>OX388313.1:5509453-5901453 GCA_947579605.1 Athripsodes cinereus | reverse complement strand
GCTGTGTAACTAACTGATATTATGTAAATTAATTATCATTTTACTCTTTATATAATGTTAAATTTATACTATGCAAATATGCATTTTTGCCGATCAAAAACTTATCTTAATTAGTTGAATAAATATAAATCAACTAATTAATAGTTATTTTTATCTTTTTCCAACAAATAATTATTCAAAAATAGTAAATTATACTGTTTTTTAAACCAAACAGTGCATGTTTTATTCGTTATCATGTATGAAAATCAAGAAAGGAAACCAATGTATTCTATATTATGAAGATTTTTTTTTTATTAAACTCCTCCCCCACTATTCCACCTCACCAGCCGCCTCTCCTACTACCACCACTGCTGCATATAATTTTTGTTTCATTATTGTTCCGCAGTTGTTACTATTACAGTGAGCAGTGCCTATTGAGTATTAACTTTTCTTGCACCTCTCATGAAGAGGTGTGCGTGAACGAAGCACTGGTGTTACCTTTTATTGTTCAGCTAATCATCATCGGGCCGGTGTTGTTCGCGATGTAATGTTGAGTTAGTTGGTGAATTAGTTGGTCTACGGTCGCACACCTGACTGGTAGCAGCACTACACGATTTCGTCTAAGTTGTTGTAGAGTAAATTGTTCATCACACAGGACGTGCCTTCCTATTTTGGCCTAATGAATTTACAAATCGTTACATACCTACCTAAGTTTATAATAGTTTACCTAACTGTTTCGTTATCACTCTAAATAGTCTAAACGACAACTTTCCAATTTAAAACAAAATAAAAAAATGTGCACTAAAAAATAGTGATTAAAATATAATTTTATATTCCAAAATTTCTGTGTCGTTTTTCATGTATCGAAATGGTGTAATTATCAGTGTTGGTTTTGTTGTGTTTTTGTGAATATCTTGTTATATATGACCCCAATGACTGCGGCTCTTGGTAAAATGCAACCGGCAACCTCTATGTCATGCATCCCCATGCACTTTTCACCCCAAGCTTTCTTCGGCAGGAGATTGAAGCGGTGGGGCTCGACGGGATCTTGGGTGAGATATGTCACGTAGTTTATGTATTGTGGAATTTTCAGGAAATTGTTAAGATCGATGTCTTATCGAGAGCAAGAAAAATAAGTTCACGATTGTTATACTGATTTTTATGGATTACATATTTAGTACTTATGCTTACTTGTTTTCATTCGTGTAAAACATAATACATACGTTGAATTATTATTTTTTATATAAAGGTTAATTCATTCTTTAATGCTCCAGATATTTTTTCATTCTTTACTGTACATTGAGTACAAGTTTTATAAACAGATACCTATATTAAAATTTAATAAAATCAAAATACAGAGGGTGAATTTATTGTAAAGGCGCGATCTCCTCCAACTTACCCAAATGTTGTGTACGAACCTAATTTACCCATTCGTCGTCAGAAATTTCGTGTTTTCGAAAGTATAAACATATCTTCTTCGAATACGAGTATAATAAAATTAATGTAATATTTGCCAACTTGGATTTGATAATTTGCGTTAAAGTTAGCAAGAAAATTATTACTATTTTTAATTCTTGATTTCAAGTTTTTCTTTTATATCAAGTAAATTCCTCCATTGAACATGGCACAAATCGTCCTATAAAAGAAGTGTTGCGTTTCGCGGCGGCAGTAGTGTAGCGCGGAGGTATCGCTCTTGCCTTTGAGTCACGAGGTCCCAGGTTTGATTCCCGGACAGGACAAAATATTTTTTCAGCTCAGTGTAATAAGTTGTTTTTGGTGCACTTCTTAGTAATGCGTGTTTAATTAAATGAATAGGTCTCGTCAAAATTGATCCCCAGTATCACAAAATATGAGTAATTCAAAAATGTTGTAGGTAAGTATAATATATAATGCGCATTCTTCACTTTCATCACATTAATATAACTTCGCGTCCAGCGGAGATAATTTGGATGTCACATATTGATTTGATCTGCACCAATATAGTCGTAATAGCCTTGAGTGCAATAAATAATTATTGCTAGTTTGGTCTAATTCATGTTGAAATGGATCCCGGAAAAATAATTGACATACAGTTCAATGCATGTCTCTTATTATTATTTAGTTATTTTAACTCAATTACCAGAACATTTTGATACATTACATGTATGATTATTTATTTTGTTTTCTATTTATTTATTTATGTTATTTTTTACTCATGTCATTAGCCATATAACAAAATTGATTCGCACTAAAAATGTGATGATGTGCAGAGACGAGATTATCACTTATTACTGCTTTTTCTGTAGATCGTTAAAACATCAAATTTAAAAGTAAAGTATATAATACAAGTAATTTCTACACTGCATTTTATTTATATTGTTGTTTTTATATATTGATGTTATAATGAAGATTTTTTTCATATATCTGTATATTATGAAACACAATAATTAAATGACAAAACAATCGAAAAGATGAACAAATAATGTGAAAATAGGTTTGTTTTTGTTAATTGAAATTGTATTCAGATAGGAGTGACAGTTTATTGTAGTGCAGAACGATGATTTATCGGCGAATCAATTCGATTAAATCGAAGTTTTTCGTTGTTTTTTTCCTGTAGTGCTGCCACTAACTAAATTTGCCATCGTTTTTAGAGTAGATTTAAAATGAACACACGTGTATCGACCAGAATATTGCTGATACCCGCAGAAAAATACGTAACGTACCTACTACATCCGATTTTCATCAACAGCAATAAACAACTTATTGGTATATATAATAATATGATTCAACGATTCCGGGTGTCGAACAAGATTCACTAACATGTTTAAAAAATTAAATACGTGCCTATTTTCGTTATTATACAATATAAAATGTATAAATCATAGTTAAAATAATAGTATGCAAATATTATGTTTATTCGATACATTCCTAAATGGTGAATCTATAATTGATGCGTTGGAAGAACCTTGTCGGATTGTTTTTATTAAGATACTAGTGTAATTTTTCCCGGCTTCTCTCAGTAAATGAACATCAAATTGACAAATTAATATTTGCACATAGTATGTATAAGCATGTACCTACTTTCCTGAGAAATGTAAAAAAGGTGGAATCTTGTTAAATTTTCAACAAATTGAAATAAAATTGCTGTTTTGACAAAACGTGCAGACCAATATATTCGATTCCCGTACAAATCCTATTACATGGTTTTTCATATAAATTAGGTATATAAAGAAAATATTTAAAATTTCTTTTGACTAAAATCTGCCCAAAAAATTAAACCTCGTATAAAATATATTATTTTATCTCTGTACCATCATTCTTTATAACTTCACGACATATCCCACAACTGGAGTAGCCAGCACTGCACGTAGTAAACACGCAAGCTTATCTCTATCTCACTTAAAAATTGTGTCTATCAAGTACATACAGATAGACATACAAAGAGACATAAATATTTAGTTGATTTATACCTACATATAATTTGATTAAATATTTTGCCGTTTCCTGCAAACTGCATACAATCACTAGTTACTACTGCAGCACGGGTTTATATTGTCTTAAAAATCGAATACAATTATAATTACTTTGCAGTTAATTAATAATTATAGATTTGACTTTAATTAATTAATGCTAATGTGTAGGTACTGGGTGTTTCTTTGCATCCGATCCATAAAACGCATCTGTGAAGGTTGTATTATGTGAAGTTTCTAAGTGTTGTGCTGCCTGCGTATAAAGCAAAATTGTAATTATTTGATAGAATAATCTACATGTCAATGTTTAGTATCTGTTATTGTTTGTGTTAAAATACCTATTAGCCGCAGACGGGATGTTTCGTGTTTTCTTTACAAAGTATTACAAATATTATGTAAGTACTCATCTTTGTAAATAATCATTTTGTAGTATTGTGATTTGATTAATCGATTTATACTCGAGAAATATCATTTTTTGTTTTGTATCCCGATGATATAGTTATTGTTCTGTTGCATTGTTTCCCTAAACTGAAGAGGTAATGACAAATAAAAATTTATTGGTAAATGTACAAGCGTTTTAGAAAACATTTTGATCTTTTGTTTATTTATTTATTTACTTCACAGCTTAAATATCTTTTACAATATATTGGACTACCACACGGTATTAGTGCATTACAACAAGTATCAATGACAAATCATACATTAAAATATCAAAATATAAGTTCATTACAAAAATCAATTTAATTCATTACTACTATTATACCATCACGGCATATCTCACGAGTGGGGTAGCCACCAAACAAGCTGTCCTCTCTGTGCCAACAAAAAATAAAACTCAGGATGGGTAAGGCTCGTTTGACGATTTTAACTTTTTAAGACGTAAAATGTCTTTATATTTCGAAATTCTTATTAAATTTTATTTGTTAATTCATATTTGGTTTTTCATCAATTAGGTATTACAAGTAGAATAAATTAAAGTCTTCAATATCTTCAATTCTTGAAATATCCAGGTACATATTTTATGTGGTTCGTTCTATTATTATTTATTTTTTGTTAAATTTTGTATTATTTTTCATTGATTCACCCTGGTTGCTTTTGTAAACACGCAATATTTGTATATATTTTTTACTTACGTGATCTTATCCATTATTCTATAATAAGGTTCTTGACCCCTTATTAATTATATCTACCTATTAAAAGTTATTAAATGAATAACAACACATTCTCGGTATTTAATTGAACTAAGGATCTTCCATTGATCCAGAAATCTGATGACTGCCTCAGTCAAATACTTGAATTTTTCCGCATCATACAACCTAGAACTTTGATTATAGGTATATTTGAGATCAAGGAGTATTGCAAGGATTATAATTAATCCAGAAACCTGATGACTGCCTCAGTCAAATACTTGAATGTTTCCGCATCATACAACCTAGAACTTTGATTATAGGTATATTTGAGATCAAGGAGTATTGCAAGGATTATAATTACTAAGTACAAAGAGACTGACTCACTCGTGAAGTGTTTTACTATACCTACTGCGCACAGAGTTTCTTGTCTATTGCACATAAAACGTTTTTATTTCAGATCCCTGACTCGTTCATATTGTTATTTGTTTCAAGTATATTGATTCACTATTCGAAGGGGAATTCTTTCATATTTTTTGCTAACCAATTACTCTAGTTATTCTGGTACATAGGTTTTTAATTGCGGCTTTACTTTGATTTATTCAAATATTTTATTGTTGATCTACGAAAAATGCAAAGATATACCCATTCATATTGATCCTGGAAAGTACGAAAGGGACTAAATGATCTCGATAGCTGTATTTCTACAAATATAGAAGGGTTGAATCCAATGATAATAATATATTATACAATAGATTTCAACTGATAGTAATAAATAGATAGATTATTGGAACCGACCGTAAGTGATATCGCGGTGAGAACTCCTTGGACTGATTTTCCCTTTACCAAATGCCACAGTACCTTACTAAAGGTCAATCTTAACGTATTAATGATACATAACAAAGTGATTTTCATTGGAAGTTTACCAAAATAGGAACAATATCTATCTTTAGACTGGCATAATATGACATCGATTGTGAAAGGGGAAATAATTTTCCGAGTTGGAAAACGAAGTTCAAACATTTCAGTAAGCTTCCGGAGTTTTCAGTGCCGGTAACGAAATTGCACTAATTCTGTAAAAGTTGCGAATGGATTATCCCAGTGTCGATTCACTGTTTTGTCTGAATGATGACAAATTCCATATACTGTTAATTAGTTATGACTGTAACGTCTAATTTAATACTCATCTCCTGAATACATTCGTAGAGTTGTATTAATTAAATCTTCACCATCCTAAATGCAATCCAGTAGCTTTGAATGACACACGTCTGTTTATTTATTTATTAATTAATTCAAACACAACAGCACATAATACGTAACTTAAATCACAATAACAAAAAAAAAATAAGGCCATTATTTATTTATTTTATGTTTATCTAATATATAAAATTCTCGTGTCACGGTGTTTGTTATCATACTCCTCCGAAACGGCTGGACCGATTTTGATGAAATTTCGTGTGCTTATCGGGTAGGTCTGAGAATCGGCCAACATCTATTTTTAATACCCCTAAAAGTTAAGGGTGGTCCACCCCGAATCTTTTTATTTTATTTTTTGGACAAATTTTATTCCTTTTATTTTTTTATAGTGAGGCTATAAAAAATACATACAGACCTAAATTTTCACACTTCTGCCATCAACCCCTATTTTTTAATACCAATATTAGTATTTCAATCATTTTCAACTCCGGTCGATATATAATGTATAGGCATGGCAAATAAATAGCGTATAATTATGGCAAGACAACGTCTGCCCGGTCAGCTAGTAAAATATAAAAAATAACACTGTTAAATTCTAACTAAGTGGAAATTTAACAGTGTTCAAATTGTATATTTTGGTATGTTATTTTTTATTTATTTAATTAAAATTAAAAATGGATTTCCACTATGTAAGAACAAAAACTCTTGAATTATTAACATATTATTTTTTTATTTGTACCGATATATAGGAATTGTACGATTGTTACGAATGTGTCATAATATAATACAATATTTAATATGATTTCTATGCAAGACACATCACAGCCACTGACTGACAGGTATTGTTACTGCAATATGAATCATATATATCACAATGTTATTAATAATATTAATTTAATAATAATTAATGTCTCATACCTGAGCTTATTGACACCATCGTATCAGTCTATAGAAGTGACGATGTGTAATCAAAGTACCGGCTCGTGCTTTAGCAGTACGTGCCAACACCCTCCGTACAATAGAGCTTTAAGATTAAGTGCCTCAAATTTTGTTTTTTTTTTCTTAATAAAGTTTATACATGTTTTTTTTTTATTTTGTAGTACCTGCGCTAATTTTAACTAATAAAATGTTCTTTTTATTTTTAATAGACAAATAGTTTAAGAGTGTTTGTTGCACATATTTTATACGGTAAATTTATACAGGTTTTGATGGAGGAATATTTATACTATCTATACAGCCACTTCTGTCCACTGCTGAACATAGGCCTCCCTCATATTTCTCCAGGCAGCTCTATCTTGTGCCTTCTGAATCCAATCACCAGCAATCCTCTTTACGTCATCTGACCATCTAGTGGGCGGTCTCCCTCTACTTCTCTTATCTTCTCGAGGTCTCCACTCCACTACCCTCTTTGTCCATCTTTGATCGGTGAATCTAGCGACATGTCCCGCCCACGCCCACATACTTATATTTATACAGGACTTTGTAAATGAAAGCAGATAAAAATGTGTAACTGTGTAGTCATTTTATTCCCGTTTGATTTCTTTTTTCTATAAGTATCAAGGAGTGTATAATATGTTTATATGTTCTTTGCAAAAATAATAATAAATTAAATTAACTCTATACAACTCTAGTTTTAAGTAACTCTTGCCCTGAAGTTGCCTAAGATCATAAATAATGTATGATCTTAGGCTCAGCCCGGAAAATAACGTTATGACTAAATAATCATACGTGAAAATTAAACAGTGTTTAGTTTAACATTTTTAAAACTCATATTATAATAATAAATGTTCGTATTCGTCACTAGAAATTTGTTCAAAACAATCCCTGCGTGATTCATCATGACTGGGAGGATGTTTTTCGTTATTGCGTTAAGTATATAAACATTGTATTACGTACCGGAGTACCGTACCGTAATTTACAATATTATAATATAATAAACATTTAGCTTAAACAATATTATTTACGTGTATAAGTAATATGATGTTTTATTATTTTAAATAATAAATGTATGAAATAATATCCTGCGTCCTATCCTTAGTAGGCATATATTTATTCACAGTGGGATGGTTACAGAACTGATTGGAAAATGAATCTGCATTTTTTGGAATTAAGGCGAGGACGTCACTCGTCCTCCTCTGCTTTTGAAATTATTTTGATGAGAACTCCTGCCCACTGTTAATGACGTTATTGTTTGTACCTGATGCTCACCTACTTACCCGTATTTACTTGATATACTCAATTATTTATTTAATCCACTTGATCGTAACCCACAGCTGATGTTATTTGTCGTGCGTATGTAATATCTATTTTAATTCCATTCTCAAAGACTTGGAGTAATATTAATATCTATTTATATAAAATAAAACATAATAGGTAGATATATGTACGGTACATAATGCCCCTTATTCTATTTCATTTTTAGTGTGCACTTACTAAAATAGTAACGTTCCAATTTTAGTTAGTGCACATTGGTATTCTATAAACTCCAAATATCATATAAAATACGAATTTTAGTTCAAGTGACCTTAATCATTAAATTTAGGCACGTTCTTATTTTAGTTTGAATCAATATAGAATATGGGATAATGTATGTAACTTTGTATTCTTTTCTTTTTAGAAAAATAACTTATCGTAATCGAATTAATCTCAATAGGTACATATATTTATGTATTTTGGTTTGTAAAAATATTTTAATTCGAGTCAGTTTTGAACAAACCTTTACTCAAATAAACATATTGTTCTTCTTTCAACCACCTTTTTACTTATCCATTGTTCAACATAACATAACATAACATACATAAACAATTCACACAGATCGTGCTAGTCCCAAACTAAGATTGAATCTTGTATAATGGGTACTAACGCGACTTTGTTATGTTTACTTATGTTACTTTTTCGTTATTTTAAATATTCAGTTTATCATAATGAACTTTTATACCTATCACTGCTGACTGCCAGACTTCGTCTTTCCACTAGTTGATATAGGCCTCTCAGAAAATTTCCACTTTCTTCTATTTCGGGTAACACGAGCCCATAGTATTGACGAAGTCGTCAAAAAATTTAAGGTTCCTTCATTCAATTTCATACAATGCAGTGTACGTATTCGGCTAGTGTGTTACGTAACAGTTTATTATATTAATAGAAATCGTAGGTTTAGCAATAATAATAATAAAAACATGATTAGATAATGCACCAAACGAAATGTAGTTCAATGTTAATACATAATGGAATGACGGAATTCCTCGCCCAGGCAATCTTATCACATATCACAATATCGTCATCGGGGGATAGATGACAAAAGAATCTCGTGAAACAATTGAAGGCGACGGTGAAGAATTTTTAGATAGTGTAATAGGTAAATGTAGTATTATTTTATTTGTCTGCCAACATCAGTCTAGTCTGTGGTCTACTTTAAATTGTTGTATCACAAAACATGTCCTGTCCAATTCATATAATTATTATTATCTTTGATTAATGTAGTGTTTTGTTTACATGTTTCTGTATACCTTTTTAATGTATCATCTTTGAGATAATTTGCGCGCAAAAAATATGCTGAAATAATGCATTAGCAGTTCAAATCGCTAAAAAGTACAGTCATTCTAGAAGAATTATGTCAACAACGGGTTATCTTTGAAATTCGATCGTTCTAATTCTAACTGATTTGTCATTTATAACTTTAAGTGTTTTTTTGCATTTGTTTATCGTTTAGCCAGATTATTAAAGCGATAGGTAATATATTTTTGATTACATTTAAAGATCTTGTTTTATATCATCTTGTTTTTAAAGAGTAAAATATTTAATTTTTAATTCATTATTTGAGTTTTTATACGATTTTTACTTGTCCCTATAGCACTGTTGTCTTTATCTTTGATGATCCATATATAGGCATTCTGCTCATCACTAGACTTCCAATATATTTACCTGCTTCCGATAATCTATTCGCATTTTTTTTATTTACTGATTATCAGGGCATATTATAGTAAAGTGAAGTAATATTATGGATATTATAATATCTATCATCCCTCGCACTATCGGAGTCCTCGAAGTAGGTACTCACTGAATACTAACTTATCTTTAGTTGGCTATAAGATTGTGTGGAGTGTTTTCAAGGTAGGCACGTGCGTGCGACACCAAAACTGTGTCGATGGAATGTCAGTCCCCTCTATGTTTCGATGGTAATGCGATATGCTGGATACTATTCATTATGTATTTTGTACTCGCTGTCTATTTATTGTAATTAAGGCGCAAGCCGATCATCACAATTCATCATTCACATACCTATCCATTATTATAAAGTGTAATTAATATTCATATTATTTATCTGCCTACGTCACTGCTTCGGAGCATCTACCTGCGATTATTCATAATTTTCATAACGAGTACTGCAATAATTATCTAAATCTAAATGATGTGCAAAATAATTACATGTATTATTCTTATCGATTGAGACTTTTTTGCAGTGAGTGCTATTTTATGAGACTGTTTTCTAATAAGACAACCAAATCATTGACCCCTGAATATTGCACAAGAGGTGTGTTGTTTATTATTGTTTTATAATAGTGTAATTATTATTATTTTCTTTAAAATGTCACCCTGCACTGAGACCACAATAGTTTTTGGCCAAGGCAAATTCAGCACAAAAAAAAAACAAAACAAAATCCAAAAAAAGACAAGATAAAAAGAAATCACAAGAGACATCATCAAAATGAAACAACAGGTTGGTTTCTTATAAAGCCATTAAAGACTTTTAAAAATGCCACGCACAAAATACATCTTGATGGTGTATCAACGAATTGTTTTTTAAAAAATATCAGACTATACTTACCTACTCATAATTCTCGGGTGACGATTCCAGACAAATGTATCAAATAACTATCCTCAACTTTGTGCGTCGCTCAATAAATTGTGGTAGCCACGATCTGCTTTATTCAGTCCGTCCATCTCATTGCAATGAAAGGACATTTTTTTTTTTAATTCTGAAAAGGTTTAGGTACTCACTGTATAATGAGAAGAAATCTCTTACATTCGAAATTTTTTTTTTTGCATCTCCAAGGGAAGGATAATGAATCAATAAATCGTTCGCTTTTTCTATCGTATTACACAAGTTATTTATTTATTCTTAACTGTAAATTGATCACAATGCATACAATTTTTATAGAGAAATGCATTTAAATTAAATATAATCAATATACAGAGGGTAAGTTTATCGCAAAGGCGCGATCTCTTCCAACTAGCCCAAATTTATGACATCAATGACACATTATTTCTTCATTATATCGAGATTATATAGATGTTATAATCACGTCTTTGACACTGTCAGTTTCTCTTCTGAAGGCACATTACGTTGACGACATTATTCACCTTTTATTGTTAATTATTGTCTTCGTTAATTAGTTGATCCAACCGGCGAAATATGCGATAACGTGTGTCATATTCTCAATTGTACCATCAGTTATGTTTTAGATATTATAAGTACTTATGTATTAATGATTTATATTACCCACACAATAGCGTCATTACAAAAACATATTGTATTGTATACTTTCGCGCTTAAAGAAGATAATGGAAAGTCAGAAGCGGAAGTTGCACTATTTTGTAATTGTGATTTTAAAATCAGAATTTATGACTCTCGTTGGTTTCAATTCCAAAATTTATAAAATTTAAATAGAAACATAACGTTATTGTAATAAAGTTTAATTTATCGACCGACGGTTCTTGGTGGAAGTTCATATTAATATTTTTAAATGAAACACGATATATAGTTATTCCACTATTGACTTTATTTATTTTTGCGAGCCGGCTACTTTACTTTTGTCTGATGATGAGAGCGGAAGCTCTTGAAAGCCGGCTCGCAAAAATAAATAAAGTCAATAGTGGAATAACTATATATCGTGTTTCATTTTAAAAATTATGTTATTGTAATAGGTCTGTTCTAACGAAAAAATATTTTTTCTTTCAAAAAACTTCATGAGTACATCAGTAGGTACTTTTAATTTTAATTGAAGCACAAAAATGGTCGTCTCGTTTCAATTCATGCCGTAACAAACCATGTTGGTTATATTTATTTTATTTGTTTATATAATACTTTAATGAACATAGATTATATACATTTAAACACTGAATAATACAAAACACATTAATAAAATAGTCAGCTTTCAGAACGAGTGCATCACAAAGTTGAAATATCTTTCAACTAACTCAATTTGTAATAAATGATTTTTTCAAGATATGTATTTTCTAAATGAAATATTAACATTTTTATTTTTTTGTTATCAGAGTCCCACGCAAGGTGGATCATGCGAGTCACTAAATCTCCGCTTCTCCATGGCGGATGTGGCTGGGGACTATACCAAGAGGAAGCATGTGGTGAGGGTTACATCAATAGCTGGTACAGAGTTACTACTGCAGGCTGGAAGTGCTGCCGAGGCTGCTAGATGGCTGCAAGCTCTCAAGGCTCAGGTGAGCAATGACATTTTATATATTTGCTACCTATCTGTGTAAGTATATCTGTATTCCACGACCCCCTAAAACTAGGTTGATTTACTCTATGTGATAAATACACTAGTTATTTTCTGTGTCATAAAAATAAGACATTCAGGGTGGGTGGCATGCGTCACTGGTGATTTGACGATTTTTTACGCGTACTCTTTAGGACGCTTTAAAACTTACAAAAGATCGAAAAACTTATTCTGCTCCATTGAATCCCCAAATATTTTTGAGTAGACAAGCTCTGTAGCATTAATATAAGTTGCCTTACTGTGTTTCCAGACTCCTGGTGCTGCCCAGTTACCAGAGCCCCAGCCCCCAATGGACAATGCAGCTGATGCTAGTGGAGTGTCTCCTCCATCCAAAAACAGAAAGCAGACACGTACCATCTCACCAACAGGTACGTAATTAAAGCAAAAATCAAGGCACTATGCAAAAAGTAGAAATGAAGTCTTTCCTCACCCTTGATCCCCAAAATCCTTGCCTTCATAAAATGTTTTGTAGTAGAAGGTTTGTTCTGACTGGTCAACTCCAGATAAGCATAGTAGGGAGATTTTGAAGTTAGAAAAATGAAAAATTAATCTGTCTTATTATCCCCCTGAAATGAAAACTCATTTTATGTCCCCTATGTAGCTAAACAATTAAATTTACATATTGCATTATCACTTTTTATATTTTATTCTATATGATTATGCAACACCTTATAATAAATATGCATCTAGAACATTTTAGTTCATGATTTGTTTGGTAATTCCCACAAATCTATTTCACAACAACAGCCTACATATTTCTATTCACAATCAATCATATTTACTGTAAAGAAATTATAAAATGTAGCACATTTTTTTATCTTGTTTTTACAATATTCGATGGGTTTACCATTTTCTGCTTTCAGAAAATACTACTATATCATTAACAGCATCTCCCAAAAGCAAAACTTGGAAGGGACGTGTGGCAAGACAGTTGAGAAAAATGCAACCTGGCAGCGGTCCATTGAGTGGGCATAGCCCCATGTCATCTCCCAGCAACACATCTATATCAGCTGGTGTGGGAGTGCCATTGGAGAGGTGTCAGGGTATGACAGAGAGGCCGTTTGTACCTCAACTGGTGGGGATATGTGTCAAGGCTGTGGAAGAAAGAGGACTCCACGTTGTAGGAGTTTACAGAGTTCCTGGAAATACAGCAAGTGTCACCGCATTAAGGGAATCATTAGAAAAAGGAATACCTCCAGATTTACAAGATCCGAGGTGGAATGATGTGAATGTTGTTTCTAGTCTTCTCAAAGCCTTCTTTAGATGTCTTCCTAATCCCCTCTTAACGAAAGAACTTTACCCCATGTTCATATCAGCGGACAAATTACCAGACAATGCGGTCCGAGTGAGTACTATTAGAAGGTTAATCAGAGGACTACCCGATTACCATTACGAGACTTTGAAGTATTTAATGGAGCATCTAAAGAAGGTTGTTGCTGAGAGTGCTGTGAATAAGATGGAAGCCAAGAACTTGGCCATAGTGTTTGGACCAACTTTAGTAAGGAGTGCGGATGATAATATGCTTACTATGGTCAATGATATGTCTAGTCAATGCAGAATTATTGAATCACTTATTAATCATGTAAGTAACAATCATTGCTTTAAAAATTATTTCTTCTAACAAACCTCATATTTGAATAAATGAATAAATTGAAAAAATAAATTTGAGTATATTTTTTTACAATATAATGTCTTAAAAATAAAATGTTTATACTTACTATAGAACTATGACGAAATTTATTAGGCTATCAATTACTTTTTTTGTTCATTTGAAACAGAATCATTAGTTTTACGATTATAGCTGTGACAATATACATAAAATAAATAACCACATTGAGAGAATCATGAATAAATTTGTACACAATTAAATTCAGTGTTTCCTTGCTTGATGTTATGTTTATTGTGTTAAAAAATATATATTAGCATTTTGGTTAAACGATAACGTTTTTAATTGCAGATGGAATGGTACTTTGACGAGGAGGACAGAAGTTCCCCCATCACAGAGCTGATTTGTGAAGAAGAATTACCATCCACCACATCTAACCAAGCTCTTCTCATACAGAATGTTAAGAAAATAGAAGGTGAGACACATGTATAATTTGACACAATTTTTGCCTAATTCTTTTTGCTCTTATGCGTTACTTTGTTCTGTACTTTAATTTTAAATAACTCTTGCCCTGACTGTATAGCAAGTTAAAAGCGCTTGGCAATATATTTCTTATATATTTAATCATTAACTGGTTTGATACAGAATACCCTAGTGAAAATAATTACACTGTTTTTAGGTATTTATTCATTATTGTATTGTAAATCTGAAATTCCATTTGCAGGTATAAGTACAAAAGATATTGTAAGTTCAATAATATCTGCTGCAAATCGCAAGATACAAAGGAAGCCTCGCAGTAAACAAAGTCAGGCCCAGATGGAATCAATTAGTCCTATTCATCTGAAGGGTGATGAGGTGGACAAACCTTCATTACCATCACCTCCAGAACAGGTGCAGCAACACAATATAGCTCCAGTAACTAATAGACCCGTCATGGACGACAACTATCCAATTAAAACATACACGGGACTTGATCAGACAACCCAGGAGAGAGTTAAAAAGTATGTTTGTTAATTACTTTGTGTTCTACTATTTATTTCTCTTTGCCATCATAATTAGAGTATTCTATATTTTTTTTCATTGTCAATTGTAATATTTTTCTAAATGTAAATGCAAACTTTGGGTACGTCTAAAGGATGAGATTTTCTTTTTTTGTCTGAAGTGTGTAAAAAAGACATACATATTACTTACTTTCTTTATATGGCCTAAATTTTTGTACTCCCAACATATTGCATATAAGCTTACATACCTATTTATGAATAGACTAAAATATTTATGCGGGGATTATTATTAATTCCAGGTTTGAAATGGAAACCAGAGCAGTGCTCCGGAGAGAGAAGAGGAGAGATCAATCCAGCGATTGGCAGAATCATTCCAGACAGGAGGTGTCATCTCCCTCACTAAACAGTCAGTTACACAGCTTGGGATCAGATTCAGAAGATCTGACCAGTAAATCCTATTATTCCAAAACAAATAACAACACAGACTCGAGTGGGAAGAGACTCAAAACAGAAACAAACCTCTCGGCAGAAAGCTTCAGTGATGGTAAGATATCAAACAGTTTATCATTGTCATTTGTCTCTTACATTTTTGTTGGTCAGATGGAAACCGCACTTGGTATATCAAGAAATGTTATTTTTTAGTATGACCATATTTTCAACATCTGTTACATTTAATTGTTGAAGGGTGTTTGTGTTCACACTGTGAAAATTCATATTTAATAATCTATAAATAATCAAAACACTGTTATATTTTCACTATATTTATTTAAACTCTAACGTTTTCGCCCACTTCTCACTCAAGAGTACTGAATCATTCACTGTGTCGGTGTTCAGGTATTAGAATTCCATATCGAAATAAATAAAACAAGCGTTTTATTTATTTCAGTACTGAATCAGTATAATGTTCTTTACAAAAATTGAAGGTGGTCACAGAGGGGGGAGAGGGTTGGGTGTAGGGATTGAAGTAGAAGAGTTTTATGTTTTATGAGAGAATACTTTTATGTTAGTTCATACAAATTCATAGAATTTTTTAAACTTTTAAGAGCATAATGAATACTAAAACAAAATGTATGTTACTACTAGTACTACAATACCATTAATGGTATTTTCCACTAGTGGAGTAGCCAGCTACCCATTTTCATGTAATAAACATGTAAACTGTCCTCTCCATGTCTACAAATGATTATGATATACAGAATGATTGGCAAACCTTATCGCTGAATTTAAAATGTCTTTATTTTTTCAAACACCTACGTTTTACATGACACTCGAAAACTTGTACTTGGACACTCAAAAATATGTGTGCTCATTACGTGAATCTGACCCAAAACCAACATTGTATGGTTTCCATCCCAAATTTCTTATCAATACACTTAGTTGTCCAACACATTTTGTTAGTTATTACACAAAATAGATTCATCTGTTGTATATTTCTTTAGGTTTTACAATGCAGATATGAAGGAAGCACCAATGTCAAGGTAGAAATGTGTAAAATAGGGGAGACAGTAATATTGTGGACTACTAAAATATCTACTATTGTGTGTTGTTTTGATAAAAGTCTCGCTTATTCTATATAATATAATATTATTGTCTTCCAGTGAATGACTGAATAAAGAATTTGTTATGTACGAAGGCTGTGCATACTAAACACTCATGAAACTAGATGTAGTTAACTTAAAGAGTTGTATATCTTAACTCATTATCAACTCTTGGAAGAGAAATGTTCAAATTACTCTGTGTGGCGTTTGATTAAAAAAAACTGTATGCCACAAAGACCTGTTGCTTTTAACTGAATGTAGTACTTTCGCCGCTTCTCATGTGAATTAATAAATAATTGTTTCAGATTAACTAACTAATAGAATGCTGAATAGCTTCTCTATTAACAAATACATATAATAAAAAGACAAATCTACTTTAATGAATTTGTGTGAGATATTGTATTAATTGTATGAATATTTTTCCAGGTATAATTGATATGGTGTCTTCACTTACTTCTACATTCGATCAGAAGTTAAGATCATTGCATAATTCATCACCAGATGAAAATCCGAGTATTCCATACGTGGACGAGTCCCACAATGAAGAGCAAGACTTTGGAAACCCGAGCTTACATAGGACCTCAGATATTCTCACATCGCAAGAGCTACTTAAAAGTACAAATGATGAAGATGACGATTATAAAAATGAATCAGATTGCACTCACGATGAGGAATCACTGAAATTATCATCGGATAGAAATTCTTTTGAGAATGCCAGTGATAAAGAGGAAAGAAAATTATCATCTGGAAGTGAAAACTCAAGCCCTTCACTGAAAGTCTCTGAACTACCCCTGATTGCAGATGTAACACCACCAGCCAACACAAACAACACCTCCAAGGGAACATCCAAAAGTGATGGTCATAGTGACTCATTAACTTATTATAATAACTTTAATGATGGAAAACATTACGACTATCAAAATAATAGGACAGAAGGAAGGAAAGATTCAAAAACTACATTACAAGATATTTTCTTTAAAAAGGGAACCAACTTAAACAGTGAACAAGTTGATTCATTGAGTCTCCTCATTAAAAGTAAACTGAAAAGATCAGAATCCTTAAATAGGGACAATGAGAAGTATGTCTCCAAAAATAACAACACAATCATTATGTCTGAAAGTAATATCAACTCAAAGAATGATGCCAGCGACTCGGGTATAGAAACGGAGAAAACAAATTCTCCTAAACTGAGAAGGTCAGTGTCACTAAACAGGTCAGATATGAAACTGAAACGTGTGGAGAGTTTAACAAAGAACGAAAAGACCGAATCGAACCTAATCAAGCGTAGAGAAATATGTCACGGAAATTACAAACCAACTACCAAGTTGAAACGAAAGAATGGAATGCCTGAAAGGTCTATAAAACGCAGGCATACCGTAGGGGGCACAAAAGACTTTGATAAAGACGAGTGGGTCGCTTTGGGATGTTCACGGACATCTTCTCCAGACCTCACCACCAGTTTAGTGGAAGGTCATGTCCACTCGCAATTCACAGCGCAGCGCCACCCTCTAGAATCACATGTCTAAACGTGTTCAATGTATAGAAATTTTCTTTATTTATTATAATGGTTATTATTTATTTTTATTGTGCTTTATTATTATCATTATGTATTTATTATATCATTTATTATTTATTTTTCATATTGAAAAACAAAAACATATCTGTTTATAGACTGCTTCAGGTCAAAGCTTTAAAAATAATTTGTTGTGTATTATGAAATAATTATTTTTGATTTATTTATCCAATTTCAATTTCATTCAAAAATTTTGTGTTAACCCATCTTCAGAAAAAAATTATGAAACATTTTATACTCCTGATGAAAATTTTATGTGAAGAGTTTGAATACTACTTTTATGTAACTGATTGTAGGTATAAAATTTAACAGATTACTTAGGCAAATCTTGTATCAAAAGAGTGCTTGTTTAATTTCACCGGTACTCCCTAACAAGGAATAACTGCTATTTTAACTATCAGACCTGAATTATTTATGTCAACATTTGAATTTAATGTTTAATATTGAGTAGGTGCATGATAGAAAAAATGTTTTATGGATTTGGTTTTCATTTAATCAGGGTTAACTTTAGTCATATCTAGTTAGCCAAGCCTAAATATGTTTTCACTGCGTGAGTACGGCTATTTATTTTTACAAACGTAATTTGTTTAATATTACCTACCTGACTGCTAGCAAATGGTGCTTCAAAAGATATTCTTTTGAAAATGTACCTTCTCATGTATATTTATAAACTATGATTTTACATTTTCTTGATTTTACAAGATAGTCGCAGTATCTTGGCAAAATAACAAATTAATGGTTCAGTCCCGCAAAAACAGAGTTATCTTCTGTTACAATGTAATATATCTTTACTATAACGGTGTTTTTTTACAATTGGGGTTGCCAGTAGACTAGATGCATTTAATAAACATGCATTTGCCCCCTGTGTCAATAAATAAAAAAATGACATTCATGATAAGTGGCATATCCCAATATATTTATTAATAACAAGAATATTCAAGGGATTATTACAAAGAATATGAATTTGTAATTTTTTATTTTAAATTGATTTTTAAATATATCAATTGTTATGAACTGAATCATCTGGCATGCTTTTTAATGATTTTTTTTTAAATGTTATTTATTATACCTATATAATTGAATGCAATACTTTTTGCAAGTGTAAATAATAATATGTTTGTGCCTTTGATTTTTCATGAATGCAATCAATTTAAATATGAGTGGCTCAGAGCCAATGGTGCCTATCCAACATTTAAAAGGTTTTAAGATAATGAGGGTTAAGTTTGAACTAATGTTAAAAATAAAAGTCAAAACTTTGAGCAATGTATTTTATTTAGACTGGTTAAAAATACTATGAAAAATTATGTGTAGGTGAGAACAAAAAATATTCCGAAGAGTTTAAAACAATAATATTAAATCAAACATTGTAGGCACTTTTGGCTCTAAAGAAAATTTACAAAATAAAAAATATATATGATTATAGGCTTCTCATAGGCACCTCTGGTCCAAATATCCTTAATGTTTACTCAAGAACATCATTATTTTCTCCGCTGCTGGAATTGTCTATCCGTAACTCTTTATAGATATTATGATGAACCGGTGGTACATAGTTCAATAGTTTTAGTAGATCTGTCTTTTTCTCTGCACTTATTGCTTTTCCAAGAGGATATAATAAGGAAAGTTCTTTGAAAAGGGTTTGACTTGGACGGCCTCGTACACTTTTTTTTAAATCGACTTCAAGGAAATATGAGTCTTCTTCATAATTATATTTGTAATAAAATTTACGCTGCTCACTTTTTCACAGACGAATCCATACTATTTTGAGCCATTCTACTATATCGCCCGTGGTAGACTTTTTTCTATACACAATAGAAAGTCGCTTGTGCTAAAAAATGTTTCTGTGGAGGCTTCTTTTTTGCCGTTTTTATTATGTCAACTCAGTCATTGGGGATGGAAAAATTTGGAATGTCAAATTAAAAACATGTGGGATGTCAAATATAATTTTTTAATGTTACTTCACATACGAAATCTAAAATATTTTTATTTTTTCCATTAGAGCCATAAGTGCCTAAACACATAATTGCATTTTGTACCTACGTATACATTTTAAAATGAATTTATTATTATAGTTCCCAAGTAATACATACCTGAAGACTCTCTATTAGCGATTGGTAGTCTAAAGTCGGGATCTTTATCTGAGAAATCGTCAAATAAAACGGATAGTAACATATCAACATCCTCTTGCGCGGCCATTTCGGACCATACTAAGTGAGCCATAGATGCCTACAAAACAACATAGGCACCTATGGCGCAAAATCTAGATAGCAAATTATTTTGCGAAATATTCAATAGATACCAGTATTCCCATACTCGTGTTTAGGGTTATAGGCGTCTTTGAATATGATAAAATTCACTTATTTATGAAAGAATATATGCCTAACTCAGAATTTTTGAATTTGTTGGATAGGCACCTTTGGCTCCGAGCCACTCATATGAAGTTACAACAATTTGTTTCATCACAATTAATATTATGTATAATGTTCTGTTTGTTTTAAATATTTTTATTTATTTAATTGATTAATATAATTTATTAATGATTCTTGTGATTTTTATTCAACTTTATAGTAGTTAAATATTATGTTTTTTAATTGTTTTGCTATTTTTGTTTGTATATTTTATTATGAATATTGTGAAATATGTGGCTGTAAGTTAAATATACTGCATAGGATAATGTTGTAAAGCGTTGAAAGGAGATTTTATGTTGTTTTATGTTAATTTTTGCAATTTGTATGTTGTGAGTCGATAGCAATCTGCAATGAATATAATTTCTACTATAACAAGAATCAATTTATGCTTAAAAAATTGCGCTACAACAGTAGATAACACTCAGTCATCAAACATAACATTTGTAATATCTAAGGTCGGCGGACTGAAGCACATAAGTCAGAAATGACATCTTTACAGGAGAAACAAAAAATACAATAAAAGTCTAGTTAAATAAAAAAAGAGTATTTTTTATTCACAAAAGTTTATTAAAAATGTAAATTTGTAGACATATTTGACTTATGTCTTTAGTACAGTTGTGCATTGATTATTAACAGGCAAGTTGAAACAATAAAATAAAATATGGAATTTTGACTTACCTATGTATATGCTTTAGTCCGCTGACCCTAAATACATGAGTGATGTTACTCAAAATTATGGATGTTTTTGTAATACAAAGATAATTAAAAAAGAAAGTGATGAAAAATAATTATACGTTTTTCAATTTATATATGTCCGATAATCAATTCGTCGGTAGCCTGGAGGTAGAGTCTCGGCCTCGTGAACAAGGGGTCCATGGTTCGATACCAGGTACCGGCAAACTCCCCTTTCACGACACAAGCTTATAGTAGCTTACTGTGAAAGGTGTATAAGGTTGTATTTGGATTTATAACAAACAAAACCCAGATATCTTTTTTTTAAAAAAAAAATCAATTCCATTATTATTAAATTAATGTAAGCATATTGTCAATGCAGCGATTTCCGTCAAAGTATTTTGTTTGCAGATTGTGATATGGACTCACGTATATTAAAAATAAGATTTTCATTTCTGTGGCCTTTCACATTCCACACCAAAATTAAATACAATGTAACGTAATGTGCTCTTTGTGTAAGTCTGAGTGAGTATTTGTGTCTGTACATATTAATGTAATAATATGATAGATATATTATGATGGTGTAGCTCCTGTTGTGAGGGAAGAAGGTACTATGTGTGTTGTACGTATTCTGTAGGATATAAGAGATTTGTAATATTACATTTTAAGATGATTTCAAACATGAGATTGTATTTCAATGAAAAGTATTGGATATGATTTGATCAATATGTGACACTTATTATTATTATTTTACGTCACTTATACCAGTGTAATAATTTGATTTACGTAACTATTATTAAAATTAAGAGAATATGACCACTGCTTATATGCATTGTTCTTAGAATGTACCTGGAGGCTTTGCCAATTATTATTCAAATTGGTACTAAATGTAATAATTTATTCTATAACCATCTTCATTTCTTCGGAGCATTTGTATAATATGAAAATGGTAATTTTCTTTGAATTTTATTTTGAGCTGAAACAAATTCTACTGATTGAGTTACGCAGTCAACTGTGTGGATGAGCTCTTTTAGGATAGCGCAATTTATTTATAACAAACAATATAATGTTATTTAAATAAATGTTGCATAAATATTATATTCTATAAATACAGTACAGGTAGGTAGAGATATACCTACCTGACAAGTTTTATACCGAGTTCTCGGTATGTGATACTTTTGTATGAATGAGATGTAAGTCCCTAAGTGTGTGTATATTATGTTATGTGTGAGTACCTACCACAATGATACTACATTTGTGGTAGGTTAGTTTTGTATGATGATACGTACATAATTATGTACGTATATTATGATTATAATAGTTTGTATGTGTCCTACTATTAAGTAGTATGTACTGTATCCCTATTATTATATATTGTATTTATGTATTCAATATATAGGAAAGCAAGATGAGTGTAGCTCATTATTAGATATTTTAGAGATCTCATTAATTTATAAGTCCATGAAATTTGTTTACAATTAGTTTAATTTCTTATAGCTTTATGTTTACTATCCACAAACTGAACACGCACTGCACGCACGTCGTGCCTCCGTGTAAGTCGGTTGTAAGATGTTTTATTTCCAAATCTACCACTAATTTTACGTAAACTGATTCAAAATCAGGTTTATTATTTAGTTGTAATGGAAATTATTATTGATGATTTTGTATAAATGATTGTATATTTGTGAAGCATTTTTATTATCGATTGACAAAGAATAATCTTGTATTTGAGTTATTTAGGAAATGATTGTTTATGGTACCATAATAATTTACATATTATTATTAGCATCATCATCATTGTATTTTAATTATTTTCTGCTGAATATAATTTATCTGAAAATACAAATAATGGAGTTTTATTGATTGACTTTATAATATTTATAATTTGATTTTTCATCTGGGGTACGTTCCTGCATTTCATCACGGAGACAATGTTGACGGCTATGATAACCAATGTACGCTAAACTCGTATCATTTGCAAAAGCATTCAGGGTGTTACCTAAATCATTCGCAAATAAGTTGACGGCTTTGAGGAGAATAGAGAACCTACTAATGTATGAAGTAGATATCTATTGAGGAATTGACAACTAGTAACATCTGTTGTGGGACTTCAAAAACAGTAATAGCTTCAGACTTGTGTTGTGGAACTTCAGAAGCAGCGACAGCTAGAGACATCTGTATGAAATTAAAAAAAGCAATGGCAACTAGTTACATGGTGCACAGGATTTAATAAGTTTTCCAAAAAGACAAATAAAATATACAGCTCACTTGTATATTTTTAATAAACTACAAATAATATTATACTTTTTCATTGTTTGACACAAGGAATAAAGAAACAATGGTTACAGAATTATTAAATTTATTATTAAATAAAATACATTGGTGGAAACAAACATAAATAAAAAAAAAATGCAAATAGCTTTCAATAATCATCATTCATAAAGGACATCAACAGAAACATGAAACAGTAACATAGAAACAATACACTAAGTAATTTGTCCAACAACTTGTAAAACAAAGTTAAACACCTCGCATATTGCCAATTGCAAATATGAAATTAACATAGGGACTTTCTGTACATTAATAAGTGAAATGGAAAGAATCCAGTTGTGAATTTTTTACACAGATCATACAATGACATTATTTTATGAAAATTAACAGTGGGAATTAAGAACTTTTATTATTCCATGACAACAGAATTAAAAATGTATAATTACAGCTTTCATGACATACTTCACATTATGGTCAATATCACATCCGCAGGCCTATTTATTGTTCAATTTTTTTTATTCCATTTTCATTTTTATTATTGATGACGAATAACTGATTGAAACACATTTCTCTATAACTACTTATAGACGAACATTAGCCGAGACAGTGCAACTAAATTTAAGAGTTTACACATATCATTTGAAATGTTGTCAAGTTTTAAAATGAATTTAAATGAATACAGGGAGATGTACAAGTGAAGGAAAATAGACATTAGTTAGTTGTGGGGGCAGATAGTAGTAATACACAATCGATACAATAAGATTACAATACTTAGTAACTACACAGTATGGAATCTTTCTTTGTACACTTCCAATTACAATGAGATTTCCCTCGCATACTTGCTATTATTATTTCCTGTAACAATGAAAAAAAATAAGTAAGTTTTATGTGCAAGTATATTTATTAATAAATAAAACTAAAGTATTATTAATTGGTACATCTGTTACATTGAGAACGCCAGGAAGTCCATGTATTTTTTTCCATGTCCCTATTTCATTGAGAATTAAAGGGTGACAGAAAACAGTTCTCCAATATTCATAAAAAGAAAACATTGCTAACTTTTGTTAATTCCAAAAATTGTTCTGCAAAACACATATGTATATGTCAAGAATGTCAAAAAAATAATTAAAATACGAAACTCAACTCAAAGTTAAAGTAGTCAAATTGCACAAGGTTTAAAAAAGATAATGTCACCTTATGTGGTAATTTCTCAGATGGGATTTCAACCGCAAACTTAACATTTCATATAGTGTTGCTTTATCTCATTAATTTTGAATAGTGATTTAAATGAGTAACAATTCAAAAGTAAACTTACTTGTGTTTCTTAGAGCTATGTCCATTCTTATCTCTGCTATCATCTCTTGATCTCTTCCTATCATTGCTACTACTGCTCTTGTCACCGCCACTCTTGCTGTTGTTGTGGTGTGAGGATGATGACTTGCTATTGCTGCTGTGGTGTGAGGATGAGGATTTACTGTTGTGATGTGAGGATGAAGACTTGCTACTGTTGTGGTGTGATGATGAGGATTTACTGTTGTGGTTTGATGATGATTTTTTACTGTCATGGGATGACTTGTGTCTGTCCTTGTCTTTACCCTTAGAAGGACTGCAAATTTATAAAAAATCAAAATAATTTTATGATGATGACAACATAAAAATATGCAATATGGATATCTATAATTATTGCTTCCTTGTAAGTACATATTAGCATTTCTGGAAATATTTAACAAACCAAACTTGTCAAAAATAAATATAGCACACAAGTATTGAAAAACATTGAATATTTCTGCAACCAGGTAAATATGTAGTTAAATATACACATAAGTATACATAATATCATCACTCCACTTCTTTTGGAGTATAGGCAGAAAGGATCACACACCATACATTCCCCCATCCTTAAACACATTTCTCACCTTGGTCACGCTCAAAGAATTTCTCAAGCATGATCTTCTATACACATATAAATATTATATTCTAGATACCTGTGTTTCGAGGACTTGTGCTTCTTGGGACTCTCATCCTGCCTTTGTCCTCCCCTGTTCTTCCTAAAATCTCCAACATCGTAATTCCTCTCCTTATCTTCCTCTGCTGCTTCTCTCTCCAAGTCTGACCAGTCCTTACCTGATTCTTCATCTGATCCTAAGTCTAAAACAAAATGATTTTAATAGTTTCACATTGAACACAACACACAAATGTCTTTGGATTTCTATAATTAGAATAGATCTTCTCTTCTCATTTTATTTTTATAAGTTTTATATTATTTTAAGTTTACTGTTAGGGACAAATATTTATAAAACACAGCAGGCATTTAACATGTTCAATTCAACAATGGGATATTCCAATCATACTGAATATACATATTCATTATGGCACAACAAGGATGACCTGTGTAATCATTAGATGTCCACTAACTAACCTGACAATACAGACAGATGGATTAAATTTAGTGTAAATAAATGTTAAACTAAAAATTTACTTTGCACTAAAAAATAACATACGATTATAAAATGGATATCGATTTGCAACTCTTAATTTGACTATGCAGTTACATTGTATTGTCTAAAAAATCAAAAATACTATTAAAGTATAGATAAATGACTTCCAGGGGCAGTTCTCCGTACCCTTGTGCAGTTATATTATTTAATTAGTAAGAAAGATTGCATTACAATACCTTCTTCACTATCATCACTATCATCTGATGCCTCACTGTCATACTCTGAGTCATCATCAGATTCCTCTACAGAGTCTACATCAGTTGGCTCATACGCCTCATCCTCTGCTTCTGAATCTTCTGCCTGCAAAATAAATAAACAAACAACTTTAACACAACACACATATAATATAAACCATGAATTATAATAACTATTTTAGAATGTTTAAGTGTATTATATGTATCTCCTTTATGGTCACTTTTATAAGACTAGAATGAAGACACAAGTAATAACATTTATACAAAATTTCAATCTCCAACCTTATAATATGTTGACAGAGATATTACGGTTCCAGCAAGACAATGTAAAAAAATCGAAATAAAAAAACTGTGATTTCAGTTTTTACCACTTTTCAGATTGATATAAAACATGTGATATTTTCTTATGCTATCCAGTTTTATTTTTTTGTTAATTTGAACGAGGCCAGACATAAATCTATTAAACACTCCCGTATAAGAGGTCTATCTTACCTCAGCCTTATTCTCCTCCTCGTCTGATTCAGGATCCAGGAAGCACCATCCACCCGTTTCAAAGAAGTTTTCGATGTCATCCGTTATAGTTTTCATTACTTTAGTCCAATTCAATGACTGAATACCTTCTGAATAACGAATATCACACGAACTGGAAATCAAAGATAAAACAAGTGATAAATGATTTTTTTACTCGAACATAAAGCTATTTTTGAAATACATATATATATATATATATGGTCCCACTTTAAAAAATATATTTTATTTGAAATATGTTTTATTCAGTGATTTATGCTCTTCAATGTTTAGAAGTAACGCAAGGCTCATAGAATCAATAAAAAATAGCAGTTGATCAAAATTTATAAACAAAGACCACAGAGAAAACCTAAAATCGTACATTTCTTTCTCAACAACTTATATTACATGGATACAATAACCCTATATTTATCTCCTGATCCCATAATAGAATTTTGGTATATGTATAAAGACATTACAAACTATTTTTGTCAATTTTTTGGAATTTTTAAAATTGCCGCTTTTTGAATAATTTAATTTAATTTTTTTTTTTTTTAAACCGTTACCCCTATCCTGTGGCACATCACATTAAAGCCCCATTCAACAGCTTTAAAACGAGACCTCTCCCAGGTTTTTATCATCACTGGTTGCCAGTCTATAGGCATCCAAAGGTGCCAAGACATGAAATTTTTTCATAAAAATTGGGATTTTTAAAAATTAATAACTTCAAAAATAATTGTGCTACATAACTGAAATTTGGTATTTTTTCATAAGTCTATGATAGATTGCTGCATAAAAAAATCATGAAAATCTGAGACATCAAATCTGAAAATCTCCCAAAATTGTGTTGAATTGACACGGAATGACCCAATAATCGATTGACATTAATTAACAATTATCTAAAAGTTGTATAACTCACTTTAACCATTCCTTAACATGATCCAGCATGTTCATTGGGATGGCATTAACCATAGCAACCTTCTTAGAGTAGTCCTTGAAGACAAACACCATGTCAAAGTTTTTAAGGTGGAACTGCACTCTCTCAAAGTGTACCAGTTCCACATCTTCCAGGGTGATGACAAATGGAGGCCACTCAGTCAGGTTCACCAGTGAGCCGCTGGTTGGCTGCAGGAGGACTGTACTGCGGAAGGGAGCGCCAGGGAATCCTAATTCTCTGTAAGATATACAAAAAAGTTATGATAAGTTCATTTATCTCTAAGTGACCTTGACTTGCACTTGACTCAATAATGCTGATGGGAATGAGTGATTGAAATTAACAATCTAACAATAGTCAATCATTATCCAACGAAAATTACTGTCTCTCCTATTTTACACATTCTAATTTGTGAGATAATCATACCATGCTAGTGAACCAGTTGTAAAATTCCTTCTTGAATGAAGACAAAAACACACATTTCATTCTAAAAACTGTTAATTAAAACTGGAAGATACATTGAAAATGTTTTACGATGTCATTCATTTCAATTTATATATTGATACAAAAAACATATGAAACTATCGTCTTATACGAGTAGTGATTTAATTACCTGAATGGAGTATCAAACTCTATCTCCTGTTTGGTCATAGACTCTACCTTCTCGCAAAAACTTTTGAAAGCCGTCTTGAGCTTATGCCTGAGCTCTCTTTCACTCTGTTCTGCAGCCAAATCGTCTCTGTCGTGCATGTGCTGGTGCTTACCTAAATCTGTTGTGATCTCACCCACCTCTGTGTAGAACTGGACATCTACATGTTTCTTTTTACCTGTTGAATAAGAAAAAATAACAAATATTGCATAAGATGTTGAACGTGTTTACTGGATTTTTTACACCTGCATTAGTGAACATTTTTAAGAAAATTATTGGACGAACAGCGCTCATTTGCGCATCCAGAAATCTTCACAAAGCTTCCATTAGTGATAAACAGGGAAGGTATACTAATGCATACAAATAGACTTAAGCCGGCTTAAGTCATTCTTTATCCATTCACATATTTCAGTTTCAAATCATGATATTTCATATTTCCTGCTGAGACCGCCTTGGCCAAAAGCTGTTATGGTCTCAGTGCAGGGTGATATTTTTAGAATAATAATAATAATATCTGTTGAGAATGTACTTCAACTAAAAGAAAGAATTTTTATAATTGTGTACAACGTTGTTCACAATCTAATATTGGCTGCAGATAAGATCAATTATATTAAAGGATTAGATTGTGTGAGACATGTGAAAAATTCTATTCTGTCAATGTTTAAACTGTTAAAATTTAATTTAGCAAATACTATAACTTACCAAACATAATAGCATGTTTCAGATGGAAATGCAGTAGTATAATCATCTCCCCATCACACGGCTGGAAGAATGCATTGTTGATGTTATTGTATAGGATGTCCACTTTATCACCTCGTACAGACGTGTACCTGAAGCCATTCACGTGTGCCTCTAGCGAGCCTAAAAACATAAATTATGTGTTATAAAAATAGCACACTGCCATTACTCATCAGAGAAAAAACCCAAACTTTACCTGTCATTCTCTTTGTGACAATGTTGGGTCTTATATACAAGTCTTTCAGTTTGGGGTTGCCTTTGTTCTGTGAGAGGACCAATGTGTCCTGCTTTACCAGATCTTCTTTCTCTCTCTCCTCTGCTTCCCTAGTTTTGAACTTCTTCTGTACCTCCTTGATGAGTCTGAATCCTGTATTAAGATTGGACGATGGAGGAGACAATTCACCAGGTTCTTTAGTGTTTGTGCTGCGATATGTTCTGAAATACAGAATTTAAAATATGTAATTTCAAAAACAGAACAAGATTCCTAATTTATGAATTTGTTTTGCAATTCCTCAAAACTTTAATGGTGATACATAAGTTTTTGACAGCCAAGACAAACCTCTTTAATAGATTGTTCCTATTGCAACAACATGAATGTGTCAGGTATGTTGTGGGAAAGGTGAGTTAAACGGTCCCAAATCAAAATAATCTTCAATCTTCATTATCATCAATTAGCACAGAAATGTTGTGAATTTAGTTGGTCGGTTTCTGCCTTGTGCTCCAGACAAGAGAGTTTAGGGACAATCCATTGATTCTTTTGCATAATAAGTGTATCTGATATGATAATAATGTAATACTCACACTTCCTTGACGAAGGTAGACTCTGGTTGAGCATAAGAGCATCCCTCATTTTTCCCCATGGTGGCTCCAGGATGGAAAAAGTTGATACGGAGATATGTGTAGTCTCCCTCCACTGACTGGGATATGTTCTTTATCATGGAAATGTGGAATGGGACAGGTACACCAAATATTGGCAAAATAATTGTTTCATATTTACGATCTAAAATAAAAACAAACAACACAATAAGTAATTCGGGAAACTCAGCTCCCACCAAAAACCTTATGGATACAGGACACAAAATATGAATAAAACCAACTGGATATACTTGACATTCTTAATTATCAGTGTAGAATGGTACAAGAAACCATAGAAATATATAAACAACTATACTCATCACTCATTCATACTTCAATGATGGTGTCAGCATGTGTGCAGAAACATCGGTACAATAAGATCAATTTCTGTAAGTTTGAAATGTGAAATGTAAAATAAATATAAAATATTATCACTCACCAACATACAGTTTGAGTTCCTTAACCTCTTGTTCACGTGGCATCTGACTAACTCCCTTATAAGATATTGTATTCTTACGCACTTTCTCACTTTCCTTCCCACCAGACTGTTTAGCCAAACGCTCCTTAGCCTTTTCATTGAGTGCAATAGCCAATTCCTTCTGATGCTCCTTTCTCTTTTCTTCTGATGAATGCTCAGATCTCAATTTAGATTCAATGACGGCAGTTCTCTTTCCACGACCTGGACAATCACACACACAAATAAATAAAAAATAAGACTGGGACATTGTAGAAAATATTTGATCAAGCTAAAAAGTATTATATATAACCCAAACTAACCGCCATTCTCTATTGGTTCCAATTGATGAAATGTACATAGAACAAGAAAATCACGATTAGTACATATAAAAACATCACCAAACAATCACAAAATATGTAGGTTTATATAATTAAAATGAGTATGTGTATGAAAAGCATGATTATCAATTCGTCAATTGAATGTTTTTAAACCATTATTATTGCTATTTATAATGAAATAAATAAAGAACAACAAAGTTTTTCGTAAAGGAAACCAGCCAACAAATCTCTGAATATATGAGAAAAATTTTCTGCAACTATTCAACATCTTATAAAAATATGTTAGCCTTCATAGTTTCGAGTATAAAAAATGTATGGACCAGCAATTGATATAAGTTAACATACAAACTGATACACTGATCTCAAAGGTAACAGGCAGACAAAGTTGACCCTCGAATCTTGAACTCAAAAGTTCTAGTAGGCACAAAGTTACCAGCTACCTTTTATTCAACAAAATCAATTCCATCCAACAGATGAGATTGCACTACTAACTAACTTTTCTATGCTTGCGAAATCTCAATTCAGATCTAATACAAAGTCACTGGTATACATAACAGATATCATGCCAATCATACAGTATCGAAATGCCAAAAAATCTTAAAGGCATCTTACTCATCAAGATGGTTATATATCAATTACTATTGTTAAAAACTCATTTTCTACTTCGAAATATAGAACACAATATTTTGAGAAATAATTCTCCTGTGAAGATAATAATAAACTTTATTGTACAAAATATTTGGATACAAATAATAAGGTTACTACGTGGTATAAACAAAATAATTTTGCACAATGGGCGAGTTTATCGCAGGGACGCGATATCTTCCAACTAACCCAATTAAGATCAACCTGTTAACTTCAAATGTCTATATAGTTAACTTCATATCAGAACTATATTTCAAATAATAATTAAAAAATGAGATTTTAAGCTCTTTTTAAGTTCACATTATAACATGTTTGTTAGTTTCAACATTTGAAATGTTTTCATTAATACCTATCCATCTAATAAAGTGTCTACATCACACAGACCAATTTAACTATATGATCAAGTTTAGACATACAACTCATGATTCACAAATGGTTGACTTATAGTCAAAGTGACAATATATCATTAAGAGTCACATGGTTTTTTCTATAAAGCTGTCAAATATTTGGAGGGCTGACATGTATTCCTATGTTATAACTGACAGTAAGAGTAGTTTGGCAGTGGATAGCATCGCTTTTCGCAATACATTATTATAAATATATTTTTATTAGCGCTTAGTACACTTTATTTTTTCAAAGAAACATAGAGACCTTATAACCTTTGACGGAAAGCATATTCTTACTTAAGTTTGGCAGTGGATAGCATCGCTTTTCGCAATACATTATTATAAATATATTTTTATTAGCGCTTAGTACACTTTATTTTTTCAAAGAAACATAGATCTTATAACCTTTGACGGAAAGCATATTCTTACTTAACGCTGGTCTATGGACGGTGAATAAAAAATTATGGTCAAGTTGGCATGTTTTTTTTGTTCGGTTATGTTGGTGACCCACAACCTGCAAATAATTATCAAAGTCATCCCTTATTGATCTATGTGAGAATGCAATCATGTACAGTTGATTCTTTGTAGTAACAAACCCATTTGCGAAGCAACATTTTAAGAAGCTAAACCATAAGAGCTCTAAGGCAAAGCTTTGGAAAACTTGAAAATACATATTATTAACACCTAAGGCTACTTTAGCACGGCCATTTAGATGTTAATAAAATTGCAAAGGTACTGAAAAATCATAGCATCTCCCAAATATACAATATAAAAAAATACATTAGTAAGAGAATCCACTAGTCTGAAACAAAAATATATACCCAGTAATGAAAACAGCACTAAGCACAAAATACTCCTACAATATGCAAAGAATCCTTTATTTAACACCCAATATAGAAATGATAACAATCATACAAATGAGGCAACCTGCAGACAATGTATTTAAGAACACACAATAACACACTTTATCTTACCATAATGTAGTAGATGTCAATTATCTTTCACAACGAAATATAATTAGTTGATTATGTGTTTTTACACAGATTGTATTTGCTGAATGCTTTATTTGTAAAAAATATTAAGTAAAACAAAATAACTAGTTGTCATGTTTGGTTAAGATTCCAGTAGGCCTAGTCAAAACACATTTTAGCGTTACGTTTTCGTTCAAACGTGGCCGACGTTGCGAGAACGTGTCAATTTTCATAGCTACTTGTGTATTTTAGCTACGAAAATTGATGCGTTCTCGCAACGTCGTCCACGTTTGAACGAAAACGTAACGCTTAAATGTGTTTTGACTAGGCCTACAGGATTATGTTAAAGTAGCCCCCATTTTAAATAAGCAAAATAAAAACAATTACACACAAATTTAAACAACACAAATACAATCATACCTAAAATTTCAGTTTTATTTTCCTTTTCTTCTTCTTCATCATCATTTTCATCTTTTAGAAAGATGCCAATGTTTTTAATTTTCTTTTTAGATTGTGTCAATACTGATGCGGGCTGTTCATCGTTAACCATGACTGTATCACCAACAAAAAGGGCATATGTCTAAAATGATACAATATTACATAAATATATAAAAACAGAAACACATTCATATTTCATAATTTTTAAAGCTTTCTTCATGCAATGCATATTAACCCTTTGCACTCCTTTTTTTTTTTTTTTACTTGCTACCAACTCCTTAAATAAATATTAAAAAAGACCATAAAATGTGGTGTCAATAAAAAGATATTTTGAAATATGTAAAATATGTAGTTTTTATTGTTATTTACTTAAAATTAATACAAAATATAACTAATTAACAAATTAAAACAAATCAAAAATTAAAACTTCACGAAATTGCGAAATATTTTCCAAACAATAGACCATTAAAGGATGACGTCACAGAAAAATCATTGAGGGGCATCAGGCATCCCAACACAACAGACGATTACGGTGTAATATTAGGTGGAACGCCTAAAGAATACCTAATAATCAAAAAAACTGTCAGTGTCGATTTTGTTATTATTTTGTCGTCTGACTTTCTTTTTTTTCTCTTATGGCATAACATTCTACAAGGATGATTTGCGCAATCAGACTGTTTGCCCCCCAAGCAAAAGCAAATCCATAGACAAGACCACGTGACCTTTAATGGTCTATACGCACGTGTTTTCAAGGCCACGCAATATTTGCTACTAAAATAATATAATGACATTCCTCCGTGTGGTCAACTACCTGAACACAGAGAACACAAACAAACTAGAGATATAAATTCTGGGAATTTCCCCGCCCTTTGTTTTGTTATGTAGGTAGTAGGTACCTACTTCATCGCTCAAACAACTACGCAGCGCTCGTGTAATACATTTATACGGTAAAAACAATTAAATTTTTAAAATTCCCAGAAATACTGAATTTGACAAAATCTGTTTATTTTGTGAATATAAGTGTTAGTAATTCAACATATTTAGTATTTATAAGAAAAATGAACATTTAATAATTTTTTCCATTTTTTAAAAATTACGTCATACAATGTCGAGTGTGGCTCGACATAGGAGTTGGTGTAAGAAATACTATGTCGAGTGTGGCTCGACATAGGAGTGGTAAGGGTTAATATGTACACTGTTTTAAATAACTCCTCACAACCTTCACAGCTATACGGCCAATGTGTTGTGCAGATAAGAGTGAAAAGTAAAAAAAACATCCTTTAAAAGCTCACTAGATGCCTCCATTACTATGACAAACAATGTCATCGTCCCATTTACCAGATAGTTGCCCAACACATGAGTTTTACTAAGACCAGGTTAATACAATAATGTCCACGGGACCTACTATAGGAGTCAGGAACAAAAAGAAAGAACTCGCTCAACACTCTCATAAAATATGTGTGTGCATAGTGTGTGATATGACAAGCCTTTTGGTATTTCTAGCAACCATACAACATGCTTACAGGTATATTCCATTGATGAGGCTCATAAAAATGTGAATCTGTCAAAAAAACTTAATACAAACTAAAAGCTTATTATTACCTTTCCTTCCTTATCTGTAGCATCCTTGTTAGTAAGATTAGACAGACCAACATGGATGTTGAATATCATCCCTTTTTTAGCAACTATATTTGACTTGGGGCCAATGGAAAGTGAACTCTCTCGAAATTCTATACCCATTGCAAACCTGGAAAATAAAACGACAAGATAAATGATTTCCACAAACACAAACACAGCCTCTGAAACCTGAAACCCATCACTCCTAACCCCCCCCCCCCTTTTCCTTTCCCTTTATGCATGTATGTTTGTTTTTTATTTTTTTTGCAGTCTCTCCCTTTTTTATATATATGTGTGTATGTTTTTTATTTTCATCGTATGTTTGTTTATTTTTTAAGTTAATACTTTTGGGTTAGTTGGAAGAGATCGCGCCTTTGCGATAAACTCGCCCTCTGTATATTGATTGTATTTAATTTGAATGTATACCTTTTATGTAATTGTTTTTTATCAATGTACAGTACAGAATGAATAAATAAAAATAAAATAAATAAATAAGCTTGAAAATTTACAGTTGCTCACTTTTAAAATGAAGCGACAATAGTGATCAGTAGTTGTTAATATTTTAGACTCTCGAAAGATCGATCCAGAGTTCAATTATCCAGGATATCTACATGTAATTAATATATAAGCCTTTCTCATTGCTTAATTGAAGATGTTATATATAAAACAAAATCACTCACCCAAATGTTTTGATAAGGCTATCAACAAGCTTAGGTTTCTCTTTCTTAGCATAAGCCATCCCAGCCTCGTAAACAGCAGAAAGTTTTGCACTAGACACAAGATTCTTCAGCAACTCTTCTTCCAGATTAACCAAGAAATTATAGTTATCTTGCATTTCTTCCGTGGGGTTAACGAGCAATGTCCGTATGATATTGGAACAATATGATTTGTATCTGGTTCCCAAACAGCAGACGATAGCACCAAAGTGTAGATAGTTTTTATCAGACTGGGCACTGAATTTAAGATTGTAGTTGCCCCCTGACTGTATGATAGGAGGATAGCACATGTCTAATACAGAATGGTCCACACCCGATACATATTTCTTGTCGGTAATGGCTCCATCCACACCTTCTGCCAATTTGGAATGTTTTACTTTCTAGAAAAATAAAAACACAATATTTTATGCAAAGTGCAAATGAGTACCTATACATGATTAAATTAACATGTTGAATTAAAATTTATCATTTTGCGATTTATATCGGCATCTTGTTAATAAAGTTACTTATTTAATAGTTTACATGGAATATTGGGAAATCTGCTAACCCTTATGTAGCACAAGAGTTAACACTATGTGTGAGATATTACCTCCAAGACAAAAGTTTACATGGAATATTGGGAAATCTGCTAACCCTTATGTAGCACAAGAGTTAACACTATGTGTGAGATATTACCTCCAAGACAAAAGTTTACATGGAATATTGGGAAATCTGCTAACCCTTATGTAGCACAAGAGTTAACACTATGTGTGAGATATTACCTCCAAGACATAAGTTTGGACATTTAATAATGAGTGTGAACAACTGATAATTTTTCAGCAATCCACGTGTAAACTGTGGGCCAAATCTAGTAATAAATATATTGACACTACAAATTTCGTTCAGTTTACCTTATCAGAATCAATGATCTCCATGATCTGGTCTTTCAGGTACTTAGTGAATATATCTACAGTGACCATACACGCCCTCTTTACATTCATCACTTCCGGTTCTTCCTTGGCTGCCAGCAGTAACGCTACAGGATTGCTCACATCTACCATTTCAAACTTCTCCTGTTTCAGAGCATCTTTCCAGGACACAAAGAACTCATCTGTATAGTTATCCTTGCTGAAGACACCCAAAGTTTTGCCAGATTTGGACTCCTTGATGGCTTTAATGAGCTTCTCAAAGTTGGCCTTATCTTTATCAGCCTGAAAATATAAGAAAGAACAATATAGCATTTATGTTTTGACTGATATTAAAACTGAAAATATTTTTAGGATTACACACATGAACTTGACGAAAATGCATATTTTCTTTGGAATCATTTTGTACAATATTTTATAGAATACAGATTAGTATGTCGTTATTGTACCATCGAGTCCCCTCAAAGAATAAGTCTCCCAGTCTTAGTGTTCTATAAAGTGCAAATATTTGTTTAACAATGTGAATGAGATATTAAACGCCTTAAATCCAGAAATGAGATGTGCCATCCATACTGAATTTCTTATTTATTTATTGGCATGGAGAGGACTACTTAGATGTTTATTACATGCTGAAGTAGGTCTACGGGTTACCTCACGTGAGGAAAATGTTGTGTTGTAATACTTTGAGATATTATGTGCACAAAAATGTTATATTGTTAGGAATGAATGGTGACCAAGACATACCCTGTCCCTCGTGAGAAGTTTAATTGGTAATACATCTTCTTCCTTATGTTGGTCCACTTGTTTCATGAATTCAATCTTCTTCTTGCTGGCCAGGAATAATATGCATTTGTCTGTTAAAACTGTAACTGTATCGGACAGCTCATAACCATACAACCAAATCTGAAAGATTTCATACATTATAATAGCTGTTGAGTTCAATGAAACATAACCTAACACACTTCAACAAAAATATTAAAGAAAGTGTGTTATGTCTAAGTATTGCGATTTTTTTTTTGTGAAGGTGAAGATTATGTATAGAATGATGAAGAATATAAAATGGGGCAGGGATAGTAGTTACAAAACGTGTATATATTGAAAACTTCTTGATGAACTTATCTTTGAAACAAATGCAAGAACTAGTCTCAATTTTACAATTGGATAAACTCTCTTAATTAAAGTCCATACTGTTAATTCATCTTAGCTCGTGAGATCCGCAAATTATCGATGATATTGTTGCTGCAAAATATGAAAAGTGCACGAGAAACATGTTGCGTAAATGCAACTTACATGCAACGAGGAAGATTTACTGTATAAAGTGTCTTCATCAGCTCCAAATGCAAATACAAAGCAATCCGTCTTCGCCATGGGGTCATCTTGAGATGAATCCGCATTCTGAAATTAAAAAACCACATTTTAAAAATGTGTCAAAATAATACCCATCAAACAATAACACACTAGACGCCGTTGTATCAATTCACCTTCCAAGCGGCGTAGAACTTTTTGATCCGCCGGAAGAATGTCTCCTTATCTAACCCCACGTTAGACATTTTGCGATTGATAAAACTACATAAAAATTAATCACACGAAAATATTAAAAACGCCAAACACAGGAGAGAGGAATCAACTCCGCACAACAATGGCGGCAAACGGCAATGGCCGATGGCGGGAGTTGCTCGTGCTCAAAAACTCATCGGAAAATATCATAGAGAAATATTATCTATGATTTTTTTAAATCATTAAGTTTGCTACCCTTCAGAGCGGAAGTCTGAAATTGGCGGCACAAACAAAATTATCGTAAAATCGATAAATAAAATCGGGCCCCGTTTAGCAAAAACGGTAAAATATTCAATTTTCAACAAATTTGATAGAAAAACTGCCAAAACATGTCGACCCTTGCGAATATAATTATTTGATAAAATAAAAAAACAAATATTTATTACCAATATTAGTTTTTTACTAAAAAATAAATAAATCGCAGGCTGAGGAGATTTATTTAGGTAATAAAAATACAAATTATTTGTAAAATATGTATATTTTTTATTCATCCTATCAAGCATATAAATACTATAGATTTTAGCAAACTTTTTTTAGTAGGTACACAAAAAAATCGAGTTCATGTGGTGATTTTTGGTTTCAAAATATGAGAAATTTTATCAAAAAAATATTTTTTAAATCGGTCCATATCCATGAAAAAATAGAATTTATTTGTTCTATAATTGTAATAACTATCTAAGTATTCGTAATATTAAAAAAAAATATGAAAATTTGTAGGATTCTCGTGCATTTGTGTACCAAACACACCCCCGAATTTGATTTTTAGATATATGCTTTTTTATAAACGAATACTATGAAGCTAAAATCAAGTTTTTTTTTTAAGTTAAAGTTTGATACTGATAATTAATATTTGTTTTCATATTTTATCAAATCAAAATGTTCGTAGGGTCAACAAGTTTTGAGAGTTTGTATACCAAACTCGTTGAAAATTGAATGTTTTATCGTTTTTGCTAAAGGGGTGCTTTAAGAGTTTATGGATGTGACAGGAAACATAATTCATCTTTTTTAATCTGTTTTCATTTTTGCGTCTTCGGTAAATATTTCCATACGATATTCTGCAAAATTCAGCAGCATTATTTTTTAATTATTTGTGTGAGCATCATGCCCGATCTTCCTTTATGGAAAAATAAAACAAAAATGTATTTGATTGATGTGTGTATTTATATACAAACATATTAACAATATTATTATAAATATTTACAAGTGAGTCAACAAAATATCATCACCATACTTTGAACAAAATAAAATTAAGAAAATATATCCTTAAAAACATACATTTTAAGGTGGCAAATGCTACAACATGAAAGAAAAATTAATAGGTCAAAAACAAAACTGGAAAATTTGTCAAAATTTGTAGTTGTTAAAAGTTGATCCGAATCTTAATTATAAAAGAAGTTTTATTTAACGTTCACAATCAATGTGATCACAAGGATTATAAATATATTTTGCTGTCAATAATAGTCACTAAACAATAGACATGTCAAAAGAGGATGGAGAAGTATGGCGGTCAATTCAGCTGCAAAGTAAAATAGTACTTTGCAATTTACAATGGAATCAGTAACGGTCTAATATCTAAAACTCAGCACAACAAGAAAAAATGCATTTTGGCTCTATCAATGGTTTTAACAAGAGCTATAAAAACAGGACAGGCTCAAGAGGAATACATTCCACTTTCATAAATAGATTATAAACCTGTGTTACGGTTGTTATTCCCAAATCATGGGAGTAATAACTGAATGCTGCTTATATTATTTCATTAGTTTGTAATCAAAGCCCGAATAAAACAAAAATATATCACAATAACAAAAAATAATCTTACAACATTCACACATTATTAAAACTTACTTTCATTTCTTTAAATTTTTATACAAAAATATTGTAATAGAAATCTCACACATCAATAATTTCACTTAACAGCCAAATTCAACAAAAAAATACGTCCTACATATTTTTAACTAAATCAGTCCACTATTACAAGTACAAGAACTTTCAATAAATGTTCTTCATAACCCATTTTAATAATAGCACATTTTGGTAGGAAAAATAATTTTTTTGAAAAAATCTATAAATATTAGAAAAATTGCAAACTTTTGTCACAATTACTCCAGCATTTTAAATTAGGGACCTACAAAGAAAAAGGGTGCATGTGTGCTTTTTTTTTTAAAAAAAAAAACATTAATTGTGATTAGCTTAACAGTCAATCACAATTTTAATAAAAGTTAATTAACCCATTAATCGTTAACGAAAAACTGTTCAAATGCTAGTTATGAATAGCACAGCACGGTGTTACTGAATCTATGAGGATGGCATCATCTAATAAAGTTATCAACAATAGGTAACAATTTACTAATAACATAGCGCAATGTATGTTCTAAAAATTCCATATGCCATGGAATCTATACACATAAATCTTTCACAATATTGTTATATGTCACATTATTGTACAGTAGTGGGTGCAATAATTATATTATCATCTTGTGCTGTGACTACAGGACCTCGAGGTAATACAGCTTTGAATTTTTCATGAACTATTGATCCCTGGGTAGATTTCACTTGATTCGGATCTGTATCATCGTGTGAGGAACTCCAATGCTTTTTATTTACTAAGAACAATACCATAAGCAATGGTAGATGTATTAATGAGAAGCGAAACAGTTTCCTAGAACTATTACTGTCGGATTTCTGGTGGAATTGCCAAGCTGAGAACAGAAATAAAAGTATAATTAATTATGTTATTTAAGTAGTTTAAACCAATAGTAATGTATTTTTTATAACAAGACTCAAAAAAAGCAAAATTTTTGTTATCTTACCTAAGTACATAAAATAGGCATTCAGTGGCAAGGATTCTAGTGCAAACCAAGTATTGGTGACATCTAAATATGGTGCGGCTAAACATGCCGCTGTGATGATTCCTGTATGACGCAGTGCTACTCTTCTACAGAGACCTGGATTAAACAAAATTAAAAATGATTTAGTCGAATCAAATGTTTCAGTGTTAACATTTCAAATAATTTTCGGAAAAATAATTATATAAAAATAAAAACTGTTTATTATTTCACAAATATGTATACAACTTATAATACAAAGACGCCAATACGTTTGTAGTATAAGTTGTGTAAACAAAAAAGTGTAAATTTTTTAATTTAAAAATTGTTTTGATAATAAAAATAAAGTTCTATTTATATTTTTTCTGCAAGGATACAGAACTTGATATTTTAGTTTAAATGTTGATATATGTTGTATATTACAATAAAAGAATAATAGATTCTAAATATTTGGAGTAATAAAATAAGATTATTTTCTTCTGTGGGTTTTTATTCCATAGAGGAACACCTTTCAACTTGCAAAGTCATTATGAATCTCTATTGATCAATCAGAAGTTGAAAGATGTCTCTCTATATAATTAAAAAAATTAATCCAATTATGAAATTCCACTACCTGCACACAAATACAGTGAACATTTTTCACTATTATTTTAGTTAATTATGACTTCCTTTTTTAATTTATTACAGCACTCAGAAATACATATCTATTTTTCAAAATTAATACCTATTAAAAATTATGAATGTATATTTAACAACCTGGATTTGTGACAGCCATCATTCTATAACCAGCACGTGAATAATCAGGTCTCAGGTTCCAAGATAATGCGTTGAAGTGAGGGAACTGCCAGGAGTACAGTAAAACACCTAGTAATCCTGCTCCCACACCTAGAGAACCCTGACAGGCAGCCCAGCCCATTAGAGGGGGAATGGCACCAACTGTAACAAGTCAATTAGGTTTTGATAAAACACATTACTTTTTCAGCAGAAGTTAGAAAATTTCATATCACAAGATAATTATCAATATATGCAGCAAGGAAATTCAAAAATTCTACTTTAATACCCAGTGAGATGAAACATTGTGGTGATATCGTCCCTTTTCTGACTAACTGTCGTATCTGACATTTTTGGCAAAATCGAGTTATGACCACCAATGTGTACTTATATGTGCCCTGCATGTTCTCACTGAAGATCACACCTGTAACTGTTACCGTTATCCTGGAACAGCTTTCTGATTTGTTGTCGTATTTACGAATTACTCTAAATAAAATGTGTTGTCATACCTACAAATTTCTCAAAATTTCATCACAAAAATGATTCTGAGATATATAACAATACAAATAAACTAATGTAATATATTTACACTGTATCATACAACTAAAAGAGATGAAAATATGAACGGCAAATCACTAAAAACGCTCTCCTGAACAATTTACATTTTAGCAGATACGACTGTTAGTCAGAAGAGGGACGATATCTAAATGAACATATAATTTTTGAACAAGATTATCAGTATAACAGGTAATTTTACTAAAGACTTCATTAATAAGCAATTTTTCAGATATTTCTCACCTATTGAGCCCACCCATGTGTTGATTATAGAGACCCTCTTGAGTGGTGTGTAGACACATGTATAAAGCAACAGATTGCCTGCACCTAGTAGAGTGGTGAGACCATTCACACCAAAGTAGAGAAGGCTCAAGCCCGTTGTAGCTGTTATGGCCGCAAAACCAACAGCGTGATAGGGCCTACAAATGCAACACAAATAAATAAAACAAGAAAATACTATTCTGAAATTAGATTTTATATGAGTGCTTTGGTATAATTAGAAATTGTACAAATCTACTTGTAGAGAAATGTTATAGATCATAAATCTAGTGTTCTTCGTATCACAATAGGAAATTTTATTTACACAAACATTTTTTAATGTAAATTTAAAAAGATTGGACCCTTTTGGAGAATACAATTTTTGTGGAACTCGTAACGGAAAACATATTTGCTTACATAATTAATATTTATCATCTGACCAATTTCAATCAATACCAAACCAAACACGTGTGAATTATAGTATTGAAATGTGAATTTCTAAAGCTATGTTTTCACAGATTTTAACCACATAAAATATACTTGTGTGTCGATAAATTTATAAACCATTTAATCAATAATGAAATAAGTATAAAACGCCAAATTATTGTTGTCCTTGCAATGCTTGCTACATACCGTAAAGTACTGAAGTAAATAGTTGCAATAACTAGAATGAATCATGACTTACATGAGTAACCCTCGAACTAGCACTCTATTTTTTGTCCGTGACATCTGTGCATCGAAAGGAACTTCAAAAAATTGATTTATTGAATTGGCAGCAGCCGACATGAGGCCAGTTCCTACAGAACACAACAAGAAAGTGGTTGGATCGAAGGCAGCTGGAGCTAAGGCATATCCGGCCATAGAAGTCACAACTACGAGTGCTGCAATAAGAAGAAAACTCATGTCTTAAAATATGTTTAAAGAAAAAATAATTTAACAAATCAAATATACTAATTTCTTCGTTCCACATTTCTTTATTATACATTTAGATTTTTTAATACAATACAGTTTGTTGCTAAGACATTATTATCCAAGTCTCACCACCTGGAGCAGTCAGTAAGGTTCGAGTGCCACTTATCCTTATCCTTGCAAGCATTTTTTGCTTAATTCACTATCATTGTCACAAATATATTCACAATATATTAACTTAATTTCTCATGCACACTCTCCTATTCAGAGTGATCATCATGCATACAAGAGGTATAAATTATAAAAAATATATTATACTTACACGTTAGTCTGATTTTGGATAGCATAAGACAATACTGTGGTATTTTCCCTTTTTCAATGAGGGGCATCTTCTGCCAAGGCTCCTCTTTCTTGTCATTTTTCTGTACTGCACTAGCAGATATCTTAGGAATTGTCTGTGTTGTGTAAAAATATACATTTGGTATTGCTTTTAATGTATTGCTACCTCCCAACGGTGGTACACGAGATTTGTAATGTAACCGCAATACCTAAAAAGCACAATTAATTATAATGACTGTATAGTACCTACTTGGAAACAGCTTGTGAAAATTTATTTCAATTGAATTAAAATAGATGAAAAGTAAAACACTGTATAACTTTCACTATGAACAATATTCGACTAATAAAAACTCACTGATGATGCGAGTTTATCTAAAAGGCTTCTGAGTCAAATATTAATGTTGTTGACCGAAGGTACTTGTTGGAAGTCCATTTCAAGATAATTGAAAAAAAAAACACAATATGTAGTTAACTTCCAAATGACTTTATTAACTTCGCGTACTAGTATTCGGAGACTCTCGTCTCCATCATCAGGCTTTTTACTAATCGCCTGATGATGGAGACGAGAGTCTCCGAATACTAGTACGCGAAGTTAATAAAGTCATTTGGAAGTTAACTACATATTGTGTTTTTTTTTCAATTATCTTGAGTCAAATATTGTTCCTAGTGAAAGTAATACAGTGTTTAAATTTTAAACTATTTTATTTCAATAATTAATTATTATAAACATGAACTGTTTTATTAACCATGAGGCTAGTCTATGAGTAATGCTAATATATACTTTTAATAATGAAAAATATACTGGGAAATGTTCAAGTAAATTAAATAATAATAATAAACTTTATTGTGCTTAAAAAACATACATATAAACAGATTATAAATACCAATAATTATCATGCACAATGGGCGAGTTTATCGCGTGTGAGCGATATCTTCCAACTAACCCAAAAATCATAAAAAAAATTAAAATAATATATACATACATAAAAAGTTAAATAAATATACACACAAGCAGGCAAACACCTGCGCACGCAATGGGGGAAAGTCCGGATATCGAGGGAAGGGAAGAGAAGGAATGCTCGCCGTGTATATATATATATATATTACACGTGAAGAAAACGTTTCCTCAGGGTTTACAAAGTGAAAGTATTAAAATTTTGAAGACTAGCGACCACCGAGCTGCTTTCTAAACAATTGATAAATGTGGATCAATTAAGCATTAATTAACTACCAATCAAAACGAATTTCTCATAAATTATAAACTTATTATTTTGCTAATTTGATTGGCCATTTATTAAAATGACAAGATAACATTGAATGTTTATTAGAAAAGTACTGGGATTTTGATGAAAACTATATTTTCACAATAATTCTTATATGGATTTTTTTGTGTTTAATGAAATGTTAGGAGAATAGAACAAAAAAATGATCACAGACAATAAAATAGAATGTACATTGAAGCAGGGTGTACATATTTTACAGCCTAAATAAAAATAAGTAATTTGTCTGTCTCTCTCTGTTCTGATGTTTTGGATCTCAAGTAAATTTTACATTAATATGTGCACGGAAACATCCATGCTATGCTATATATATTTGAAAAGTAAGCAATACATTGTGTTTAGAAATTCATTTAGTTTCACTGACAACAACAAAAATTGTGCTGTCTGCAATGGGTGAGTACTTGTTCAATAGAACTGGAGACAGAAATGCTTTGAAACTACATTTCCAACCTAAATTAAAAATATTAAAATAATACAACGACTTGTATTGCTATTTCAATATTATAAAATCGTATGTAGGTATGTCTCGCTTAGCTAAAATATTTAAAAAGCAATATAAAAGAAAGACTTACATTGTTGTTATTGATTTTGTTTAGATTAACAAGAACTGATCTCCCACATAGTAGGCAGTTCCTTGATAAATTAAAAGACATTATACCAGATGCACCATATTTTTACCCTAAAACAAATCATCATATTATTAATATTTGCCTTATAAAATCACTATTTATCCTCACAACATCTACACCAAACTGTTATGTAAAAGGCATCAACATAACCTCAACATATGGCGAAGTAAAACTTTAAGTGCTGCTACACCATTAATTAATTCGAAGTTTACTTAATGTAAATATAAGTTAAATCCTAACCGAAAATATGAAACAGCCCACTACTCCGATATTTTCATTTCTAGCACACAGGCAATGGCACAACACAGCACTCTGCTCGAAACTTCAAGGACGGCCAATAAATGTCAAACGAAATCCATAGAACATTAAACCATTTTATTTGTAAAGACTTGGTCACATTGCAATCGATTAGGACCTATATTCGAATCTAGATTTTCGTCAACACAATATAATATTGGTTTATTTTCATTATTGAATTAAACGTTTATTGAACCAATTTTTGATGAATTTATATGTTTTAACACAAAATCGATCTACAGAATACTCCATAAGACCTATACGTAAATGCCATGACAATATTTTATTTTATTTCTACCCAAAATCTAGCTAGCAACGAGCAAACTGGATTGGTCACATCACAGGTACCCAGGCTTGTTCATCACCATGACAGAGGGCAAGACTTAAGGCAGAAATTATAGAAGCCGACCAAGAGGCACCTACATGGATCGTGTGAAGAAGAATATAAACTGGAGCACATACGTAGAATCAGAAAATAGAGGGAATGGAAAAGAAAATCCAAACTTATTGCAGACGTATTCAGTGGATTGTAACACATTATAAATATATAATAATATTATATTATCTTCCCAAGTGCTAAGTAATTTGAATCATGATAGTACGGACGACTTTTTAATGTTGTATATAAATATTATATAATATTATAGTGCATTATTAATTTTTTTAGACGAATAGGATTGGGATGGGCTGCATTCTGTAAACTTAAATGTATTATTTAAAAATAATGAAGTCCCCATAAGTCCCGAGAAAGCTTTATGATTTGTGTGTTCTGCCAGTGATTATATATGGGCTATTAGAGACTATAACGCTAACATATCTTTAGTGTGGCCATGAACGCTAACACTTGCGAACAAGCGGAAACAGGAGAGACAAAATAAGAAATGAAACCATCCAACAAAAGTTGTCGTCGACATTGTTGATAAACTCTCCGAGCTGTTATGACAATGGTCTGGTCATGTGGTAAGGCAAGAGGATGGCAGATGGACTTCCAGAATTCTTGAATGGAGGCCGTGGGAAGACAAAAGAAGTGTAGGAAGACCCCAAGAAAATAGGTTGACGATATTGTCCAGACAATGGGAAAACAGTGGTATCGTGTTGCTCGAGATCGAAAATTGTGGAAAAGTTTTGAAGAACCCTATATCTAGCAGTGGAGAGAAAAGGGCTAGCAGTAAAGGGTCGTTCACATACGTTCACTTTCAGTGATCACTCCGGATGATCCTCCAAGATGAACAAGTGTGAACGGCCGTTTCATCGCTAGTGATCACTAGCGATGAAACGCCCGTTCACACTTGTTCATCTTGGAGGATCATCCGGAGTGATCACTGAAAGTGAACGTATGTGAACGACCCTTAAGCAAGTAAGTACATCATTAAAAGGAAAACTTATTTATTTTTACTAAGAAGATGATTGTGAACAACTATACAAGTACAGCTTGATTAAAAAAGAATTGTTGAATTGAAAATAAAAGCATTATAATAGTAACTTCGAATATTGTTTGCACTTATAATTTATTTAAAGCGTACCTTTAATAATATCTCAAATACAAAGATGAAATTAACAGATGTACGTAAGTGGATGTATTGGAATAGACGCACAAATACGTATTTTAGTTTATTTTTTTAGAACGAGAAATAGTTCTCAATAAAAAAAAATCATATTCAATTTCGCAATCGATTCATTATAATATTCATAGATTAATTATGAAAATGAAAGTGAACGACGAAACGTAAATTTTTATGGCAACATTCAAATTGTAGCGGGGTGTAAAGATCATTCATTGAATTATCGCAATTTTTGATATGTGTCAAAGTGTATGAACGATATATACTGGTATAAATTTGTTATGTTGTGGTTAAATTATTAGTCACCGTGATATAAGTAAAATAATTATGCCGATTTTTTGATAATTCATTTTGCATTCTAAAGTGTTCGGGTTTTTTCTAAATTGACAAGATAATCATTGGAAAATATCTTCATGTCACGGTATGTTTTTCTATATTCAGTCATATTTTAACGCCTTTCCCTTATTTGTCTGTAATTTAACCCCTTTACTGTTTTGAGTGATTGCTGTGAAATGGAAAAGTAAAGGTTTATGGGAACCTCAAAATGTAATTAATTTGTGAAAGTGTTTCTGTCAAAAAAATTCTCAACTGAATTGAGAATGTATTTAATGCAATTAATCAAACTTGTATCAGTACAAAATAATATCTAACTTCCTGTTAATTATAATTATTTAAGTATTTAGTTTTGAAAGAAGTTATATATTTAACCTGTTACATGGCATTACATAAAGACAATCACATTTTTCTAATTAACTTTCATGTTTTTATCGAGGCAGCTAACAAAAAACTTGCCTAGTACTAAGTAATCAGATGGGCAATAAATTAGTGTGTTGTTTATACCTAGATGACATCATAATTTTTTACAAAAAAACTCATTAGATTCTTGTATTAGATATAGGTACCTACATACCAACAAGTTTTTACAAAGCCATGCTATGATCTAAGCTTATTCTTAAAGTTTAGGAACTTTCGCAGTTTAGCCAGTTGTCGAGTATTTTTTTTTTCATCTAAAAAGTAATGTGCACGAAACTTAACGAAATTTATATTTTATTTTTGCCGGTTTTATTTTATTTTATTTTTGCCGGCTTGGACTGCCACATCTCCAAAAACCATTCCTTTCACCCATGCGTATCTTCTTTTTTTGTGCTTGTTAAAACCCCAGCTTAATCCATCTTATTATGTATCTTTCATGGAGCACAAAACTTTATATAGACATAACAGAAATCCATCCATACCCATATCAAAGAAACTTTTATTCATATTAACTTTTAATCATATTATTCCAACTTACTTTGATAATTATATCCATACACAATCTTAGCTCATTACTTCTATCAGATTCATGATATATTTTTGATAAAGCTTTTTATTCATTTGTCGATAAATATTTTCAGTAATTCCAGTATTGACAGTTCACTGAGTGAACAGGTAGTAGAAGAATGGCTCTCGGATTGGGCCTCCTTGGACCCTGTAGAATTGCACACGTTTGCTGCCGAACATGAACAATGTCACGACGTAATCGAAGCTATATACATCATCTTAGACCAGAGAATTAGACATAGTGAAGTAAGTAAACATTATTACTATAATTTAAAATACAAAATCTCTGTTTTGGATAAATAAGTGGTCAATAGACTAAAGAGAATACTCCCAATTGAAATCAATGAGACTTAATTTCCACTTTAAATTTACTCCTGGTTTACTTGAGTTTTATGACGTATGGAACCTGCCGTTAATCTTTATGAAACTAGCTGTTAAACTCATTCCACATTCTTTTTGTGAATCTTTGGGAATTATCTCTTCAGTTTTTTGTCCAGAAGAACTATTTAAAATAGAGGAAATTCGGTTCACAATTAGTTCATTTTGTAATACATTTCAATAATTACTCAATGTGAGAGATATGTAACGGATGATTTGGTTGCTAATCTGATGGTTAAGCCTGAGTGGAAAATTCACGGTATGACAACTCTAACCAACTTTATCCACTTTTAGAATATAAGCTCTTTCATTGACAATGTGAGGAACCCATTTACATGTTTTAATAAGTATTTGAACTCCTTATTTCACTGTTGGTGCAAGGAATGTCGTGGGAAGAGGTGACGCAATTGGCACAGAGACGCTCTGAATGGAGGAGGCTGGTTTCTGCCCTGTGCTTCCGAGAGGAGCGTTGAGGGCGATGATGATGATGATGATATCAAAATATTACCCTGAGACTACTGACCATTTAATTAATATTTCTTACAACACAGAAAGGACTCTGTTTAGAAGTATTATGGGAATGTAATTATTTTGATATGTTGTTTTTTTTTCAGTTACTGGAGCCTATTTGCACACAATTGTTTGGTTTCTACAGATCTAGGGAAAGTAGTTTACAAAAATTTACACTTCAATTTATACCAACTTTAGTTTATATTTATTTAAACGCTGTAGTTAGCAGTGAGAAGACACAACATAAATGTATAGAAACACTGTTGATTGGTAAGGAAATTATCTTATTTTTTGTTGTTAAAAATATCTTTTAGTTTTACAATTTTATAAACATGTTCCTGTTGTAAAATTTTTAAATTGTTTACATCCAAGACTGCCTTTTTGATGTAAAATTCGGAATCTACACCACCTTTATGACATAGGAATATATTTTATAGCAACTTTGATTCATATTTGGATATTGTCAAATCCAAATTCACTTTTAAAAATACATTTCTATTTGATCAATATTTTATTTTCAAAATCTTCTCTGTGCATAACTTAAATCTTATGATTAATCTCCGATGCAAATCTCACCTTTATACTAAAGATCCTAGAAATAGCTGCTAAGCTTGATGAAATAGCTTCATCAACACATATAATTATTGTTTTAACCGGACTTATTGTCATTTTATAAGTTAAGTTAGTATATGTTGTACAAATTGATTTTAGAAGTATGTCGATATAATTGTCTGTTTTTCAGGTCTTTATAATTTAGAAGTAATGGATGAAAATGGAAAACCTAAAGTGTTTTCATTTCGACTTCCATCTTTAGCACAAGCTTCCATCTATCATGAGGTATGTATCTTTATATTTGTAGACTCTATAGACTTTCTTTGATTGTTATTACATAGAAAAACAAAAAATACTAAATATTTCCATAGAAAAAGGATCTATAGCTGATCTAAAAAAAGAATGTTAATAAATGTTTTCGAGGCTTGGATCTGTGTCTTAAGTTCATTGTTTCATTTGACAAACATTATTTGTGTTACATTATGTAAACCAAAGTGACAAACTACTGAAAATTATTCTAAATTGTATTTCACAATTTTTTATTCCAGCCAATGACTTTGGGTCCAGCATTTCTGTTGGAGAGTTCATTACGCAGGTGGGAAGAGTGTGATACTAAATTAGTTAACTGGGGCCCCCTGCCACAAGTGGAGGCTCTCAATGCACAGAATAGGACTAAAGTAATGACGGCTCTTCTATTTGTGTTCAATAGACATCTAAGTCTTCTGCCTCCATCAGCGCTAAGGCAACTCTGTGTCGTTACCTCAAAGTAAGTGATAAGTTAATAACATATTAATGATTCAAGGTAAACATATTACAAGTAAATCTGTTCAGTTCACTGACTGTGGATGTGGGAGTGTATTTTATTTATTCGTCTATTTACACGGGAAGTGGCATAATGATAAGTTATATTTACACTTGTTCACATTCAGAGAATGAACTTTGACGAGACCGACAAAATATATCATCACTATTTTGGGTAAAGTCACTAACTAAATTTTTCCTGTAAAATTTCTTGAATTAGTTTTTCACTTAATGTACTAAAAATATGAATCGTTGATATTGTTAAAGTGTGTAAGACTGTAACAGAACTCTTCTTAAATGTGAAAAAAAATGTAAATCTGGTTAGTTTTCAGGGTATTGAATTTTAAAAATTAAACAATTACTAGATGATTATAATAATCACCCGAAGATGGAGTCGAGAGTCTACTAATACCAGTAAACGTAATTAATAAAGTCAACAGGAAGTTGACTAAAAAATGTTTTTTTTCAATTCACCTTGAAATGGACTTCCAACAAGTGCCTTCCGTCAATAATATCAAAATTTTAAACAATCACCAACTTTCAAAATGTAGATAGTGACTTTTCCATTACAACGGTGATATGTGTATTCTTGTTTTATATTATATTCTATTGTTTTATATGTCGTATGATTTTTGATTTATCCAAACTCACTTTATGCTTAAACATGCTTTTCAAACATTATATTAGGTTTACTGGAAGACATTGCCTCAAGATAATATGTACGCCTTTAGTACAAATTTATTTTGACAATAAAGTGTTTATTATTATAATTATGTATCTTTAAACTGAAACGATTGCCCAAAAACGTAGTAGATGGATTTAGAGAAGTTATTCAGAGTGCGTACTTAAAACTATAATATAGAGAATTGTTTATGCATGTTAGATTATGTTAATTTATGATGGCATTTTCTTCAAATGGGGTAGTCAGTATTTCAACTTTTAAATAATCGCATTATATATTCACTTTATTTACTCGCAACATACAGCCTATAAACTGTGAAAAGATCTAGAATGAATTATATTAAATAATTACTTTACATAATTACTACATTCATTGACTTAGACATGTAATCCTATAGACATATTATGTACTATGGGTAGGTAGTTATTATTATTAGTAATTGCGTACTAGCTTTTTATTCTCAGTCTTATGTAAAACCATTTACAAAAAAAATAGCAAGTTATCGTTGGTTTTATTAGAACCACATGGCTTGATCATGTGGATCAAATTCTAATGAACGGCCGTGTGTTTAGTAAGAGGAACCGACGTGTGTGCATGAGAAATTGTATGAATGTAGAAGAAGCGAAAGAAGTATGTAAAGATAGATCTATGTGGCGTTCTGTCTTCTCTGCCTACCCCACTTGGGACACCGTGTGAGAGTGTAGTATAGTAAATTAAACAATAAATCGAGGGTATACAACCAAAATGCACTAAGTCATTTTAGTTTTGAGATGAGATAATGGCAGTTTAATGAACATTCGACCGGTTGCTTGCAAACGATAGTATTGCGTTCCATCCAACTTTTTAAATGACAGTGGAATGAGAATGTATTGTATCGTATACTCGTATGGGTGTCGCATGGCAACCGATAGTATCGAATCAGATGCAATTCGATACTGTCGTATTTTCAGAATAACCCCCAATGGCAGTTTAATGAACAAATATTGTTTAGATAAATACAAATTCACCGTGTATTATTTGAACTTTAATTAAGATAATATTGGTAAATGACTTTTAGGCTTTGCAAACAAATACAACCATAGGAAAAACGTTAATTACTTGAATAGTTTTTGACAACTTTTGTAGCACTAGTCTGACTTAGTGTGTTTTGGTTGTATACCCTCGAAATAATAATAATGATTATGCATCAGAATAGCTGAAACTAAAAATAATATTACAAATGTTTGTAATCTGTTCTAAATATAAACATAAATATCCGACATACATGTAAACCGACTAAAATATTTATGCAAAGACCAGATCAGTACCTACCCAGTTAGTATTGTTTTAGTACCCGCCTGAATTTGTTATGCAACACCAGATTAAGGGACTGCTCACGCTATTGCTTTTTCTGTATATCAAATAATGGTAATGGTATATTACTAGACATATTATACGGCTGTGGAGTGATGACTTGTGGGATTATTGATGCAAACAGTGAAAAGAGATTATTTGATTTGTGTTTCTTGCTTGTATCTACTGAAGTACTAGATATTATATTTAGTGTACTTTTTACAAAGCATTCCCTTTACATAATTAGTCGTCTAGTTCCATAGACAAACAGCAAGTTTTTTTTTTACACGTATTGTTGTTATAGAAAAAACATTATCTGTGGTTGTGGGTTTGCAGTTGCGTATTTGTTGGATATGACGTATCCCGCGTTTCTGCCCACTTGCTCCGGCCATCTTCAGGGATTTCTACATCTTAAAAAACTTATTAAAAAGATCATTGTTTCATTTTCAAAATTCAACACATTAAAAACGAAAGATATATTTTTTTCACATTTAAAAATTATCCTTTAAAAGAAATCTGATCAAATATAAATACAGTCGATTTCGCTTAATTGGGACACATCGGAATTTAGGCATTTTGTCCCAATTAAGCGGCTGTCCCAATTAAGCGAATTTCACATTTTTTGAATTAATTTATTTGGTAAAATATTAAATGGTAAATATTATCATAAATTAAACAATGCATATTTTTTTTCAATAATTTTATTTTATAAACTCTTGGTAACTGTAAATTACATATAGGTAATATAAATTATCATATAAATTACAAATACCTATGTAATATAAACTTTTAAGATGAAAAAAAATCCTAATTAAAATAATAAATGGGTAGTAGTGATCTAACAAATGTGTGATTTTGGATATTCGCGAATGCGAATACGAATATTTGTTGCCGACATTCGCGAATGCGAATAGCGAATATTGACTTGCTTAAATTTCTACAATTGCCCAAACATTAAAATTTCTACCCCTCGTCGCCGAATTTTCAAAATGGTATAGGAATTTAAAATATTTCAAAACTCCTCGATTTTCTTAAAGAATATTTTCTTGCAGTAACTTTTTCCGGTGAGTATCCGGTACTTTTACCGAATATCCGATACTTTATTACCAAAATAATATTCACATATTTTTTTTGCGAATACGAATGCGAATACTTTGAAATATCAAACATGTTTGACATCTACACTTCTAGTAAGTTAAAAATCCAGTTCCCGACATCCAATTGTGTCAAAAAATTCATAACATACTTTGAAATATGCGAATATTCGCGAATGCGAATACGAATATTCGTTGCATCACTAATGGGTAGGTACATACAATTTAATTCAATGCAAAAATAAGTCAAGTGTAGTCTGTCTTTTGTTTTTGTAACATTCCACTTCTCCAAAATCAGCACAGATTAAATCTACTGTCCTAATTAAGCGGAATGTTGTCCCAATTAAAGAAATAAATTTATTATTGGTTTCTTGGTTTGGTTTCTGTTCTTTGAGATTTGTCCCAAATAAGCGACTGTCCCAATTAAGCGGAATCGACTGTATTATAAATGATACAAGTCCATTTTCTAGGCGCAAAGAAGAAATATTCAAACATAAAAACTTAAATATGACACTTGTACCTATGAAAATAACTGTGTCATGTGTGCACTCACAGCTCACATCAATTTGTTATCACATTGTTATTATTAGTTTAAATTACTCATTACTTGTAATACCTGCTGTCTTATCATGAAATGAACAAATATACCTACATAAATTACTCCACCTTCATGACACTAGCATATTGCTTACTGTGAGGATGTCTGGGGTGGATTTGGGTTTATTCCAGACCCAGATTCATCTTTTTATAAAATTGATATGGATGGACGGTAACCTGATGGTAGAGGAATGGTGTATTGTGAAAGAGGGATGCCCGGGTCGACGGAACCCTTGCGGACGGAAGAACAGTGCTCTTGTTGGCCAACTATCATTGGGCATTCTCAGAACATATCCCAGTCAGGACCATCGTCTCTCCTGTATTACGGAGATTACAGATACAGATACGTATGATTGTGTTGCCATTCAGCTCATCAAGTCTGGTGGACCGGGGGCTCTCGCGTGGTGTTTGGAGCTTTTCAACGATTGTTGGAGAGAAGGTGTTACACCAGAGGATTGGAAGAGGGCTATCATCTGCCCCCTGTACAAGGGGAAAGGCTCTAGGCTTGAATGCGGGAGTTATCGGGCTATTAGCTTGCTGAGCTCAATAGGGAAACTGTATGGTAGAATTTTGATTGAGAGAGTACGAAAGATAACTGAGTGTAAGATATGGGATGCGCAAGGAGCTTTTTTGAATGGCAGAGGGTGCACCGATCAGATCTTCTCCCTGCGAATGGTTATAGAGAAGTTTCTGGGTAAACACCAGAGGCTTTTTTGTGCGTTCGTGGATCTGGAGAAAGCATATGATCGAGTGGACCGGGAAAGGTTGTGGCGCGTGTTGTCGGAGTATGGGGTGAGCAGCCGGTTGATCCGCGCAATATCTTCACTTTACGTGGGAAGCTCCGCTTGCGTGAGGGTAAATAACACTCTCGGAGTGGTTTGTCCTCACCAAAGGAGTGAAGCAAGGTTGTGTCATGTCTCCGTGGCTGTTCAACCTATTCTTCGACTACTGTATGCGACCTGTGAAAGAGATGGATGTTGGTGTCGAGCTGAATGGGTTTCGGGTGAATGCATTGATGTACGCAGATGATTTGGTGTTAATGGCTGAGAGTGAAAGTGACTTACAAGAGATTGTTACGTGTGTGTATGATAGTTGCAATTTGAATGGTTTGAAAATGAACGTTATGAAGACGAAAGTTCTTGTATTTGAAAGAGAGAATGAAAAAACGATTTGCGAGATTAAAGTTGGTGACGAATGTTTGGAGCAAGTAAGTGAGTATGTATATTTGGGAAGTATGTTTACGAGGGATGGAAGATGCGATAGGGACATTGAAAGAAGGAAAGTGGCCGGTGCTAGAGTAAACGGTGCACTTCGACCCATTGTCAGCAATGACAATGTGTCGAACATGGCTAAAATGCTGGTGCACAATACCATTCTGGTACCGTCACTTACGTATGCAAGCGAGACATGGACGTGGTTGAAGAAGGACGAAAGTGGAATAAATGCAGTAGAGATGAGATCGTTGAGAAGAATGGTTGGTAAAACGCTGCGTGATAGAGTGAAGAATGAGGATATTAGAAGAATGAGCGGATGCAAAAAGACTGTTGTGGACAGAATGCGTGTAAATAAATTGAGATGGTTTGGTCATGTGGAACGAATGAAAGAGGAAAGAATGACAAAGAGGATATACTTATCTGAAAGAAAGGGTGTGAGGAAACGCGGGCGTCCGAGAACCACGTGGCTTGATCACGTGGATCAAATTCTCAAGGACGGCCGCGTGTTGAGTAAGAGGAACCGACGTGCGTGTATGAGGAACTGTATGAATGTGGAGGAAGCGAAGGAAGTGTGTAAGGATAGGTCTGTTTGGCGTTCCGTTCTCTCTGCCTACCCCACTTGGGACACGGCGTGAGGGTATAGTATAGTATAGTATAGTATCTCTGCTGGATGCGTCAGCGCACAGCATCATTTGTGACATGTTCATACCATTTGACATCCAAAAAAGTTCTAAGACACTTGTTTTCAAAGTATCTTCCGCTCTTGAACCTTTGTTAAGTGCCAAGACTCACAGCCATATAGAAGGATTGGGATGATGCACGCATTGAACAAGCGACATTTTGTCCTGATGCTGAGTCCAGATGCCTTCCAAACTTTGTTCATGTTATTGAAAGCCTCGCTAGCAGCTCCTATGCGGATTGGTAATTCCGACCGGAGATCACCTTCTGGCGTTATGGTTGCTCCCAGGTACCTGAATTTCATGCATAAGAGATTTAATATCTTTAATTCAGCAGTCACGAGATATGCTGCCAATCCTAAAAGTCCTATTTTTTATAACACGAAGATGACAAACTGTATAATTGTTATAGATGTAGTGCTATAGATCTAACTCGATCACCCTCAAATGTTCCTTCCGAAAGCACAGGCCCCTTTCGCATTTCTGCCCCAATTATGCCACTTATAGCATAGATAGATAAAAATAAATAATAATTGTTGATATTATTTTCAGATTAGTGACCCAGGGTTTCTACAACTTATCATCCAAGTCTAAATCATCTCAGGAACATAGGCCTGCTCTAGGACTACCACCTCGGATAGCTGTTTCAGCTCAACTCCTTTTGGAACTGGTTCACGGGGCTTACTTTGCTATGTTCAATGAGTTCTATACGTTAGCATTGGAAGCTGTCAATGATATTTCTGCCCGAGCCAGCTACGAAGGATATCCAGATGTCCTGCTAGTAACTGGCGCTGTGAAGAATTCATTACAAGCCAATCCTTCAGGTGAGACTAACTTATATTTGGTATTTATTAATAATAAGGAACACTTGTACTTTAGTTTTGCATTAAGCTATTTTCTGTTAGTTATTACTTACTAGTATAAAATGTCTAATAATAATTTGATAGTTAATAATAGTTAAAGAGATCAATAGTTAAATACCTACAAGGTGTTATCCTTTAAGCTAGAATATCCTCTTTCATAGAACACTGTTTTAACTGAAACAATATTAGTGTGTAACAGTGATATACGAAAGGAATGTGGAATGAAAGTTGGTGTGGTTACAAGGATGAATGTAAATAAGTTACGATGGTTTGGGCGCGTGGAAAGAATGAATGAGGACAGAATGACCAAGAAGATATATTTGGCTGAGAGGAATGGCGCTCAGAGACGTGGACGTCCGAGAATCAAATGGCAAGATCATTTAAAAATCAAATCCTACAGGACGGTCACGTGTTGAGCACATTGAACAGGCGAGCATGCATGAGGAATTGTATGACAGTGACGGAAGCGAAAGATGTATGCAAGGATAGAAGAAAGTGGCGCTCGTTCCTTTCTGCCTACCCCGCAAGGGAAGCGGTGTGATGGTATGTATGTATATTAGTGTGTTAAGAATGTTGCGAAAAGAGATAACTCTATATTACTATAATACTAGAACTCTATACTATTACATAATTTCCCATAACCAACTTGTGGACTCACTGTATCTAAGGAACAAAGGAATAGTCCTCATCGTGCTATAAAGAATCAGACAAATGATGTTGATTTAAATTATTTATAAAATTGTTTCAGGTCAACCATGTGATGGACCAATGGGTATCAGTGTAGCATTGTCACCAGCCACAACAACTGTCACCGTCTCAAAATCTATGATAACAAATGCATCATTTAGGACCAAGAAGCTTCCAGGTCTGTTCAAAATACACCTATTTTTTAATTCTCCTAAAAATTCCTGTGAATCATATGCGTCATTTATCTATCTATGATTCCGTACCATAACAATTTCCCTCACCAGTGTAGAATCATCATCATCGCCCTCAACGCTCCTCTCGGGAGCACAGGGCAGAAACCAGCCTCCTCCATTCAGAGCGTCTCTGTGCCAATTGCGTCACCTCTTCCCACGACATTCCTTGCGCTCTGATATCGTTGTCATAGGAACGGTGTATTGTGAAAGAGGGACGCCCGGGCCGACGGAACCCCTGCGGACGGAAAAACAGTGCTCTTTTTGGCCAACTATCATTGGGCATTCTCAAAACATGTCCCAGCCAGGACCATCGTCTCTCTTGTATTACGGAGATTACAGGTCTCTGCTGGGTGCGCCGGCGCACAGCATCATTTGTAACATGTTCATACCATCTGACATCCAAAATCCTTCTAAGACACTTGTTTTCAAAGCTTAGTATCTTCCGCTCTTGAGCCTTGGTTAAGTGCCAAGACTCGCAGCCATATAGAAGGATTGGGATGATGCACGCATTGAACAAGCGACATTTTGTCCTGATGCTGAGTTCAGACGCCTTCCAAACTTTGTTCATGTTGTTGAACGCCCCGCTAGCTGCTCCTATGCGGATTGGTAATTCCGACCGGAGATCACCCTCTGGCGTTATGGTTGCTCCCAGGTACCTGAATTTACTAACCTGAGATATTTGGGAATTGCCAACCATTAGTGGGGTGTGAGTACTCGTGCATGTACTATTACATATGTACTCCGTTTTACCAGCGTTGATACGAAGGCCAAGGCGCAAGGAATTTTCATAAAGAGCATTAGCGTTGCACTGTAATCCGTCCACAGATGTATCAAAAAGGGCTAGATCATCCGCATATTCAAGATCGTGCAGCACTCCCACAGACGTCTCACTGTTTTCACGCTGTGATAAAGGCACACCGCCAGGGCCCAGAATAGATTTTCTGAGCAGGTAGTCCATAATTATGGCAAAGATAAAAGGTGCCAATATACAGCCCTGCCGGACTCCAGTGGTGATCCTGAAGGTGTCAGTTGGACCACTTGATGTTCTGACAGAACATTCAGAGTCCATATGCAGGGCTTTGATCATGGTTACCACCTTGGGCGGGATGCCATACGCGGCCAGTATTTTCCATATGGTTGGTCTGTGGGGGCTGTCAAAAGCTTTTTCGTAGTCAATGAAGCAACATGCAAGCGGTGAGTTGAACTCTTGCGACTGTTGGAGTACACATCTGGCACAAAAAATTGCGTCCGAACAGGACTTGCCAGGTACAAACCCGCATTGTTGCTTTCTCAGAGATGCCAACACTGGTTTTTGAATGCGACTCAATATGATTTGTGAGAGAACTTTACCGGGCACACTAAGTAGTGTGATGCCACGGTAATTTCCGCATTCCAGTGGGTTTCCCTTCTTGAAAAGTGTCACGATGGATCCATTTCTCCAATCTTTCGGGCAGAGCTCCTCATTCCACACCTTGTTAAAGAGATGGTACAGTGGGTGGATAAGCGCATTCATGCCATACTTAAGGAGCTCTGCGTGGATTCCATCTTCACCTGGGGCCTTGTTGTTTTTTAGCCTTTTTACAGCTGCCTCAATCTCCTCATGTGTTGGGGGGGTTTCGGCTATCCCAGATACCTGTGGGATATCTAGGTCGCTATCCTCATTGCCAACATCAAAAGGTGAGGAGGGGTCCGGTCGGTTTAGAATGAACTCAAAGTGTTCTCTCCATCTTCCTCTTACTAAGTCAGGGGCAGAGATCAGGTTTCCACTGCTATCATTAATTGAATCAGCAGTCTTATTCTGACCTCTTCCTCCCAACATGCGGGTAATTTCAAAGAGAGTCTTCGAGTCATTCCTGGCCGCGGCAGTTTGTGCAAGCTGTATTTTGGCTTCGACATCACGTCGTCTGTCTTTGCGCACAGAGTGCTTTACCAGGCGGTCTAGCTCTCTGTACGAATTTCTTAGGGCCTCCAGTTTCGTAGGGGACTTTTCAGCATCTCTGAGTATCTTGACTTTTTGGCGATCTTGAATATATCCCCAGGACTCCATAGACATCCATGGTGGTTTGTTCCTCTCTTTGAACCCAATGGACGCAACCGCTGCAGCCTTCACTACTCTCCGGAACTCCTCCCAGGCCGACTCTACTGAGTCAGTATCGGAAAGATACCGAGAGAGTTCAAATCCTTGGTGCAGCTCAGCCTCATACTTCATGCGAGACCGAATATTCCCCAACCCACAGACGTCAAACACTCGCGGTGCAGCTGGTCTTGCAAATTTATTGAACCTTAGCTTCATGGCTCCGACAAGGAGCTCATGATCCGTTTTCAGGTCCGCTCCACAAAATGTCCTGACATCCTGTAGATCAGAGCGGTCTCGGGCCTTAACCAAAAGATGGTCAATTTGGTTTCTGGTACGTCCATCAGGTGAGGTCCACGTGTATTTGTGGATATCCTTGTGAGGAAACAGTGTTCCTCCAATAAGGAGTCCTTGGAGTGTTGCGTATTCTATAAGACGGGAGCCGTTGTCATTTAGCACCCCCATGCCATGCCCCCCCATTACGCCAGGACCGTTTAGTGGGTCGTTGCCTACTTTGGCATTGAAATCGCCCATCACAACGATCCTATGCCTTTTAGGAATTTTGGATGTGACGGCTGCCAGACAGTCATAAAAACTGTCCTTGACCGTCCCCTCCGCATCCTCTGTGGGGGCATAACACAAAAGTACCGTCAACGGGTCACCCGTTGCCCTAAACGAGGCGCGTAGTAGCCTGTCGGAGATGGGTTCCCAATCAAGAAGCGAGCCGGCGGCCCGTTTGCTCATTAGCAAGGCGACACCATGCTTGTGTTTTGTCTTGTGGCCAGAGTGAATCATGGAATAGTTCCCCGCCTCACTCCTACCACAATCCAAAAGACGTGCCTCAGACACACCTAGCAGGTCTAACCCATAGTCACTCGCTATCTTGGCGGCAACCAACTCCTTGTCATGCCTCAGCGTCCTCGCATTGTATGTTCCGATTTTCAATTTCCTTATTCGGTCCAAGTTCTTATGGTCAGGGGGGCTACATGTAAATGGACCCCTCCCCTGTAGAGGTCCAAGTGTCCGAGGCTTTATCCTGTTTCTGTTTGCAGTCGGTCACTTTAAGTATGTTGGGAGACAAGCCCAACGATACCGAGGCCCGGGGAAAGGACGGCTCCATCCTACCTGATTGTTGTAATTCTCAGTGGAGGCTCAAGACTGAACTGCCTTGAAACCATAACGTAAAAATTGAGAGATTACTTTTAATCTAGGCCAATGTTTGAATGTGCAATGTCATTGAAATAACATGAACATTTGAACAACAAAGGCCAAAATATCTTAGTGTAGAATATCTTAGTTTAACACCAAATAAACCAACATTACCTTTCCTTACCTTATAGTTTTAAATTTAATCAATGAAACAAATCTCTTGTTTATTTTTGTAAATTTAAACTTATGAGTTTTAAACTTTTATTAATACTTCTTATTTACTCACTGCTCTATTTCTTTACATTAGAATGGTTGCCATATATGTAATATTCTTGTCTATGAATAGATTGTTTCATATCTTTTTTCTCTTGCAGATAAGAAGAGACAATAATTAATTAATGTTTTCCTCTTCCCTTCCCTTTCCCATCCATTTGAAATAATAAATAGTTTCCAGGTATAATATATGATTCTCTCATTGAATCAATGGTATCTTTGTATTCACATATTTGTCATAATTGTTTGTCAACTTAGATTTTCGATTGATTATTTTCAATATTTTTATTTTTCAGATGATATTCCTATACAAGCTGGTACAAGCAATCCTACTGAAACACCCGCTGATGGTTTGAATTCTATCACAGAAGAAACGGAAACAGAAATCAGTGCAAATCAACGAAACACGTCATTCAGAAACTCAAAATCAAAATTACCATCATTTGCAGGACTCGGGAAAAAGATGAAAGATAAAGAAAAAGAGGTCAAAGAGAAAATGGGTGCGGTCAAAAGTAATGCCAACGCTTCAGAGTCGGCTAAAAAGTTGCAACATTCTCCTAAAGATATGATCAAAACTCATAGCAAAGGATCTCTTATTCCGACTACTAATGGAGATAGTAACGATTATCCAAGCCCCCTGCTCCAAAAGAAGATCGTCACTGAATTAGATTCTGCGTCAAACATCATCACTGAAGAAAAAGTATCTCTGGTATCAAATTCTTTACAAAATAGCGGAGACAATTCCGATACGCACTCTCAGTTGACAACAGATTCTATGGAAATGGAGAACACAACATCTCGGTTGAACACGATGCAAGTAAGTTCCGTGTAATCGACTATAGTTATTATTATTATTATTAACTATTATTATTTTTGATATTAAGACTTTATTGATTTAATGAGGGTATGTTATACTATTTAAAGAATATATATTACGAATGAATACATATATACATATTAAATTATATTATCTTGATGTTGTTAAACACTCGATCAATTTAGTGAAAGTAAATGTTCACTTTAGTTACTACTTGATAATCATTTTAGTAAATCTTACGGCTGAAATAAATTGTTATTCACTTAATTAGTTACAATGGCCATTCCAGTGAGACTAGTGAGTCATTTCAAACATAATAACTATCTTAGTGAGACCAAATATTGATCGTTATTACAATAATTTCATAGTAATTTTAATGAAACCATGTAATTATTGATTCCTGGCCATTGAAATTAAATTAAATATTCATTAATTGTTAACGTTCCTTATTATAATAATGTAATTATGGTCATTGCTTGCAGTTATTTTAGAAAGTTTAAATTCTCATTGATCACTTGTTAATCCATGTGGTCACCATGAAAAATCCATAATCATTTTAGTCAGTCCACGTGATCATCACAAAAAATTTGATAATATTTGAGAATCCTCACGATCATGTTAGTCATTTAAGTAAATCTACGTAGTCATCTTGAAAACTAATGGTCATTTTAGTAAATCTATGTGGTCATCTTGAAAAATTCACTGTCAATTTTGTAAATCCATACCATCATGTTAGTCATCTAAGTGAATTCACATGGTCATTTAAGTGAATCCATGTGTTCAGATTGAAAGACTTACGGTCATTTTAGTAAATCAGTGTGGTCAGTTTGAAAAAAATCATGGTCATTTTGGTGAATCCATGTGGTCAACTTTAAAACTCATGGTCATGTTATGTTTAATCCATGAATCATTGCTGCTGGTTATTTTAGTGGATTTTTATTTCAATATAAACTTATTTGTTTAGTAATATTAATACATAATAGTTGATCATAATAATTATGTGAACTTGTTGCCTTTTGTTTTTTGAACTTTGAATAGTTGAGTGTTTTGATTGTTAATAATTAATTGCTTTGTTTGCTTATTATAATTATGTGAGTGTGATGTTTCTTTACTATATTTATTATAATTTAATATCAATTTTGTTTTTTATGATTAAATTCTACACAGGGTGTGAATGGGTTAGGATCTAAGAAATATGTAATGAAAATCATTCCAGTTAGTATAAATCTACCGATTGCATATTTTAACGTAAATTTTATATTGTATTTAATTTATTCAAAATGTTGATTTTGATGTCGAATACACAATTTTTTTGTATTTATTTTTCTCATAATTTTCTAATTCATGTTTGTTATATTTTCAAGTGCAATTGTATCTATATATAATGAGTTACAATCCATTGGATTGGTCTGCAACGAGTTTTGACTTATTTCTCCACTCCTCCCTATTCTCAGCCAGTCTCTTCAACTCCATATATGAGCCACAGCTCATGTCCCTCTTCAGTTGGTCCATATAGGCGTCTCTCGGTCGACCTCTGCCATTTGTGCCTTCGGTCCTGCCCATTGTATCAGTGTCCATAAATTATTTTGCATATCTCAGTTGATAACCACTTCCAGTTAGCAATTGGTAATTTTTATAAAAAGTTGTAACGTTATCGTATTGACTATCAACTTATTCCATATCAACAGTGATAGACTTTTTACAAAAAAATATCCATCACCGGAGCTAGGAACTGTTAATAAAATATTAAACTCTGTTAATAATGAAATATTTAAATGCAAGTTACAGTTAAGTAATTACAGGAATCAAAAAAATAAAAAAGCATCCTTAGCATTTTTTTAAACTGTACATGTTGTGGTTATGGGCTCTTTTGAAAATGGGAAAAAAGTAACGCGCTAACTAAAAAAAATTAGTAAATAAAAATTTTGACAGAAGTTAATAAACTCATTAATTCCCAGTTCTGCCGACTCCCTAATGATTTGTTATCAACTGACCCCCTAGACAAACCGCACTTGGTGATCGACTACAAATGAACTTTTCGACAATAACTGCAACAATAACGCATAATTACACGGTACATTATAGGTAGATTGTCGAAAAGCTTGTCAGTAGTCAATTGCCAAGTGCGATTTGTCTAACCCCCCTGATATGTGAAAAATAGTTACAGTTTTAATTACCTCAGAAACCTAACCTAAAATTAACCTACATGGGAATTATAAGAGGCAAAACTTTATATTATCTTTGACTTATAATACATATCGTTTTGTTTAAAATAAATAGTACTATTCACAAATTCCACTGCCTAATTACATAGTACATAATATATTATAGAATAATATATTTAATTATACAGCACAGACACATACACAAATCAAGCCTCTTAATAATGTTTAATTACCATCATCATCATTTCTGTCGGTCCCTCGCTCCATCTTATTGGCACTCTGCCCCTTCCCCTCCTCCCTTCTACAACCCCAGACATAATCACTTTTTCCAGGTTGTCATGCTCTCTTCTTGCAATGTGCCCGATATCGCAAAGCGCGCTGACTGCAAATCGTTGAGAGTCGCGCCGAAATGTTTAGCTCCCTGAGGATGGACTCATTGGTCCTGTGTTCGGTCCAATGCACTCGGAGCAATTTTCTCCAGCACCACATCTCAAACGCATCGATCCTCGCGCGTTCGCTAGCTCACAGCGTCCACGTTTCAGCTCCGTATAAAAATATGCTGAATACCAAGGTCTTGACTAGTCTTATCTTTGTGTTTCTCATAATTTCACGGCTTTTCCAAATTTTATCAAGACGACCCATTGCGTTCTTTGCCATCTGTGTGCGGCGGTTCACTTCTTGGTCGCTTGTGCCTCTATTATTTATGAGAGAACCTAGATATATAAATTCGTTGACAAAGTCAATTCCTGGAAGATAATGTTCCGTGTCTGCGAGCCTGCCTGAGCGATCAAGCAATTACCATAATAAGAATTTATTAAAAGTACAAGGGAAAACCAGCCGTATAAAGAATAAAGCAAATTCACCCTTATAATAGACAAACCTCTTAATATATAAATGTTTTTTTAGCAGTATCCAACATATCCACTGTTCAGTTCAGTAACTCAACAAGTCGAAATTTTCGAATTTTTTTATTTAAATGATAATACACGTAATCAACTCCACTCTGTCATTTCCACAAACAAATAACACTGTTAAAAATATATGGTTCCTTTTAGATATTAAATAAATTTAGTTAATGGAAAAAATAATGTACCTACCCATTTTCAAAGCATAATATAAATATATACTATACTATACCATCACGGCATATCCCACAAGTGGGGTAGCCAGCAGATCAGCTGCATGCAAGAAACATGCAAACTGTCCTCTTCGTGCCAATATAAAATCAAGACATTCAGGATGGGTGGCAAACCTCATCGCTGAATTTGAGATGTATAATGTCTTAATTTTTTCGAACACCTGCCTTTTACAGGACACTCGAAAACTTACGCAGAAGAGTGGGAGACCAATTCTTTACCGGGTGCTCCACGGGATTATATAAATATACCAAAATTACAAAAGTGGTGATTTCTCAAATGTAACACATTTCAACTTGTTGAGTTATGTAAATGGACAGTCGAATTATAGCAAAAATAATGATGAAGATTTTGGACTCCTGTGTGAAAATTAAAAGTTGCTTAGAAGTTTTCTACATACCTTTTTATCTAATAAAAATTAGGTTAAATTAAAATTTGCAATTCCAATTTTTCACTCTTTGTTGAATGTTTATTTTTTGATTACATTGATTCTATTTGGCTATCATTTAAACGATCAGCATAATATTGATGTTATGTTCAGCAGAAAAATGTATTCTGCCGACAAATATATCATGTTGATATGCTACTTATGCCCAGCGAGAATATTATATTTCTATTGCAAATAATATGATATTGTAAAACTCTAAATTTAATCGACCGGCAAAATTATTATTTGACCGGCATAATGATTATTTGTGCAGCAAAATAAATAAATGACCAGCGAACCGTGAGCTAATTTTAATTAAACTTGTGAAAGTTAAATTTTTAATTTTGTTAAAATAATAAATCTTTGTATGTAGCATCTTTGTATGTGATTTTATATGTAGCATCTGAATGAACGACACTAGCGTTTTTTGACATTTCAGTTAGATATTTCGTTGATATAGCAAAGCGGAAACTGGCATTATTTTCGTAGTCATCATTAATTTGGTAAGAAATCACAAAAACTTCATGTGGATCCGAAGGTAAATCAATATGAGATGCCGGTCAAATAATAATTCTGCTGCTCAAATAACAATTCTGCCGGTAAATTAATTATTTTGTTGTGTGAGTATTTATTAAGCCGTTAAAATTTGTTAATTTGCCGATATAACCAAGTTTGTTTGTAAAACAAGTGTTGCGCTTATTTTTTATTTATTGCCGATGAAATGGATTAATAGCCGAACAAATAATTAGTTCCCATTCTATTTTGGCTCCATTTTTTTTATATGTACCTACTTGAATTGAGTTGAGAATTGATTGATTACTATTGATTTTTTTTGGTCCTATACTTGAAATTTATTTAGTCTTATTGAAAATCATTATATTTGAATATAATATGACTTCACTAAACAACGGCATGAATTTTATGATACACCATATAGATTATAATGCAAATTGTGACTTCCAAATAATTGAGAGATTAGATTAGAATTACATATTAATAATCTTACCTTAGAAATATCAGAATGTCTCGTTATTTTATTTTGTTTTTTTGTGAGAATTAAAATACATATACTACTAATATCAATACATATATACCCATACTCACAATCGTGCAATTACTATTATTCCATCTTTTATGTCTGGCTAAGTAACACGTTACTAACACAACAAACGTTTGCATTTTCCAGCTTTATTATTCATGGCTGTCAATTATTTTTGGTGCATTCTGACCATAGGACAACTTTAGGAATAATTCAAAAATTAAGGAATAAAATTCATGTCGACAAATTTAATATTTTTCTTACAATATTGAGTAAATGCAGCGTAGAACGAATTGTTTTGCGAGTAATGGTTTGCTCTAACCAGGGATAACTCTATTCCCATCTACGAATGGCTAGTAAGCCAAGTATAAATATATTTTGTTGTGAGTTGGGGTCTTAACATATTATATTTTACATTCAAATGTTATTTATGATGAGTTGTTTGTTAACTTTTTAGGATAATAAATAAATGTTCAGTGTTATTTATTTTGTTACAAAGCTAAGATATTTTTTTTTTTTAAATTTAGATGTGTTAGTGTAATAATGAAATTAAATTAACAAATAATGAAATTAGATTATTCTGTATACTAATATTAGTCATTGATCGATGTCACGTGAATATTTGGTGCAAGATTTTGATAAATTCTTTAGTTCGCAAAATTTATAAAATTATTTTCTCGTTTCGAAGTCATTCAGATGATAGCTGGAATTCATCAATATATTGCTATTTAAAGATTGCCTTACTTTACATTTTTTTTTAGGAAGAAACAAGGCAAAAATGAATTTATCTTATTTATTCTCTTTTGGGATTCAAATCAAATAAATTAATTAAAACAAACCAAGAAAAAAATGAGAATTCTTTCCAAAAAAACGTTAAGCAAAAAAGTCGAACATCTTTCTCAGAAAAATGATTGATGGAGGTGCAATTTTAATATTTACGTTAAGTGCCAGGTTTTAAACTGATACTGTTTGCACAAATTCACCTGCAAAGAGAATAGAAATGACAGATATACTGCAAAACAAAAAACCCTTTAATTTTGAAATAAAATTCCTACTAGATATATTGTTATTGTATCTGGGTACTTAGACAAATTGCATTTGGCGATCGACTACAAATAAACTTTTCGACAATGTACCATAACATTATAATATGTACATTGTCAAAAAGTTTGTTTGTAGTCAATCACCAAATGCAATTTGTCTAAGTACCCTGTTCACATATCACATCGCAATGACTAGTATTGGCGTTATTTAAATAATTAAATGATATCTACATGAATAACAACGCCTCAATTGCTTCCACTGTACATCGTGTTATTAAGTATGATGATAATAACAGTTAATTATTAGATACACGATTGTCATCAACTCCAACTAGTGCCAATGGAGTTCTGTTGAATTCTTGATGTTACAAATTACAGAGTTTAACAATATAAATACATGTTTATTATGTAAATTGTAGTGTGTATGTAACAATATAATATTTTACTGCAGTGAGACCTTCGCTAATGTTGCACTTTTTGTTGTTGTATATTTTGTATAGAAGAGTAATGAATCTTTGATTTTTTATATCACTGAAGCATCAAATGTACTGTCTCAGGGATAATTCATAGTGAAAAATCTATCTTCTGTCTATCTACATTATCATGGTGTCTCCCACAAGTGGGGTAGCCAACGGCTACTCAACAATATTACTTCTGAATTGAAGATGTTGAATACAAAAAATTGTATGAATAAATATGATTACTTGTCACGTATAAATTTTAAATCTGATAATATTAATAATTTTGACAATTCAGAAAGATTTTATTATTCCAGAATGTGCTCAAAAGACAGTTATTCCTCAAATGTCATCATTTAAAAGACCATAGACAATATATATGAATATAAATACATGTATACAAAAGAGTTTAAATATTTATGTGGCGATTTGTTTAAATCAAACATATTTTAAGTTTTGATTTTTTTTTTATTTCTTTGGTTATCCTACTAGTGGGATATGCTGTGATGGTTTAGTAATAGTTATTTTTTTTGTTTGAGTGTGCAACACTGGTTGAGGTGTCACTATCAGTCTGTGAACACTAAAATGATATGAGCAATATTGTGTGTTGTGTCGTGTTTAATATCTATGTATAATTTTATTCTCGTATAATATATAATTATATGTATATTACTTATATTACTACATTTATAGGATTATTATTACAACCATACACAAACACAAGTACATCATAATTATATGCTAAACTGAGTGAAAATTCACACCTAGATTTTCAGTTAACTTTTCAACATGGCAACTTTGTCTATGACTAAAGCGTGTCCACATAAATTTGGATTCTTTTTTTAAATTTTATGTCCTTTCTGGAGAAATTTTAACTAAATATAAAATAATTTACCTGGTTCCTATGAATTGATTTCAATCTGTAAATTAACTGTTATGGTATTATTGATCTCCTTATTTTGAGCTACACAAAAGTTTTCATTTCTAGCTTTATTTTGATGATAATATTAATGTTTTTCATCACTTTTATCAGCATAATTCATTTGTTTTAAGGTAGTCTATATCTGTATGTCCGAGCAAAACTACTCTATGTCATAAGATGTAATTTTTTACTATGGCCGTTCAAAGTAATCAAGATTTGAATTTTAATGGATTCTCATCTTTTTTTTACACAAAATTACTATGAAAGATGTCATTTTTAATCTATAGATATCACAAATATAAATCGTTTTCTACACGGTTGAATATGACATCAAATAAAGCATAATAAAGACTACAACACTTTGTTTGTAATTCGCTTTGACCAAAATTTGATATAGCGTAGTTTCCCTCTGATGTATATATATATATATTTTTTTTATCTTTATGGCTGCATTCTTGAATGTTTATGGCCAGGTTCTTGTTTAATTTACAATTGTTAAGTAGGTTTTCATCTCTAATAATGCTAATAATTGAAAATAAAAAAATTATAATAAAACACAAAAATATCAAAGATGTATTAGGTTTAAATACTGTTGTTTACAATAGTGGAAAAGAAATGTGTTGAAATTTGTATTTCGATTCCAAAAAACTTGAATTTCACCTTTTGATTTTTGTAGTCCCGTAGCAGTTTGCATAAAAAGTTCATATTTTGTACAGCTTGTAAATATATTGAACATTATATTGTTAAAGTCTTTTTGTAAAAGGGGACACTGGATAGTGACAGACGACATATCTCTTTATATGTAGATGGACTTATTGAATAAAAATATGTTGTTATTGTGGTGTTTTGAATAAAATTTTGTTGTTATTGTGATTGACAATCAAGTTGTTGTTTGTTTTGGATATTTATCATATTAATTATTAATATACATACTTATCTTTATAAAAGTTTATTGGAATCGAAACACAAAAGTGTCCAGTGAAGAATATTGCTTTAGCCTAAACGATAAATCATCCTAAATTACATTATAAAAAGGTTAAGATTCCTGTAGTTAAATTTATTTGTCATAATAATGGTAATGTTATCTTTTCTGCGTAATGCCATATATTACAAAATATCCAACATATCGTTGTTGCACACCAAATTTTTGACATACTTATGCTTATTTAAATATAAAAAACATTTATTTGAACTATTTTTTGTACCAAGCAATAGAATGTAATGTTTAATCCATTATATTTAATATAAATAAAAAGTTTAAATAATATTTTTATTGTCACAACATACGGTTCTTTTCATTTCAATATGACAACATTATGATTCACATTTCATGCAGTGACAATATTTTTTTTGTAACTAATGAGATAAAAATATAAATATTATAACAATGCTAATGTTCTATTAATAGTGTTGAAAAATATTCTTTATTTTCTAGTCATTGTAATATAAATTATTGTATTCCATATTGTGTATTGTATTTCTTGTAAATTTTTAAAGCATCCATGCTTCCATTGGTGTTGCTTTTGTATGTCATAAAATTATCTTGATTTTAAGAACTTGTTCCAAATACAAAATTTGGAATCCGCTCATATTGCCTATATTACAATAACTTTCGATAATTATTAATTCTATTTTTAAAATTATCTAGTTCATGTCTGAAAATGGTAACATTCTAAATAGAATTAGAATGTTGAAACAAAAATTCTTAATTTAAAAATTCTTTATACCTGCATCTTTTGACATATTCATTTTCATCATAAAATAATTATACTGACACTAGAATTCATATTGGATTAAAAATTGTAATATAGAGGATCAGCCATCAATTACATTGTTTATTAAATATTCCACTTTCTTGAAGGCGTAATATTTAAACAGGATATTGCACATATTAAGTATATTGTAGTTATCTTGTGGCTGATCAATATAAATATTTTATAAAGTTTGTTCGTGTACATCATATATTGAATTCTACAAAGTATAAAATAAAACAAGTGTTCTTAGTAGAAAAAAAAACAATTCTATCTTTAAAACATGATAATAATATCCAATAAATAAAATATTATATGTCGAATATTTTTATTATTTTTTAATGTATCCATGTATGTATAAATAAATGTGTGTAATTTTAGCTGTTTATAGAGTACAGTTGTAATATATTTTGTAAATGTCCAGTGAAAAAACTTCACCTGTGTAGTTTTAGAGACACAATTATTTGTATGATAAAGTCACTTGTGATGGGTCATTAGTTATGTTCTCTTTTCAATTTGTTTATTCTTATTTTGAATTCACAACATTCTTTTTTAAGTGTTTGGGTTTTAAATAAAATGAAAATTTCTTTTTTCAGTTAGTTTAATGATAAATTTTCACTTATTTGCTATCATGTCACTTGTAACGTTATTTCCTGTCTTTTGATTGATTAATGATAATACCGTTAAGAAAAATCCTCTGTTCACAAAACATCCCACAATCATATAATGTGGTTGTCTATGGGACTTATCTCTTTATTATAAAAGTAAAATTTAGTCTATGACTTGCATATTAAAATTAAAAACATCAAGAATTCTTTTTCACTTTGGTCCATTGTTAGACATAAACCTTTCATTCAGCTTTTCGACGAGCATATTCTTCCTGAAATGAAGATTGTCAAACCTCAAAATTGCTGTAAAATATTGTTTGGAATGATAGCAACACAGATTTTTTTTTGTTTGGAATGATAGCAACACAGAATTGTCTCTGGAATTCAAAATAATTAAACTTTGGTTATTGTGTCGTTTGCCCATTTTATATGATTATGTAATTTTGTATTATTCAGCTTTATTATTGATATTTTTGTATTAGCTGCTCAAATTTGGGACCTACAAGTGAAAGACTAAAAGTTATTGTAAAACAAGCAATAAAATAATTAAATTGTTCTTTCGCTTTTTCATGTTCCGTTATTATCTCATTTGTAAAATATTTTGCTCATGATTTCTTTATTTATTTAATATATGCTGTCTTGTTTGGTACTATTTGAAGATATTTTTAGTTTTAAAATATATATATTTATTGCTTTTGTAACGAAAAATGTAAAAATAAAAATGTATTATATTGTGTATTAAAATGTGTTATTTGTTTTTATACAATATATGTGATTTAATTTGCTGTGCAGTTTAACTTGAAGATTGCTAATTGTACTAATTGTTTTGCATTCCTTTTTAACGTTTACTTAATATTTATTTATTTATTCATAGCTTTAATATCTTCATTTATTCATTATATTCTACGAAAATTTTCATTTATATAAAGTATTATTTCAACAAATTTCGCTTTAATATTGTTTAAAATAAGGCACTAAAAATTACCTACGTTGGTGGGCATTTTGTTCAGTATTCTATATTTAAAATGGATTTTATCACTGATATTCATGCATACAAATAGATCATTTAAGGATTAAATGGAAGCTAAATAAAAATTGTAAAAAAAATACTAAAATGACTTATAAAAGCCATACATTAAAAATTGTTCTTAAAATTATTCAAATTACTCCTTTTTGTCAACTATCCCAACATGAGAGCATGTGTCAATACTTGTGTGCACTCTGTACTAAATGATAGATATTTAAAAAAGCCTTAAATGGTCTATTGACATTTCTTTTATTGACAAATTAAATATTGTTTATTTAATATTTTATTTTGTATTTTTGTTTTCAGTAACAAATTGTAGATATATTGAATGTAGATAAATATTAATTTAACACAAGTGTAGGCTTATTTGTTAGAATTATAACTCCATAGGTACCTGGTATTAATTTAGATGCTGGTAATAATTTGGAAACAGTATACTATTATTTTAAAGATTTACTTATTTATCGCTGTGTGCTAGTGTTAATTTTTTTATATTTTCACTACCTACTTATTTACTAATACAAATGTGTTTCTTAATAGTTTAATCACAGTTGTGTATTTAGTTTTATAGATTTAAATGTTTTGAAGGAACGCAAACTGTCCACCATTTTGTGATTGTAAACCAGATGAAATTCTTTGTGGGTCCACTGAAACATGGAAGTATACTTTCAAATGTCTCTTCTATTTTAAAATTGTAATTAATTTGTTGATATATGAAATTTTTTGAAACTTTAAATAATTGTAATCTTCACTAATTAATTAACATTGAAATGATATGGTGGTGTATGGGGGCGGTACGAAATAAGATCATCGACAATATTAAAACATTTACAGGTAGTGTTGTCAGTACTAAAAAAGATTGTATTTGTCAATAATAGTAGTAGTGATATGCACTATCGTATATATTTTTAGTTTTAAACCAAGATCGAAATTGATGTTACCTAGTTAAGTTGTGGCTAGCTATTTGAGTTTAATAAAGTTGATGATTTTAACATGAATTTAAATATACAGTGAAACCTTTATCTATCGTTTTTGAAGGGACTTATTGAAATAAACTGTGGATGCGGGAAAACAATTAATGCGGGAATATAGAAAAAAAAATGACATTAATATTTATTTTAATGTTTGATATGTATATATTTTAAGGTTTTATAAAAATTATACATGTTTCAAAAGTTATAAATCAATTTGTTGAAATAAAAAATATAGTTACAAAATAAAAAAGAAAGCTGCATAGAGACGTACTATCATAAAAGACAGCCGACAGAATCAACAAACCGTTCTTTCTTTCTCGCTCGCTCTACAATGTTATTATAGGTACATATATATATTGGCACGGAGAAGACAGCTTGCATGTTTTATATGCAGTTGGTCTGCTGGCTGCCCCACTTGTGGGATATGCCGTGATGGTATAGTAGATGGTATAGTATATATATATATATGAATTTTTTTGTAATTTAAACGGCCAATGCGATAAAATAATATGGAGAAACGATGGATGCGATATATTTTTACGTGTTTTGTATGAAACTAATTCGAAACTGTAAAAAATAATGACAAATACGGGAAAACGATTATTCGAGAAACGATAGATAGAAGTTTCATTGTATTCATCTTCAAAATTTGGTTACCAGTTTTCAACAATACTGAGTAGCTTGAAGTTTATAATGATCATTTTCTGTTAATGTTGTTTTTTATTTTGATCATAAAAAAAGGTTGCCTTAAACCGCAGTTTAACTCGACCTCCATTTTGATTTTGGTTTATTTATAATCTGACAGCCTAGTGATTGTAGAAACTTGTGACGGATACAATGGTATAAGATATTTTTACTAACAATAATTAATGGTATAATATATGAAATCTCATTCATTGTGGGTGTTGTTTGTATTGTAATTTAGAAATATTATTACACTAATAATTCAAAAGTTACCTACCTAAGTTGTGAATATTTGTTTATTTTATTTTTTACAAATTCTGTGTAATAACAAAATATAGGATTATTGTTTGTAAGCTATTATTGAATTAAAATAATTATATATTACTAGATACTATTGTATTAAAATTATTTATTCATTGATTATACATATTTATAAATATTATATAAATGTATAAATTTCTGGTAGGAAAGAAATATAATTTTCAATACCAGTATAAGGGCATTGATTAATTTTGAAGATATCAACATTAAAAACTGGTTTACAATTTTGTTTTGAAATTTGACAGTAAAAATGTTATTTTTCAAATGGACACTACTCGAATGTGAAAAAAAGACCAACATGTGTGATTTTTGTGTAATCCAATGGATGGTATTTTTTGGCTCCTTTGATCAAGTTAAGGTTACTGTTGAGTCTTTACTGAACAGCTCTCATACTAAAAGGAACATACGCTTGAAAAATATCCATAAGCTAATTGTTTTTTTTTTTTAATAATTGAAATTAAGACAATAACAGAATAGAATTTAACAAAATCCATTTTGAATAACATATCATGAAAAGTAAAGAACGAAATTTGTTATTTTCCATGAAATTAAGACAATAACATGGAAAATAACAAATTTCGTTCTTTACTTTTCATGATATTATGTTATTCAAAATGAATTTTGTTAAATTCTATTCTATTTTTCTCAAGACCATCCACTCTTTGCGAATTATTTAGGGATTTTGTTAGATCAGCGACCAATATAATTGATTTTACATAATTCTACGGTCTTTATACTGGTATTGTTATTTCCTCGATAAGATTGTTGAAATGTTTAATATTACTCTTATACAATGTAAATATATATATTTCATTTGTTGGGTGGTATGTATATTAATATAACACAAACAATTCTCAAGTCGTCCCAATTTAATTCTTAACAGTAGCTGTAAATGGTAATGAATAACTATGCAATACATTTACCATTACAGTCGGTTCACATCATTCAAATGTAGCAATGTTTTTTTTTTTTCAATTGAATAAATCTTACTATAAATAAATGATAATAGATCACCAAATTTATCATTAATAGCATTTTAGCAATGGAGTTTATATAAGTTGGATAGGTTGTGAGGTTGGGTCAACATACATAAGTTGGGAGAGTTGTGAGATGTCATCAACATAGATTAGGTGAGTTATGAGATGGGGTTTGGGGTTAACATAGATTACGTGAGTTGTGAGATGGAGTTAATGTGGATTAGGTGAGTTAAAAGATGTGGCTAACACAAATCACTCCTTGGGAAGGATTGCCTAATTAAACAAAAATAAGATGAGGTTAACTTGAATATTAGGTTTGATTTGAGTGGCAAATAGGTTGGGTGGGTTGTTAGACGGGGTGAACATAGTTTGGGTGAGTTGTGAGATAGGGTAAACATAGATGGGGTAAATTGTAACTTGAGAATTGTCTGTGTTGTAGTTGCAATTGTATACATGGTGTATATTTAATATAATATATTATACATATTATGTACATTCACTATTATCCTTGAATTTTTTGAAAATTGTATATTACTATTATTATTATTCTTGATCAAAAATGTGAAATTATTGTAAATAAATGTTACTATCCTGTTGAATGTATTGCATTTTATTTATTTATTCCTTTTAATTTTCATTGCATTCTTTATTCATCCCAATGGCTCATTCATACAGTTAATTAACTACTCGAAATAGGTACTTATATTGTTGCAATATCTGTACGCCGAAGCGAAACTACACTATTTCAATACTGATACTATTTCTCAGAATGGCTGTTCAAAATATATTCTACAAAATCATATTTGCTTCTCACATATTAGTTGACACTAAATCACTCTTAAAAATTGTTGTGAATAATTTAATCACTCTATGTTAAAGGGGCGTAAGTCCAATTCACGTAATTTTACAGGAATGCAATAAAACTCTCTGGTGAAAAAAAAATAAAGAAAACAATTTTTTGTTTACATTTATTAAAGTAAAATAGTATATTTTACGTACGATTATCTATCAATCATGGAGAAATTCATTTTAGTTTGTGAGAAAATTTAATTTGAAAACGTTGGACTTATGCCTTTTTTACAAGGAATGGAAAGGAGTTGTAATAAATGAACAATTTTACAATAAAAAGTATAAATATAGTTCACAATAGTAATATTAAAATAATAAATAAGTGTATTCTAACGACAGACGTAACTTTTTAAATATAAAAATGAATTATATAGATGTATGTATAGAGTATTTATTAATCATTAATGTCATGATCACAGTCTATTGTCGGTGTCCTCATGTCAATGTCAATTTTGGCGGTAAAATGTTCTAATTGACAATTTGCAATGTTGCCATACAGTAAACTACCTAAAAATATTTAGTTCCTACTGATAGTATTATAATATAAAGTCATAACTTTATTACAATTGCGTACCTAATGTGCCCTTTTAACATGGAATGAAAAAAAAAGGTATAATTTTTGTATATATTCACTCGACTTACGCCGGTTTGTTGCATTTTATGTGCTACACGGATGGATAAGTGTTTTTTCGACATTTTTGCATAAATAACTCAATTTAGCAAAAATTGTGACTGACGCCCCTTTAACATGGAGCGATTCAATTGCTTTTAATCATATCTCACACTTTTTTGAAAAAAATCACAATATTGCGGTCAAACAGCGTTGTTTTGCTTTAACAAAAATTTTACACATTTTTTTATCAATGGATATAATAAAATATAACTTATTTTCAAAAAGAGCATAATAAGGACTATAATTCTTTATTTTAAGTCACTTCGGCCAAAATTTCACATGTACAGTTATATGTTATTGTAAAATTTTATGCCAGGATCCGTGGATTTCCCCGCAAAGAATAGAATTCCCACTCTATTCTACGTTATGAGTGTCCTGTAAAGGGATAAAATCACAAATAAAACATCTCCATCAAATAAATATAGGGAAACAAGAAAAGACGACATCATTTTATAAAATTTATTATAATCCACCAACATATAATAATTAAGAGACAAATAATAAATTTATCAGTAAAAAATATAAATAATAATACTTTATTAATAATAAAATAATTAAGAATACATAAATTACATTATCACCTAATTCACAATATACTGAAAAAAATTTAAACCAAATATCACAAATTAAAAGAAGTGCAACTAAAAATAAGGCATCAGAGCAGTAAAATACAATCCTCATTGTTTTTAAACTGAGATTAATCAAATAGTGTCTACTCTGAAACAAATGTATAACAATTTTTTTATTTTAGTGGATTTTGGTACAATATGTAGATATCAATACCAATTGGATATCTTAATTGGAGAACCATGTTTACTCAATATAAGCACATCTTGAAAGATCCAATTGGAAGAAGTGAGACAGGCGTCACAATGCTTTAATCCAGGTATAGGTTGGCTAAGCGATCACTTTTGGTGACCACGGACAACATTCACCAATTCTCCCATTTTCACTCTTATGGTCTTTGTGGTATAAGGTCCACCAAATGAGAAATATATTAAAGATGGGTGTCTCGCTTTACTGCTGAGATCTTCATTGTTTCTTTCATATCATCATGAAATTACCCACAAGTGTGGTGGCCAACAAACTTACTGCATGTAATAAACATGCAGATTGTCCTCTCCGTGCCAATAAAAAATACATTCAGGAAAGGTGGCATGCCTGTTTTATATGAGGTTTTACGAACACCTGCCTTTTACAGGAATTTTAAAACATGCAGAAAAGAGTGGGAGATCTATTCTTTACCTGGGACTCCAATCTTTATTGTTTTAGAATTGATATTCCACAATTATCTATCTTTTAAAAAACACTCAACAATTTATAAAACTATAAGTGTAGTAATAATTGTACAGTAATTGGAATTCCTTTGTGAATATTCATTTTAATAGAATTAAAATAGAATCGCAGTTTCTTATAAAAACTCACTGATGATGGGTGACTACCCGAAAGGCCTCCAAGTCAAATACACATTATTCATAATGAAAGTAATACTGTATTCTATTTTTAATGTATTTTGATTCTTGAAGTGTAGTATTTTAGAACTATGCTATATTGTTGTGGAAAGTTCTGCAAACCCTGGAGAACATGACGTAATATTCAAAACAAAGTTAAAGACCCAAGTATTCATGAGATGTTACGGCTAAATTATTATTATTGTTATTATAATTCAAGTTTATAATCAATCTCGGTTTATAAACATTACAAATTAATAAGCAAGCATTTCAGCACCTTTTTTATGCAGGACTTAACTTTATATTTACAAATTCCTAATAATAAATAAAACAAAAACAGCGAAACAACAAAAAAACAATCACATAATTTTAAATTATTTGTAATTATTTTTACAGATTTACGAATTGCAAGAAAAAAATTATCAAGGGTATTTTTTTAAAAAAGTTTTTTTTTTATCTAACAAATTTTGTGGACCATAAAAAGACAGGCTAAAAAGTGAATATGCAAGAGACATACAAAGACAAAAACAATTATATCGTAAAATAAAATATATTATCATATGCCAAATAGGCAAATAAATGTTGCATGTTATTTTCGTAAAAGCAAATTTTTAGAATAGAAATCAAACAAATTATTTTAAATTACGATAAAATATTAGTTTTTAATATTTGAAAAAAGTATTTGTCACAAACTGAAATAAATTTCAAGCAACATTTCTTAATAATTTATAGAATATCTTTAGTTAAATTTAATTTCAGAATATATAAAGGACATATCATAAAAATTTGTACCAGTCAGCCAGGTACATAAAACATATATTTGTCTTTTTTTTTCAATAAATATGTAACTTTGAAGTACTCGATAAGTAATCTAAATGTGTCTTAAAATTATGAGAATTCAATACTTTTTTTTCACCTCTCAGTCTGTAGTAGAATTTGTTCATTTAACCCTTCTCTAACAGCAAAATTTATTTATATATAGATTTTGTTCCTTTTATATATTTTCAGTCCCTTCTTCATTCAAAATGTATTATAGGCTTAAGGAATATTATTTACTAGTGAAATAATAAATACACAAACGTAGGTCATAGTTATTTTTGTTAATATTTTAAACAGTTGAATTTAGAAGACATCCTGTAATGAACATCCACATATTGATTACAGAACTAACTTTAGATTAATTCTTCAAGATGATCTTCAAAATAAATGCAAAAATGTAAGAGTTATAAACACATGAAAACACCCAACGAAGAAGAGATAAAAAATATTAATACTAAATGCAGAAACTTCAAAAACATATTCAGTAATCAATTTTTAAATATGTATGAAGATGTAATAAATACAAAACTACCTAAGTCCAAATTTATTTGAGAATAATAATTTTTTTAAGAGTTGAGGCTTAAAGTAAATCACACTCAATGTTTTAATAACATTATTAATCTCCGTTTTAGACTTTACAAAAGTATCACATAAAACTTATGGCACTTTTACAGCGTATTTATATTATAGTTGCTTAAATTCCTACATCACATGTCCAATACACACATCAGAAACTCACACCATTTTCCTTGTAACAAGAAGTGTTCGCTCACATTAATGTCCTTATAAAAAAGGGGTTAACTCACAATGTTATTATAAAAGATAGTGATAAGCTCACACCAATGTCATCATTGGTGTGAGTTTGTCTTATGGTGTTAACTCAAACAAATGTCATCACAAAAAAATATGTTAAGGAGTGTTCACACTTGTTCAGTGATCACTCTGGATAATCCTTCAAATTGAAAGGTGCAAATAGATGAAAGTGATTACCACCCAACATAATTTTGATGAAAGAATCTTTCACTAAAACGATCATAAACAAGTTTTTTCCTATTATTTGGCATATTCTCTATGAATTAGTATTAAATGTTACAATCATCAACAAAATGAACATGTTGTTGGGAGTTTTATTAATTTGTTTTAATTTTTTGAATAGCTTTACCCTTGACATTCTAGAGGATTACCCAAAGTGAAACAGTTTAAATGCTACTTTAACTCGCACCAATGTTATTTATAACAAAATCCATACATTGTTTTTATAACAGAGTCAACTCACACCAATATCTTGCCCTTCTTGTTCTATCTTGTAAACTCATACCAATGTAAAAACAGAAAGCGTAAGCTCATATGTATTAATGTCATCATAAAAGTTCTGGTGACATTGGTGTGAGTCAACACCAAAGTGACAAAAAGTGTCAGCCAAATGGAATTCTTTCATTCAGACATGTGACAGTAGAAATTAAAGCAAGCAACACTAATTAATATCTAGTGATATGAATATGCGTTTTAAACTATTTTGAGTCCCGATTCACACCATAACCATTGACATTATAAACATACATTTAAAATAAAAAATGTAAATACACAAAATATAAATGCTACATATACATTGGAAAATGACTAAAGTATTATAAAAATTTGTTCAAATTAAGTACAGAATTTTTGCTTAAGAAGTACTTTGAATTCTTAAAATAAAAAGGAGGCAAAATATGGGAAGAGTTCAAGTAAAAATTGGGAGGAACTAGACTGAAAAACCATCAAAATTCAAAATAAACAGTCCAAGAGATTCTTTTGAAATACACATTTAAAATTTTCATATCACAATAAGCACACAAAAAATAAATATGTATTGATTTTCTACCACACAAAAATCACATTAAACAAACAAATTATGTGCATCAAATTTTGTCATAAATTTTATAAATACAATTTTTGGTATACAAGTGAAAATTTTTAAACAAAACTATTCATTCCAAAATAGTGTTTATTTGTAACAATATTTTTTTAAGGTAACTAACCGAATTCAACCAATCGTGCAAATTTTAGTATTATCGAAGAAAAAATGTTATCTAAGCATGGTGCTAATAAGAAATGTGACAGATATTACTTTCGCCAGCATTTGACACAGACTATGGACATTCAGTCAACGAGTATTGCGAATCAAAAAGTAGTATGTATTGTTTGATGAGTTTTAGTCTCTAGGTTTTGGTCAATCCATCTCCGGGGCTGAATCATCTTTTTCGGGCTGACTATACACAGAAGTACACCACAAGTAAGATGGAGACATTGATGAGAAGTTGTTATCAATATCAACCAACTGTAGACCCTCCTGGAATGCCGAAAGCATTTCAAGAGTTGAAGACGCCTAAAAATAAAACACTGAAGTTTAGTAATACACAAAAAAGTAACAAGATAAATGTAACATCTGATGAATATTGATTGGTAATACACAAAAGTTTAGTAATACACAAAAGGTAAGTTTAGTAATACACAAAAAAGTAACAAGATAAATGTAACATCTGATGAATATCCATCTGATGAATGGGAGGAATCATGTGATAAATTGGAGGAGTTAATAAGTATGATTAATAAAGGAGCGGAGTTACATATATTAAATCCAAGGAACTAATATAATTGATGCATAAATTTGTGGAGTGAAGTGACATAAAAAGTAAAGTTAACTATAACTGGTGTGCAAATGGGAGGAGTTAAATAAGAATGAGGAATAAATGGGTGGAGTCATATTAAATAGAGGGAGGAGTCAAGTGAAATAGAAAGTGGAGTTAACTATAACTGCTGTGCAAATGGGAGGAGTTAACTAAGAATAATGAATAAATGGGTGGGGTCATATTAAATAGAAAGAGAAGTTAACTATATTGTGAGTTTTAATTCATTTGAATTTTCTGTAATGCATACTATGAGTTGGAAGCTATGTGATGTGGGAAGATGTTAATTTTGCATATGTAGGGAGAGTCAAAAATATATTATATTTAAAATCAAAACATTTAAAACAAAAATTTACCTGGTCACCTCCACTAGAAATTCCTGATCTTTCTTGTGATGATGGAGACTCTAATAAAATACTAGAATCAAATGTTCTATTGGATACTCCTTGTGGTGAGGGTAGATTACCCATTCTAAACATAGGTCCTAGAGATCTGGGAGTCTGCTCGTCACCTGATTTCATCTTAGACTTTTGTGACCTTTGATTAGCATTCATTATGGGTCGGAAATTCACCGAAGCTGAAAATGCAAGACATTAAAATAAATTTATAATCCCCATACAAATCTGTTTGTAAATATGTAAGTATGTCCTCTGTGGACTCTCAAACCATAACTTGGTGAGATAATATTACCCTCTATAAAAACTCTCGACTTCTGAGGACGTTTCAAAATGATAAAATATTCAATGTCTTTATATCTACAATAGTTATAACATGTTTTGTGAAGTTGTTCCTCAATTTCGGTACAAAACTCAACAAGAGTTTTAGGTTCAATATTGCAAAGTTTGACTAATATGTATCCATCGCTATGTTAAAATTGGATATTGAAATAATTGTGGACAACGTAGCATACCTTTAGAGGGGCCAGGAATGTTTTTGAAGCAATCTGATCTCGGTGACAAGGCAGATGCATCAGGTACTTCATCAAAATTGTTACTAGACGCTCCCACGTCCATTTGCAGAGCATCCAACACACTGGTAGCAGTAATTGGCTGGAGCCAAGTCTTCTTGTTGGCTGAAATTGACATATACAATAAATATAACAAAATTGATAATGGCTGGCAATTTGTAGCCTGATGGTAATTTTGGATTTCTGCGGGTGATATTATGGTTTGAATCATGATGCTGACTTACTACTCCATCACAAAACAATCACTTACTGTGTGAGTGTATTTAAGTTTACATCAATACCCAGACTTTTCATTAAAAAAATATATGTACATTAATTTACTAACCGAGATCTTCTCTTTCATCATAATTGAACACTCTCAATATTTTTTTCTGGCATTCTTCTTTTACCAACGTTCATAAAACATTGTACAAAGAGACAAAGTATTCTAAGATTTTAAAAATCTTCCTATATCATAGTGATAATAATTCTTTTCAGGAAGCTTGTAATTTTTTCATATATGATAATTTAATCACTTCAAATTAAAAATACCTTTTTTACCTTTTGGTGGTAGCTGCATAGGACACATCCATGCATTTTTATCAAAGGTATTGAGGAACATAACATCATTTGCCATATTTGTGTTTCCATTATCTGAGTGACAGCTATTTGCTAGAGCCATAGAATTCTTGGACTGCCATTTGTTGTCTTTCTTGCCAGGGTTTTTGTTGAATTGTGAGGTGGCCAAGTTATTTTGGAAATGACTTGTGAACTCGGCCAGTTCTACATCATTCTCACCTAAAAATAAAATGAAAATAAACGTTACACAGAAAAAATACTATACTATGCCCTCACACCGTATCCCAAGTGGGGTAGAAGAAATCATTAAATAATGATAATCATTTAATCATCCAAATATTTTTTATTGTTTTGCGGACTTAGCTGTATAGTGATGGTTTGCCAAGAAGAATAAATAAATTAACAAAGGTGTAATGTTTCTATGTAGATAAATGATTTTTAAATAAATATTTTTTTAACCAATTCACACAGATCTAGCTAGTTCCAATCTAAGATATGAATCTTGTATTATCCGTACTAAAGCAACAACACAGAAATGTATATGCATCAAACACACCTACATGTAACATCCAGATCCAGAACAATTCGAAAAAAATGTCTTTCTTCATTTTACCCTTAATGGGAATCGAACCAGGGACCTCGTAACTCAAAGGCAAGAGCATTACCGCCACATCACACTAGCCACTATTTGTTTAAAGAGAAAGCAATCGATTCTGAGTGAAACACACCAATGTAAATGATTTAAAAAAAAAAAAATATATCTGGATTTTGTTATAAACCCAAATACAACCTTATATACCTTTCACAGTAAGCTACTAAAAGCTTGTGTCGTGAAAAGGGAGTTTGCCGGCACCTGGTATCGAACCACGGACCCCTTGTTCACAACGCCGAGACTCTACCTCCAGGCTACCGACGAAATTAATAAATTGATTACTTTGTATCTTCTCAAGAAAATCTCCCTCCCATACAAAAGTTTAATTTATTTAATGGGATAGCAAATAATAAAATTTCCTAAACGAGATTGTTATAATAAATTAAATTGTCGTAATATTAATTTCGTACCTGACATAGTTTCATCATCCACATCATTTTCTTCAAAAGATCCCATCCCATCCAGGGTTGGTATGTTCAATTCTTCTTCTAACACTATCAAATCCTGTAAAAAGAACAGACAATTAGAACGAAGAAATAAATATAGAAAATAATATTGTATCTAGTTACACTGCGTCATTGTAGTTGAAATGGGTCATGTGACCAAGACAAAATAATGTCATAATTATATAAAAAAAAAATTATAAGAAGATGAATCTGGGTTTAGAATAAGTCCAAATAGTAAGCAATATGCTACTACTACTACTACTACTACTATACCATCACGGCATATTCCACAAGTGGGGTAGCCAGCAGATCAGCTGCACGTAAGAAACATGCAAACTGTCCTCTTCGTGCCAATATAAAATCAAGACATTCAGGATGGGTGGCAAGCCTCATCGCTGAATTTAAGATGTAAAATGTCTTATTTTTTTCGAACACCTGCCTTTTACAGGACACTCGAAAACTTACGCAGAAGAGTGGGAGACCAATTCTTTACCGGGTGAGTAAGCAATAATATGTATGTCGTGAAAAGGATTAAATTGATAATTGGAGGGTTTGAACCATCTAGCTACCGACCGTTTAATCATTCTAAATATTAACTACCCGGTTCAATAATTTTTTGAAAGAGGAGGTGTTTGTCTGAAAGAGGAGGTGTGAGGAAGCGCGGACGGCCAAGAACCACGTGGCTTGAGCACGTGGATCAAATCCAAAAGGACGGCCGCGTGTTGAGTAAGAGAAATTGGCGAACATGTATGAGAAACTGGATGAATGTGGAGGAAGCGAAAGAAGTTTGTAAGGATAGATCTATATGGCGTTCAGTTCTCTCTGCCTACCCCTCCTGGGACACGGCGTGAGGGTATAGATAGATAGACAGTTCAATAAGCAAACAACTCAATATTCTGAAATACAATGAGTCAAAGTTTTGAGACATTATAATCATTAACCAATGCCACAAACAAATTACTGCTTGTAATATAAAAAACACAGATTTTTAAAGTTGTTTATTTTATATAATTGAAAGAATATCATTTACCACATATTTTGTTGATTGGAATTGAATTTCCACATATGATAAGCCAAAAATTGATATTGAAAAGTTTTAAGTTTTTTGTTTGTTTATGAAACTGAATGATTGATATATTGATAAGGATGACTTGATGTACCCACCCCAATATCGCTGTTAACTGTTGATGCTTTGGATCGTGGTGTGGCACACTGACTTTCCAAGAGCCTTTCGAACTTCTGCTCCAAATCCCTGATGTTCCCATCTTGTCCTTGTATTGGTTGACTCTCCACAGCTCTGGCTTCTGACCGTTGTGGTGAATTGTCCTTTGACTGAGTTGCCAGGTGAAGTGACAACTCAGGTGAAGACAGAGAGCATCTCAAATCTGAAACACAATAACATGCTGGATGCTAAGGACTTACAACTGCAACATGATGTACTTTTTAGCCATGCTACTGACATGTTAACATAGTAGGTAATTCATTTACTATATTTTTTAACAATATTTAATTTTTACAGCAGACAATGTGTAAGTGGGACCCACATTCAACCCTCATATCAATTTAAATATATTAATCTGAACAGTTGAGAAGTAATTAAAAAAATATACATTAAAAATATAGCTCAACAGACACTTTATCAATAATATTACAGATTGTGCAGACTCCACAATAGATTATCAATAGCCTCAAATACAATCATAAGGATGGTTGCTATTAGTTGACATGCATGCTCTATGGATGTCAAACTAATGATTTGAAACAGAAATTGGTGGGATTGGTGAAAGTACCATGGTCAAAAACCACTTAAACCAGCCTAAGCCGATTCATAAGCATCGGAACACCTTTACTGTTTCTTACTAAAGGGAGTTTGCACAATCTGTTGGCTGTGCAGATGTCTGTTATGTAATATTCTTAATATCTTCACTCACGCAGGCGTAAAAAATCCAATAAAATGCAAAAATTATGTTAAACATATGTACACTTACTTGTTGGTTCCTTATTGGTAGTTTTAGCATGCTTGAAATTCTGTGGAACACTGATTTGTTCATCTTGATGTGGACTAAACAATGAATTTAAACTTATAGGAAGTTGCATGGACGGGGAAGTCTTTGAATTTAAAATATCTAAACATACTGATAGGGCTTGGTGAGATCTGAAAAAATAATAAACAAATTAATATAAACTCCTGTCCACATAGTATGTGATTAAAAGACATGCACTGCTCAGTTTATCAAAATCTACCACAATATTTTATTATAAACTGTCTTTCTATCGATTACATTACATTATCGATTTCATTTGTTTCATGTGTTATTTTCAAGATGGAAATAAGAAAATATGTCATTATCTTAATGAATATTATCCAAGTATGCATTTTTGTAAAAACAATACAACTGCTAACAGTAAAAACTAGACTTCCATATATTATAATAATAAATTGCAAATATTTTTACATTTAATCTGTCAAACCATTTTCATTATGGTATTGCCAGTTTCCAAATAATTTTCCCTACTTTTTTAGGAAAGTAGTATCTATGTAAACAAAGTTACTGAAACAAAGAGATATGAAGAATTACAAGTAATTACCTTGAAGTTGAAGGTGACATCACATTAGGAACAATTTGATTCTGCTGAGACGCAGAATTCTGTCTTTCTTCTGCATTATTAACAACAGCTTGATCTTCGGGCAAAAGAGTAGGAACACTGGTTGCGGAAACATTTGTGATCCTGACAGGATCAACATGTTTGGAACGATGAGTTTTATCGCTTGAAGAATTGTTCTCTCCTTCATCAATGGGTTTCTGCGAGTTCGACTTACGAGACCACTGAGCACCATTACTACTCGACGGCATATTCGAATTCAATACGGCAACATTTAAATTACTTTCCTCTATAGTATTGCCAGATAAACACGTAGCATTATCCAAAGAGAATTTGTGTGATGTCACTTTTGGGTGACTGGTAGCAAGTTGTTCTTGAGATTGAGACGAGGATGATTTCTTATGTTTTGCATTTGCTCTGGCTATGTTATTGTTGTTTGAGATCTCAAATGAAAGGCGCTGAAAAGAAAAAAAAAATAGAATAAATATTCAAACATCAATACATACTTATATATTTTAAATAATTTATCTGATTATCTTCAAGAGGTATGCCAGCGCCATCTATGGAATTTATGAAAAACCTACAGAATAATGGTTAGATCTGATTATTTGAGGTATAAATACACATAACCTATGATCATCTTGGTTAATAAACAAAATGTATAGAATGTCAAAATACAATGCATATTAAAGGAGTTCATCATTCAAATCCACCACGGTAATCGAGGTCCTTAACCATAAGGGACCAATTATGAAGACAGGAGTGTATCTATATTACTTCATCTCGTATGTGAAGTGATGAGAAGTATGAATGTTTGGTTTGAACTGAGCTCAAGAAATAATACCTCGGTCAAGTTATGTATTTGGAGCAATCGCTGGTTTTGCATGGTGAGCAGCTGGTTGATGTACCACTGTTGATCTCTGCACTTCTGGTAGAAAGTCGGAGGTCTCACTTTAAACCTGAAATGACAGACTGGAATTGTATCACGTTTTCTTGTAATAATTATACTTTTTATCCAATGCATTTATATGAATCAATAATGAAAACTAGACTTAAATATTTCTTTACATATCTCTGATAAACAACAGAGCAGTGAGATTAACAAACAGAGAGCCTTCTTCTTCTTATGGGTTAAACCTGTCATACTTGAATCTCAAGGCCTTGCAAATTGCATCAGAAAGTATTACTGTATTTCTTACAGGCAGACATCTGAGTATTGAATCTCACAATGGACTAAACACAGAAGTTCACACGGGCTGAGTTAGATGGAAAAGAAGAGAAATAAAAACTTATACATGAAAAGTGTTTCTATGAGAACACAAAATTTGGAATGAAATTATCAAGTATAAACACATCTTGAGCAAGGAATTTTTCATATGACGTAATTTAACTTCGATATAATATATACGTAGACATGGTAATGTGGTAATAATTAGTCACTACAGTTGTCTTGTGGCATACATTATCAGAGAGAAAATGTTGAGTCGCACATATAGAAAATTATATCAATGTGATAAAAATAAAGGAAAAAATTATGTAAAGGAGTCATTTAGCAAAAAAAATCTTTAACTACCCTACAACAAATGTGTAATGAGGAGACAAACAAATGCATTGCATACCTTAAGACGAGGGTATCAGACTTGGTGCAGAGGTATCCCTCGCTGGCCAACAAGTCCAATCTGAAGAATCTATTGTAACCCCAACACTCTCCCATTTCAAAGTCTGATGCAAACTCTCTCACAATATTTTTACTCCCGTCTTTGGTGCACAGATCCAACATTTCCACGCGGTACTCGTATCTAAAATAAAAAATACATTTTGATACTTTGCATAAATTTCAAATGGAGTTTGATAGTAATATAGGTACTATACTCTACCCTTACGCCGTAACCCAAGTGGAGTAGGCAGAGAGAATGGAACTCCATATAGATCTATCCTTACACACTTTGCCTCTTCTACATAAATATAAATAAATAAATACTCAACTTCACATGAACAATCCAAATTAATATGTATGCATTCACTTCTTTCGACATACAAACAAGATGCAAAGAAAATTATATATTAATAATTTAAAATGTATGGAGATATGATAAAAGTAAATAAAATTAATATCACAAATACTCACTTGGATGTTTCTGGCAGGCCAGCACTGAGTTCCAGGAATACAGATAGATAGTTCCCTCTGACTACACCATTGCCATCAGGGTACACCTTCAGCCTCCAGCACAGACCATTGACGTGCAGAGGATCTGAATACACGGGGTCGGCCTTGTGTCGCAGTTGTGTAAAGTTGGTCAAGGCAAATGTATGGGTATCATAGCCAGGAACTATTTCACTGTAATAAAAAAGTTTTCAATATTTATTTAGAAAAAACACAAGTATCAAAATATATTCCGCTCTTTTCCATAAGTTTTCAAGTGCCCTGTAAAAGTCAGGTGTTCTCAAATTTAACGATGAGAACAGTGGAAGGAAACTGAATTCAGTATGTCCAAGATATGGATTTTTGGGGCACGAAAGGTTAGATCTATTTTATCATACCTGTGAAAATCTGCTGGAACTGGCTGGTTTATAAAACAAACCATGGGTTTCTTGCGGACTTGGTGTATGAATTTGGATAATTCCCCACTTTTTGAGATCAGCTCAGACCTAGAATGAAAATAAAGAGGTTGAGTATATCACTGTATTGCAATATCTTCCAACCAACCCTTTAACATAATGGATCAGGTAAATCATAAGAAATTCTTTTTTATCTATACCACCACACCATGTCCCAATAAATGAGCTAAACAGAGAAATATCTGTTTTTTTTTCTTTGTCGCATAGTAATCGAAACATTTAGAATGGATGAAATACCTTATCACTGAATGTTAAAATTCTTATATAAGAACATTTATCTTCAACAAGAAATTAAAAAACTCACAGATTCAGATTCTACTAGATACATATTCCTTGAGATACATATTCTATTCCGAGATTCCAAAAGGGTTCAAAAATTGTTTGAAGTTAAGAGTATCAAAACATGACATATTATAAATGTGTTTCACCTGGTACAAGAATTCAGTTGATGCTCTATTTCTTGCAGCAAATGTTCCAAATGTTCTGTCTCCTGGGTCAGTTCATTCTTCTGCCCCATTAGTGTCAACAGTTTTGCCTTCAATGAAGAATCTAATCTCGCAATCATCAGCTCCACAGCATTTCTAATCTCACGGACTCTCTCGTCTTTAGCAGCACGAACAGATTCCACATTTCTTTCCTAAAATAACAAATGAATTATATATATCACATATAATGCGAATTTGGGTAAATTTAAATATACCTCTGAAAAATAATAGGTTTATTTATGCAGGATTCGAACTCAGAATCTCTCAATTAAACGGCTAGAAAAGCAAATCCTAATGAATAGACATGAGGCAGTACAATGAATAGGAAAATATGCATGACGAACCACATGAATATTATAGAAGCAAAATGCATTTGCAAAAACAGCAATAAACATAACTCAATTCTTTCTGGATATCCCACAAGAGAAGCAATGTGACGGTACGTATTTATATAAAATAAAATTAAGAAACACTTACCACTTCTTGTACAAGGCTAATAAGTTCCATTAGTCTTCTCCTAAGTTTAGCCACTTCATCCTTGATCTGAGTGACATGCTGTTCATAGACTTCCTCCAGAGGTTTGAATGTATGTCCCGAGTGAGTGCCTCCCCACAGGGCACATTGGTGACAGATACAACACTTGCAGGTCCAGCAGTATACGCTCAACTTTTCGTGGTGACTGTTGCATCTGTAATATTTATTACCGTAGTTTATTTTCTGTTCAAAGATTTTTTTACAATAAAATATACATACATTGGCAGCAGGTGTGGCACGGAGACAATACTCTTGCCCTTGAGTTATGAAGTCCCAGGTTCGATTCCCAGCTAGGGCAAAATGAAAAATTACCTCTTTAAAATTATCCCGTGTGTACGTGATTAGTTAATTTTATAAACGTATACAGTCACATTAATACTCATAATACAAGATTCATATCTGAGTTTGGGACTAGCCTAATCTGTTCATATTTTACTTCATACCTTGCAATAAGCACGCAATGAAGAGTGAGGTAATGTTGTAAACAAGACTCTTAGAGTAAGTGATTTTAAGCTATTGGTAAGAGTGTGCTGTTGTCATCTTCTGAAGTTTGCAGACTTCAACATACAATTTTAAATGATAGTAAATACCATTTAATTTTCCTGTATTTATAACAAATTAAATTTTAAAGAGTAGGTACTTTTCTGTACTTATTGAGTTATTCAAGGGGAAAATATAAGAGTATTATTACAAATGTCCACAAGGGAGGACGAAAATGTTGAAATAAAATTGTGAAAATCTATAGTGTTTCTTATCATTTAAAATTATTTACAAGTAATGCCATGGAGTTTCCAGTAAACAATACACCTAACATTCTTTTCTGTAAATTTTCCAATGTTTACAATAAGACATTTAACACCTCCAATTCGGTAAATAGGTATGAAACGCATCTTGATTGTCTTGACCATTCATCAGACCATGCCACACTTGTTGGAGTGTCCATTGTGCCCTTTCACATGCACTATGGAGGATGTTTTTGACGCATCTCCACGTGCTATGCGTTTTGCACACTACTGGAGATCAGTTTGAATGTTTTTTCTGGGTTTCGACACAATAAATTGTCTTAATTATTTATTGACACGGAAAGGACAACTTTTACATTTACACTTGAAGTTTGTTAGCTGGCAACTCCACTTGTGAAACATGGCGTTGTGGCCGTCTCGAAGATTCTAGAATATTCCACCGCACACCCATGCGCAGCGCACCGTCGCGCAGCGGCGAGCCGCGGTTGGAGTACCAACAAACCAGTCGTCTCCTTTCACCTGTGGTGTGCACATCAGCATCGATCCATGCCTATACATATTCTTGTGTCTTTCTATATTAGTATTTGTCGGCGATATAAATAGATCGCTACATTATTTTTGATAACGTTTTAATTTACTGATTGTTGTATTTTGTTTATATTGAGTGTTTTATTTAATATATGTAAGTACCGTAACACTAAAAATCTTTCTCATTTCCAAACCTTCTTTTAGAAAAAAGAATATTACAATTATTCTTCCATTAGACCTTCAGTCTATCATGGAAGAATAAATTAGAGTATCGACTCTTAGTTTGTGTCGATAAGTAAGTACCTAAGTAAAAATTGATAGATTAAAAGATTCCTTCTGATATTAATTCATTTGGCTATTTCACCTGCTTACTTCTTCTTATTCACTTTTTTTACCTTAAATTCTTAAAGGGTGAACGCCAAAGCGTGATATTGTGGAGAGAAATAACATAAACTGACCTGTCTCTATTTGTATCTCTCTGTGCTGCTACAGATCCTTGCTGCATTGTCTCTATCTGCTGAGTTACTTCCTCTACCCATCGACAGTTGACCAACTCATGTAGATGGAGAGAAGCTCTGCAGTGTGGACACTGGGACCTCTGTTCTGTCAGCCATCTCCTCACGCATGTGTAACAACACAATTTGGAGCAATGTGGACACAGATGGGCATCTACAAGCTTTTCCATGCAAATGAAACATCTGAACACTTCTGCCAGTGTCTAAAATGAGAAAAATAAATAATATTATGAAGCAGAACTACACATTTTGAATATATGGCAAAGTGACTTATGAATATAATGGAGTTGTAGACTTCGTAACATTCTATTTTTAATGACACATTCATCTATGTTAAAACACATTATTTTTTGTTGTATTAATAGATAAAATAAACAATGCAAAAATTAAGTTTAATGTCTTTTTACAGCAAATCAAAAATGTATAAAAGAGTGGGATATCTATTATTTGAAGGGGGCTCCATGGACCAGGATAGCTCACTTTTGAAATTTACTAATATATACCTAGATAAATTTTATTTATAGACAAGTTTATCTTGAATTAACATACACATTAATCTCTATGCTATTGATTGTACATACTGGATAATATTAATTCTAAGTGAATATTATACATAGAATTAATATTACAAATAAAAAGAGTTTGTTGAATTTAAATAAATTGATATTTATTTGTGGTGCATGTATAATAAGCATTATTTTTTCAGCTTAAGGGATAAATAAATTAATATAAACCTCGACGATATGATCTTCATTGTTTGGGTTGGTTTTGTCTCTTGCAGCCATTGTAAATGTACTTAGATACCAAATACAATGTAATTCAAAAGAATTGGGGCAATCACGACATTCCTAAAGGTAAACAATATGCACTAAATAATCAACGAGAAAATAAACAGTAAATTGGATGTAAAATTAATTTATAATGTTTTTTTTTATAATTGCTTATAACATTTCTAATTTACATCGGTACTAAATTCTTCCGCGACAAAAATACAACAATAAAATACAGAAATGTCAGCCGTCAGCGACGTCAACAAATCAGTGTTGCCAGGTGTTTGAACGCACCATGAAACGATAAAGCAGGATCTACACGTCTTCAAAAAACAAGCACATTGCGTCAATGTCTAGAGTCGATACTAGTTTTTTGCGGGTACCTAGGATAATCATGCGGGGGCACGTGCAAAGTAATTTTGCGGAGATTATCTATTAGAAAATAATGTCTTGAAAGCATAATATTATTATAATCCTATGCTTCACCCCATACCCTATACTTATTTTCCTATTGCATAAATTATCTCTGTGTAATCACAGAATTCCATACAAAACCTAGAACCCTGACTCATTTACAAAAGTGAGGCAAAAAATCTATGAATTTTTGACAGAACGGTTGGCGAAAGCGTGTGGTGTTTCCTACATTTTATGAAGTATTTCTCGCATTTTTATAAAAATATATCATTTTTACATTTATAAAAACGTAATTGGACAATTTTTGAAGTTCTTGTCGACGTTTCAAGCGATTTACCACACTTTTTTTCGCCAACCGATCTGTCAAAAGTGCCGAAAAATGGTGCCTCACTTTATTACAATGAAAATACATACGAGTAGGTACTCCATCTAGGTATTATATATAAAAATCTATGTTTGTAATATGTTTGTTGCATATTTTTTTTCATAAAATCATAGATGACATGCGGGGATAACGAATACGCGTTTCATTAATTTATATTTGTTTATTTATTTATTTTATTCTTCACTGTACATCGGTTACAATTATTCAAATGAATACAAAGTATCATTTTTATGTTATTTTGGGGATTGGATTTGTGGACACTGGTGGATGTGTGTAGTTTTATGTGTTTTTACATTTTTTATATTATGTTTTAGCATTTTTATTCTTCCCGTATATTTTATTAAATAAAGTACCTCAATTTATGTTTATTAGTTGGTAAGAAAGGAATCTTAATTGGTTTGCTCCTTGTTATAATTAATTGTTTATATTTATTGTACAACTGTTTGATCCATAAAGAATAAATAAAATGAAAACATCAGTTATATAGTGTTTATCGCAACACCACCTACAATAGAGGGTGTTGGTTTATCGCTGGAATGCGATGTCTTCCAAAAAAGATATATCTGGGTTTTGTTATAAACCCAAATACAACCTTATACATCTTTTACAGTAATGGGGTGTTCACATTTGGCGAATATCGCCAGCCGAATTTCAAAATATAACGCCAGGCGAAAAAACAAAATTCGCCGTACACCCATTGATCGTCACACCTGTTCACACAAGTCCACCGATATAGAAACGATCTGTCAGATGCGCTTTGATTTTGACACTGTTTTCAAAATGGCGTCGAGATGGAGATCGCGAAGTGTTTATTTTTAGTCGAAAATGTTATAGTAGAGGTTATAAGGCGCCTTTTAATTAAGGAAACAAACGCCACAAACCAACAAAAAAGATAACAGCTGTCACGAAGCGGGAAACATTATAAAATTTATAGGTTATAAAGCTTTTACCATAGACACAAACGCCGCGCATATCTGCGCATGTGCAAATCGTTCGATCGCCCGAGAAAGTTGGAAGGTGGTCAACTCGAGACGATATCGTTTCTACTGGTTTTTATCGTTTCAGACTAGCTGTCATTTTGTTCACACGGTTCAAATGGCTGGCGATATTTTGGTGCCCTAGCGATATTCGCCAAAGTGAGAACACCACATAAGCTACTAAAAGCTTGTGTCATGAAAGGGTAGTTTGCCGGCACTTGGGATCGAACCACGGACCCCTTGTTTACGAGGCCGAGGCTCTACCTCCAGGCTACCGATGAACTCAAACTTTTAAGCATAATTAGGAAAGCAAACATATGCATATTGATGTTGTGTAGTGAAACAATATAATATTTTTCTCCCATGATTTTTTAAATTAAGGATTTTACTGAATATTTCACACGACAGTGAAGGTATCAAAAATATTACTCAATAGATGCCTCATCTGCACATTGTAGAAACTCCCTTTTGTAGGAAAGGTGTTTCGCTGCTTACGAATCGGCTCAGGGTGGTTTTATTCACTTTACACATGGGACGTTCACCAATCCCACGAATTACCGTTTCTTCTATTAAAATAATAATGTGAACATGTCCAGCCATAGATAAATATTAAAACATTTTGACTTTTGTTATGCAATTTGCTGTCATTTTCAGATCGGCGAAAATGGCTGCTCTTGTCAGGACTGTCGTCTTATTCCCAAGATTAAGGGGAGCAATTATTCCGATATCGACACGGCTACGAAATATTTCAACTTCGAAGAATAATAGTGAAACTGGTGTGCCTACAATATCCGAATTAGCCAGAACTGACAAAGATTTCAGCAAACCTGAAACAGAGACATGGCACACTCATGGCTTTGATATTGACGATAAGGAGTATGATAGAAGTGTTAGCGGTCTCACATTCTTCTGTTCAGTTACTTTGTGTATGGTTGTAGGGGGCTTCTATTTGGCTTACATGCCCGATTTCAATTATAAGAATTGGGGTGCTCGTGAAGCATATTTGGAAATACGTCGACGTGAGGCACAAGGTTTACCTCTGATAGATCCTAATTATGCTGATCCAAGCACAGTTATTCTACCATCAGAAGAGGAATTGGGTGATACTGAAATTATCCTTTAATCTCGTTGTGCGTGCATCATCAAAGTGAAGAATTTGTGTATATAAAACATTAGTTGTTAAGAATCAGTGAAGAGAAATATTTACACTTTCTTGCTTGTGTTCCTTTAGATTTTACAGCCTCCAGTTGTAAAGTGATTGATATGTTATACATTGAATAAAACATCAAATTACACATTATTATTTTCATTTTGCAATTTATCCTATTTTTGTTTCTTATAATATTTAGAGAAGTTTGGTTTTTCAATACAAATTGATCCAAATTAAACATCATGCTATGCATTTTTAAAATTATGCTATTTTCTTTACATATTAAGTTTATATAGAAAATTGAATAAAGTAATTACTAAAGCTTACGATGCATTTTACTCTTTTTTTTTAAATACAAGTCATGATTGAAATATCTAATGGTGTATTGAAGGCTCTCAGATCCATGAAAACTTATTTAGATTTAAATTGCAATGTAATGTAGGATATAGTTTTGGATTAATAATAATAATAATAATGACCAGTTTTTTTAGATAACTTTAGAACTTTCCACAACTTAATTCTTCAAAAGATAATGGGCTGTTGAAGAAACACGGTCAGTTGCAAAGAATTTCAATTAAAAATTTAAGATGTAAATGGACTCTTGATGAATAGGTCTAGGACAGCCATACTCAACCTGTGGCTCACTTAGCTTTCATGTGCGGCCCTAAACACAACTATTATGGTTTTAAAAAGTCTGAAATTCTAAATTTCATATATCTTAAGATTTTTTTCGTTATACCAGTATAGTGTTGCGGCCCGTGTAACATTTCAAATATGCGGCCCGAAGAAAAAAAAGGTTGAGTATGGCTGGTTTAGGATGATATAAGGTAAGATGATATATCAGAAAATATTCGAAAACCAAAGGATAGAGAAATGTGGAAAACTGGAGATGAAGTTTACGTTCAACAACATATTCTATGTGGCAGAGAAAAAAAAAGTTACAGAAATTTTGAATGTGAAACAAATTGGGCAAGAAGTCAATCACCAATCTTAGCAAAAATCTCATTTTTTGTATCTGACTTATGATCAACTGCACACCTAATATGCTACAAATTTAATAATAAGACAGTAGAAATACAAGGCTTAAAAGTCATTATCTTCAACCCAGTAGTGATGAGGTATGCCACCCATCGTTGATACAAAGGGGATGGCCTGTTCCATTATTATATGCAATTAGTCAAATGCCTATTCCATTTGTGGGAGATAGTATAGATAAAAGATTCTTCTAAGTGTCATTAAGGTTTCTTAAAAGTTGGCGATCAATCTTGAAAAGATCTTCCTGTCGTGCATAAAATGGAAGAGTTTTTTCACATGTTTTACCCGTCCAGTTAATACACATATCGTCCCTCTTCTGACTAACAGTCTTATCTGCTAAAATGTAAATTGTTCAGAAGAATATTCATATTTTCGTCTCTCCTAGTTATATGATACAGTGTAAATATATTACATTATTTTATTTGTATTCTTATATATCTCAGAATCATTTTTGTGATGAAAGTTTGGGGGATTTGTAGATACGACAACACATTTTATTTAAAGTAATTTGTGAAAACAACAATAAATCAGAAAGCTGTTCCAGGATAACGGTAACAGTTACAGGTGTGATCTTCAGTGAGAACATACGGGGCACATATTATAAGTACACATTGGTGATCATCACTCGATTTCACCAAAAATGTCAGATACGACAGTTAGTCAGAAGAGGGACGATATATCCATGGGGTTTGCCTTCTGCCAGGATCACATTGTCATTCAATCTTTCCAACAATATGAGTTGGAAGATTTCATATTTATTTCCATGTGTAATATGACCCAAATATGTAATTTAGAAAAAAAGGTTACATAAAATTAGAAAAATACTTTTTCATATACAATTTATAACAATATCTTTATTTAATCATCTTCATTGCTGGTAGTCATCAATATAATACATAATTATATAGTTCGTTTGATAAAAATAATTTACAAAATCATCAAATAAAAGTATGCGTAGGAAACATAAAACATGAGATTGGTTTGTGGCAATACTTTTTCATTTTATTATACCTATTTTTGTGTAGAATATTAATTACACTGGAAATATAAAAAAGCATTTCTGCAATTTCTACTGAAAAATATGTAAAATCAACTTATCACAAACTTATATTTTAAACTATTAACACTTAACAAATGTTTTACAGACTGAAATTGGTTATTTTTATGCCTACATAATATCTTCAATCATTTCCATTATTTTTTACTGTTGATGGAGGTTTTTCACAGCGTTTGCGGATAAATAAGATTCTACGATTCCTGAGACATCTGGGTGCAAGGTGAGTCTCTCTGTTGATACAGATGTTCACGTTATTTCAAATCTTTGAATAAATCAAAATAGTCCTAATTTCAAATTGAATCAGGGTTAAATTGGAAGATATTGCAATACCACAATAAATTCACCCTCTGTGCATTGAATGGTATAATTATTGCTTTCAATATTTAATTTATATTCTAACCAATAAGTATAGGTACACTTAAGAATGAAACAATACACATATGCTCTATTACAGCTAAACATATTAGGCATCATTATTTTATTATTAATTAATATATAAATATGGCTGTTACATGTGTCAATATAGGATAAATAACGAAAAGCAAGTGGTGTATATTTTGTGATGGTGTCAATTGTCTTTCATACTTCTCTTTAATTAATTTTTTTATTATATAATACAAAGCAGTAATATCGATGGCTAACTGGACAAATATTGTATATCCACTTTTTATAGTTTTGAGAAAACTCGACATGAAAGTTTGAATAGAGTAGTATTTGAGTCTAATATGCATTTTTTAATTGATCATATCTCGGTTTGTATTGCGTGTGGATCAACTATATTTTCAAATATCAAAGACAATGTCACGTTTTACAAAACGTGTATCATAACTCAATTTTACCAAAAAGTGGACTTACAATATTTGTCCGGTTAGCCATCGATATTCACTTACAGATTTACTTAAAAATCTATTACTACAGTCTCTCGTTTTGTACTTGTGCACAAAATTCTGCAACATGTGATTCCATAATATTAAGAATCATCTTTATTTAGCACCACTATATTTAAGTGCAAACAAAACACAAAAAGCTGTGACTTTTTTTATCATGTTAACAAATGCTACTCATAAAACTTAAAAAAAGCAAATAGTCCAGATGATATTAAGAGATAGTTCATTCTCTTAAGAACTTTGACATCACACTCATAGGAATGATATACTGTAAAAGATGTTCTTCCAGATGCTTTGGAGCACAAAGAATAAAAACATATACATACATATTGTTTTAAGAAATAAGTTACAAAATTTAGTAATAATTTTACATCAGTAATATAAATCCAAGTAATGCCCTAAAATTATATTATTTAAAACAATTTTCAGATACAAGAAAGAAAAAAAACCTTGTAGTTTTTTTGTGAAACATCCAGTTTATAATTGCATTGCATTTTATTATTTACTGGTATCTAAAAATTATCCACAATTTGAATTAAATGTCAGTCCAAAATGACAGCACTTTCTAGAGTATCAAATTACAGTTACTATACCATCACGGCATATCCCACAAGTGGGGTATCCAGCAGAACAGCTGAACGTAATAAACATACAAGCTGTCCTCCTCGTGCCAACAAGAAATTAAGACATTCAGGATGGGGGATCTTCATCACTGTATCGAAGATGTTAAATATTTTATTTACGATGTTTTACATACACCTGGCACGACATACTCGCAACTTATAGATTACTCTAAAGAGTGGGAGTTCTATTGTTTATCGGGGATCCACAGAATAATGTAATATAAACTGGATTATAAGATTACAAAAAATAATTAAAAAATAAATTTTACAACAGCGTAATAATAATAAAAATATAATACAATAAAAATAATGCAATGTGCAATTTTTATCATAGTAATAATAATAAATTGATTATTTTATTTTCTAGCAACACTGAATAACATTGTTGTTGTTTTATGTCATATTTCACGATGGTAGCTGTGGTTGTTGTTGACTAACAATGGGTTGATGTGATAATCCTTCCAAAGTTGTAGCTGGAAGTGTTGCGCTAACTGTAATTGGTGGCATTCCTGGCAAAGATAAAGACGTAAGGACTGGGGCACTGAATGGTGGGTGTGGGACACTAACTGTTTCATTAGAAACGGGGGCAGGTATTGAACTAATTGGTGCTGTAGTTTGCTGAGGGGCGGTCGTCACATTTGGAGGAGTAAATATATTCGGTGGTGGCTGAGTATAACTCGGCATCATCGGTATGTAAGGCTGCGGTTGGTTCATTGGTAGTCCTGGTAAACTTGGTAAAGGAGTGGGATTCTGGACATTGTTAGAAAATCCCATCGTCGCAGACGGTGGAACATTTACAGTTGCAAATGAATCTGGAACTAAAATAAAAACAATTCGATCAAATCGGAATATAATAATTAGCAAATTATCATTAAATAAAAATAATTGACTGCAGAAATTATATATTTTATATTTCTGATAAATTATTTAATGCAAAATCTCTGGTTGAACATTAATTTTAAGCTATGGTTAACACTAAGGCGACATTATAATATAACTGGTGCATGTTCATTATCAGACACAAATTATACAGTTTTGCACTATACTTTTTTTTCAAATATCATAGTTTTGCGAGTAACTTTGTGAAAGGTCAAAGATAGCTATTAAGTTTTTAAAAATTAAATTATAAAAAAAACACTGTTTCTTTCTTTTATTTATGTGTAAAACAGGTGATTTGAGTCTCATTATAATATAAAACATATGTACAAAAGAGATTTAAGTATTTTATAAAATATATCAAAAAAGTTATTTTTAAATAACCTTAAAAACACATCTCACACAGTTATTAATACAAATTTCATCATTTTAAAATTGTAGAAAACTCCAGAAATTACACTTACCACTACCAGGTGTATTGAATTGTGTAAAGCTTGGAACTCCTTGATTATAACTTGGAATTGGTGCTTGTCCCGCCACAGTGGGATCCCTCGGGACCATGGGGACACCAGACAAGAATGGTGGAGGTTGGTACATTGCCGAGGATGTGACGGTGACACTCGAGGCATTTGTTGTACCGGGATAGGGCACATTAGTGGTGCTAGGAACTGAATAAAATAAAGGCTGAGCACAAGTAGATTCACTAATGTTCATATTTGCCATTTGATTTGTCAAGGAAGTTTGAGGGGACTGAGCATCGCTTGTCTGTAAAAAAAAAACAATACAACCATGAAAATATTTATTGTAAATATAAAGCATTTTCAGATACTAATTCGTAGAGAAAAATCTTAAAAGATATTTAGGCAGAAATTCTTTGAAAATATTGAAAAATAAGTCGTAATAATTATTTGGATAGTGATGTACAAGTTTATATCTGTGAGCTAATTTTCTTGAAAGAAAGTGTCTTTTACCTTTATTTAAATCTGGCTCAAATTGACAATGTTTTAAAAGATGAAAGACTAATAAAGTGGTTAGATGAAAGAAATAACTAATGTAGTGATAATCTCACCACTGCATATCATCACATTTTCTTAAGTAAATTATTATGTTGATTTTGTTGTGTAAATGATAATGGCAAAAATATTTAAAAAATATCATAAATCATTAAATAGAAAAATGAATTTAAGATAAAAAAAATTGCTAAACATGCAAATCAAAACTAAATTACATGTTGTAAATATACACATTATTAAAGTTTAGAAAATTTAAAATTTTTTATAATATTGAACTGGATTTCAGCACAACGCGCAAATGACAAAACCAATCAGACATCTCAATGTGTCCAAATTCAGTTAGAAAATAAAAAAAATAGTAAATACTTTAAACATTTGTGAAAGAAATACTTACAGTTGCTGGAGTCGACTTTGAAAGCTCTGGCAAACTTCTAACAGGTATCCTGTGAAGGTATCCATAACCAATACCACATCCGAGGCTTCCATCTCCACCCCACGCATTATTTGGAGTAATCACAACTTCCCTACACGAGTCATCAGTGGTATTGTAAACATACAATTTCAATGGTCTTCCTTCGTGTGCTTCGATAAGTGTGAACAAGTCTTCACTTTCATGTAATATGGAGTCCGCTCCAATTATATAGTCTGTAAATGGCTTTAGACCAGCAAGTTCTGCTGGAGATGATGGATGTACTTCCTAAAAAAATTATAACAAAACAATTTGGATTGATATCCCATTCCATTCTTTTCCAAGGTCAGTCACTTGTTTGTGAGTGATCAGCTTGGTATGGATTGGGTTGGATATAGGACATGGTTATGGATAGAAGTCAATAATACATTAATTTAAAAAATGTGGGTTTTCAATGAACCCAAATATACACTAAGTACCCTCTTATTGTAAAAGTAGATTGACAACGAGAGGAATTCAATTTGTGATTGTTTGAAGATTTCCTTCACCCATAATATAAACTTCAAACAAATCACATAATATGTTTCTATATAATAATAGTTGTAGATTATTTATGTTAATTAGTACCTACCTAAACATTTAATAATTTATCATTGCTTATAGTGTTTACATGCTGATAAGTTATTGCATGGGTTTACTACTTATTGGAAGTTGTAATGACACTGCTGAGAAAGAAAATGTTCAGTAGATAATGCTTATTAATATAATCATTATAGACAAAACATAATTTTAATGAATGCTATAAGAATTACAAGACTAGAAAAATATTGGATTCTAGCTTTTAATCTGACTTTACTTGGAGAGTACATTATATGCCATGGATAGAGGGTTACTCCCGGGAATTCCCGGGAGGGAATTCCCGGGAGAGAAAAACCCTCTAATTTTTATTTCCCGTTTCCCGGGAAAAAAACGAATCCTTTCCCGGGAAAAAATACAAATTATTAGTCATGCAGATTGCCATACCGATACCGAAATCTTTGTTTAGTTAACTGTAATAGTCGTGATAAACTTGTAGAAGCTGACGAATATTTTGATATGAAAATATGAAAAATAATATTAATTACCAATATAAGTGTTATACTTTAAAAAAAAAACTGAATTATAGCTTCAATGTATTCGTTTGAAAGAAGCATAATTATTCTAAATATAATTCGAAATCGGAGGTGTGTTTGGCCGACAATGTATAAGAATCCTACAATTTTTCATGTTTTTTTTTTACATATTTCGAAAAGTTAGATAGTTCTTAAAAATATTAGTGCAGCCAACTGTCATTTTTTTTGTTTTATTCATGGATATTAACCGATATAAAAAATCTTTTTTTGTCGAAATTTCTCATTTTGTAAGTCAAAAATCTTTAAAAAGCTTTGCCAAAATCCATAACATTTTTTTGCTTGATAGGATGATCAAAAATTAAAAGTTTATATATTTTGTAAACAATTTTTATTTTGTTAAAACATAGAGTACCTAAATAAATCTCGTCAGTCAGCTATTTAGTTTTTTTAAGCAAATTACTTATATTGGTAAAAAAAATTTGATTTTTTTTTTTATCAAATCAAAATGTTTGCAAGGGTCAACAAGTTATGAGAGTTTTTATACCAAATTTGTTGAAAATTGAATATTTATAAATATAATAATGAATTCCCGGGAAATTCATTTTAAAATTTCCCGTTTCCCGGGAACAAAAATAATCCAGGAAAAGATACCCTCTAGCCATGGAGAATCTCATTAATAAACTAGCTGACCTGGCAAATGTTGTTTTGCCATATACATTATTTCTGATGTGACACCGGTAGATGCCTGGCAGGGATAACAAAGATAATTGATCAGTTATTCACCGGAGTTGAGAATGATTGAATTACTAATAACGCTATTAAAAATAGGGGTTGGTGGTAGAAGCGTGAAAATTTAGGGCTGTATGTATTTTTAATGCCTCACCATAAAAAAATAAAAAAAATTGACCAAAAAATAAAATAAAAAGTTTGGGGTGGACCACCCTTAACTTTTAGTGGTATGAAAAATGGATGTTGACCAATTCTCAGACTAACCAGATAAGCACAAAAAATTTCATCAAAATCGGTCCAGCCGTTTTGGAAGAATATGATAACATGTTGTTTCAGCTTTTCATGTTTGTTTATTATTATTAAAAGTATTATTACATTATAAAAACACCATGACACGAGAATTTTATATATTAGATTTATCAAACATCTACTAAAACTCACTCAACGTAGTTGCATACAATTAAAAATTAGACAGTTATTGATTAATCACATTGTCATAAATTTTATACATTTTTTTTAATACTTCAAATCACAATAGTCTTTCCCAGTTTTACACTTTTCACACTAGGATGAATATAATGCAAATTACTCTGGTAAACAGAGGAATAGTGTTTCTGAGCTTATTGTCTCAGCATTGTGATATATTTTCTATTTAAAATAGACAGTACATATTATGTATGTTGCTGTGATGGAAATAATAAACTAGCTTTAACTTGGATTAGTTAGGTCATATACTGTCTGTGCAACGCATCATAGTTATACAGCTCTGTTAGGTTGCTCAGATTATAGGTATGATATTATACTAGAGCACATTTCAGCAGTTTGGTATATAACTTATTAATACCGCTACAAATACTTCTCTATGTAATGTACCTGCTACATCATCTACTACTACTACACCATCATGCCATATTCTACAAGAGGGGCAGCCAGCAGATTAACTGCAAATAGTAAACATGCAAATTGTTTTCTCCCTGCCAATAAAAAAATTGAGATTCAGGATGGCCTCATTCTGAATAGACGTTAATTTTTTTACATGTGAGATTTTACAAACACCTTCATTTTACAGGATATTCAAAAACTTACAGAAAAGTGTGGGAGATCTATTCTTTACTGGGAATCCATAGGGTTATTATTAATAAATTGTATCCCGTGGAGCACCCGGTAAAGAATTGGTCTCCCACTCTTCTGCGTAAGTTTTCGAGTGTCCTGTAAAAGGCAGGTGTTCGAAAAAATTAAGACATTGTACATCTTAAATTCAGCGATGAGGTTTGCCACCCATCCTGAATGTCTTGATTTTATATTGGCACGAAGAGGACAGTTTGCATGTTTCTTACATGCAGCTGATCTGCTGGCTACCCCACTTGTGGGATATGCCGTGATGGTATAGTAGTAGTATTATTAATAAATAATTTCGATGGCATAGCGCACAGACGTGGTAAGTGCAGTTTTCATAGTTTTGAGATAATCAATGTTGAAAGTTTGAGATGTCATACAATTTAGTACTAACCACACATAGTTTTTGTTAAATATCTCGTGAATGACTCAGAGTTTCGCAATAATATTCCTTAGGAACATACTTCAGATGATATAGATTCGCATGCGTATAATAACTCACTTTCGGTAAAAACTGCACTTACCACATCTGTGCGCTATACCATCGATTTGGTATTCTAAATGATATTCTACAAGATATATTGAGATTCTATTGTTTTCTTTGCTTCTTTAAGTGATAAAATTGATTCAATACTTTGGCAAGTAATGAATGATTAAACAAATACCCACTTAAAACATATTGCAGTTTTCACTCACCAAGATATGCCAGACATTTTCATTAGCTCCTTCGAACGAACAGAATCTTATGCTGACTCCAAGGTGCCCCTGTCCTCCCCAGTTGTTGGTAGGAGTGATATTTACTATTCTCACCGACTGGGTTTTACTGCTGTACACAGACATCTTTATAACATTATCTAAACCATTCTTCAACAATTCCTTCAACGTGTCATTATCTTGATCTAGTCTGGTGTTTTCAATAGCAACTATGAAATCAAAAAAAGCTTCCAAACCGGCTTTTTGACCTGGCGAGCCCTCTTGAACCTAAAATACATGTCATCATTAACAACAATGCACGATGTTGCAAATATATGAAGTACGGTATTGGAATTTGTGTTACCCTAAGGACGTGATATCCCTCGGAACCTCCTCCGGGTATTTCAGCACTCTGAGAAGAACCCATTATCACTCCAGAAAAGAAATGTCCCAGCTATACCACTAACTTTATTTAGTTAAATTAGTATTTTGACATCTAAAATTACGTGGCAGAAGTACATATTACAATTTATCTATGGGTAGATGTGTCAGTTACATTTATGGTTGTGTTACGTTGGCATCATTGTTTAGAAATAAATGCAATTAATAATGAAATTATTCAATAATTTACAAAAAAAACATTGAGAAGAAGTGATTGAATTAAATTTAAGTGAAAAAAAATGTTTTTTTACCCAAAATAATTACAAAAACAGTTTTAAGATAATAAAAAAAAAATCACTTCTAGCTTCACTTCGATAATTCGTGTGAATAGTCTACAAAAAGAAATTTTATTAGTTTATGTTTATAATCTTTATCTATGACGTGATTCATGTTTAAATGTCATTTTTTGTTTACGATTTGGTGGGTGATGGGTTATTTTTGTAATTTTCGTAGGGCTCCTTTTACTAGGATTTCATTAATATTTAAGGTACGTGGTCTGTCAATCAAATTTCACCTTTATAATTTTTTTGCATTGAACTTATTTACAAATCTGATATTTTGGTTCTGGTATTTCATTTTAGTACTATTGTGCAACATGCATTTTGTATATAAATAGTTTCCCGTATTTATTTGGGAACATGCATTCAGCGCTGTTCATATGAAACAGTGACATTTTATGTCACTCCTTTGTTTTATACATAGTAACTTATCAGATTTATGTCCATAGCCTATTATAAATTGTTGTTTATCTTTCAGATTGTGGTATTAAGATAAGACAAAAGAAGATAAACAATATTGGATATGAGTTACATTTATCTACTTAAAACGACCTAATCAAATTCCTTGTATAGAAGACATTAAAGGAAGTATTAAATATTCTGTGAAAGTTAACATAAGGAATATGCCTTCCTCTGCCAAGTGTTTGCAGTTATTGCTTGTGATATTTATTGGAATATTTTTTGTAAGTATGATTTGTTTACACTCAAATACAATCGAAATATTAAATCAATTTTGGATTATTTATTACTTGAAAATTATGTAAGTAATGCATGTTTTAAACTGCTTCCAGTAAGAAAACATTCTTTATTCAAATAAAATTATCAAGTTCTTACCTAAACTAAATGCATTTAGGTGGAATTTATCCTATCCTTGATAAATGTTGTTTAATAATAAACAATTTAATTTACTTAATTCAAAAACTTATGTCTTGAAGATATATTTGTAATTGATAAGGAAAATTGTTTGAAAGAATAATACTCAATAATAATCCCAATATTGTGATTCCTAAAAGCAATTAACATCAGTATTGTTTTGCTCATCAATGGCCTAGGTACGCCAAAATCGATTGCACATTTAAAAACACAAGTATCTCTGTCTCCCATCATCTTTTTGAACTATGCGACAAACTCATACCAGTTCAGCTTTGTGACTTTGTCAATGATATCCACGATACTACTTATTTTGATAATAGTAGGAAACTACATCTACAAATAATGAATTGTTTATTTGTAATTTCAGATATCTGCCGTAGCAGTTATAGTCCTGAACTGTATGTTCCTGTACAAGTTAATGAGTTATAACAGTTTTATACACTCAGACATTTTACTTCCGAGTATTTTATTGCTAGTATTGGGCTTCCTCTCTCTATTCTTTGCATGGGTCGGATGGAGATCTGCGTGGAGTCTTCACAGAGTCCACGTCATTATTGTAAGTTGTTTGAATCACTATTTAATTATTATTTGTAATTGCCAGATGCACTATCAAAGTCCATTTCACTTTAAGTGAAGTACAATGAAGAAAAAAGCTTCTAACAATTTTTTGAAAATGTTTTGAAACTGCGAGATAGACCAAAAGACTGATGGACTACTTCTCAATAAGGGAGAGGTGACTGATAGCCTCATGGTAGAGTTGACTGATAGCCTCATGGTAGAGTTTTGAGTCGAGAGACTCGGGTTCGATTCCTCCCGCTGCTGACCTACTCCACCTTGATGGCACAAGCATATTGCTTACTGTGAGGGTGTCTGGGTGTATTTGGGTTTATTTCGAATCCAGATTCATCTTTATGTATATTAAGAAATCGGTGATGATAGGCTACGATTTTAAAATAAAATTGTGATGAATATAAGTATTAACAGTATGTTTAATAACATAATTAATTTTGGTAATAAACGAGGTGAATTTAGTGGTATTAAAATTTCATAATGGTAAAATTTTAAACTTTCAATTGAAAGTTTCTGTGTTTAAAACCTTCAGTTGCCAATTTACTCCTCCTTTCGCATATATGGCTTGTTGTGAGGATGTTTGGTGAAATTTGGATTTATTATAAACTCAAATTTATCTCAAAGACATAATTTTTGTAAATTCAGCACACTAAATGTGTAGCATACAAAATTTGGTTCTCTGTTTGCTGTTTGGTCATTTGGTTTTCTTGATTTTAATGTAATTTTGTTTAGTTAAAATTTGTCACTTTTAAACTTGTGAATTGTATGTATAATTATGTATTTAGACATGTAATAGGCTTGTGCCGTGAATTTTGTAAAATAAGTAAATAAATAAACTACCATATAAGGCTTAGAAAATCAATAGGTAGCTTAATTGGACAAAGAACGTCTAGCGAAAACATGGGTTGCGGGTTCAAGTCTCGTCTGGGGCACTGCGAAAATAAATATATTGTGTTATTGTTCGATTATTGTAAAATGATATTGTGTTTGTGTTTAATAAACTGTTATTATTATTTGATTTAAATGATCTTGCCATTTACGCCTCGGACGTCCACGTCTCCGCGCACCATTCCTCTCAGCCAAGTAAATCTTCTTAGTCATTCTGTTCTCATTCATTCTTTCCATCTTAACTTATTTACATTCATCCTTGTAATTACACCAACTTTCATTCCACATTCCTTTCGTATATCACTGTTACGCACACAATCTCTCAGACTTTTACCACACATCCTTCTTAACGATCTCATTTCTACTGCATTTATGCCACTTTCATCCTTCTGTAACCATGTCCACGTCTCACTTACATACATAAATACAATGTCTTATTTTATTATTGTATCTGCAAATTTATAACACGTAGTTAGTCTACTGGCAACCATATTTGTGGGAGGTGCCGAAATGGTATAGATAAGTTATAAATCAATGTTATTTTTTTGTTGTTAGTTGAATGATTTTTTTTCTATATTTTAGTTTGGAATCTTCCTTCTGTTGGTGGTCGTGATGGAGTTAGGTTTCTCCATCTGGTCTCTGGTGATATGGGACAACATGCACGGTCAGATAACTGATGCTGTAGAGCAGGACTTCAGGACAATGATGAATAAGACTGAGGCGGACGATTCATTGGTCAGGAAATGGGAGAAAATACAAAATGAAGTGAGTACTCACAAAAAAATAATATTTATACCTGCAGGGCTACTCTTGTCGCGATCTTGCCTTGAACTGAACCCTACGATACGTGAAGTGACTATTGTGAAAAATACATGCATGCCGATCCTGCGTTAGTTGACTTGCTTAATATTATGCTTTTATTATGTGACATAAAAAATTAATGAGAAATAGTATTCTTTTAAGAGAAGTCTGAACATTTTGTTTATTTGTAAACATCACATATAAGACATTTAACATCTTCAATTCAGTATGCCACCCATCCCGAATGTCTTAACTTCTATGGGCATGGGAAGACAACTTGTATTTTGTTAGTTTTGTTTTACAGTTGGTACCTAGCTTCCCCACTGGTGGGAAATGCTATGATATAAATGAATAAAGTAACATGAAAAGTAACATGTCGCTTAGACAGGGATAAGAGTTGAAATAACAGCTATTCTGTGTTTGTGTCTGATGCATGCATTTCTCTTCTCTTCAGCTGCAATGTTGTGGAGTTGGAGGTCCGAGTGACTATCGTAGTACCACGAAGATACCTTGGTCATGTTGTAGTCGGTCTTCAATAGCTGTGGATGCATCATCCTCACATATAGGAGACTGTGGGACCATCTACCAGCGAGGATGTTTTGGACCTTTGTACCAGGTCGCCAGAGATGTTATGCTCTACATATGTCTGTTGGCACTGGGTGCGGGTTTGATACACGTGAGTAGTTTTTTTTATATATATATTCTTCAGGAGTTACATAATCGTTTTCATGAAGGCCTATGTACTGAGGCTGGTTGAAACAATTCATTTCTATCAATCTTTATACAGGTTATTCAGCCACCCTTAATGCAACATTGTGAAACCCTTTTGAGGCTTCAGATTCAGTCTATTATCTATTTGCAAATGTTTTTGCGGAGTTGAGTTGAAATCCATACGATTATTGTTTCCATTATTTCTCTACATTGCTTATTTTACTTTTTTTTAATTTAAGAGATACATGTGTTTTTTGGTTTATAAAATTATAACCCTAGAAAAATTGCTTTCCATGTTTGTATCAGACTCTCCCTAATGTTTTCTTTTCCCTATCTTGGACTCATTCAACTTTTAGACCATAGTATTTCTAATATAATCTACCATCTAATCAAACCTGGTTAGCAATAAACCACTAATCAGAGCTAAAATTTCACGCATTTTTTGGCTCAATCGGTGATTGTGAACATCCGCTAAAATTGATCCTCGTTTATTAATAAGATTTGAGGGTTTTCCTAGAAATCAAACTTAGATTCGTCTTTTCAAATAAAACTAGTTTTGTAATGTGAATAAGATTTTATGTTGGTACGAGAATGGTGTGAATGTGATAGTATAGGATTACTAAGTTTTCCCTTTAAATATATATAAAATATATAAATATGTACATAATAATCTCTTTAGGAGCGTTTTATAAAGATATATTATTATTACGCTATGTAAGTGTAAGTTGGCACTTAACCCATATAAATAATGGATTTACAATATTCTTATTATTTATTCTATGGACATGTGAAATTTATAACTGATATTATTCTACATCAGAAGTTCTCAAACTGTGCTCTGTTATTAACACTGTCCATCCCTGTCATCACAACATCATAGCCAGTGGACGATTAACAATTGAATGTAATGACCATATAGGTCATCTTCTCTGAGTCAGGAGTAACACGTTTGGGATGAGTAGCAATATCTCTCATCATCATCATCATCATCATCACTGAATCGAAGATATTAAATGTTTGTGTGTCGTAGGAAAATTAGGCTGTATTTTTTTTTTTAATTTTGACACAATTTGCTGTCGTAGACAGGACTTACTTACTAATAAGTGTAATATTTTTAATTTTTAAATTACTCTAGAATAATCATTCCAATTAATTTAATTCCGGAAACGAGTAGAAACATTATTTTCACTTCTAAGATCAAACTCACAACCCCTCACTTACAAGGCGAGTGTTAATAAGATCGTTAGTCAACCTATTTGAATAGGTATTTACTAGGTAGGTATGTTGAAAATGGTACACAAACAAATGTGAACTTCATTTTAGAAATGCATGATACAGAGTTTCGATACTTGTAAATCGATTCAAGGCTTGTTTAAGAGTACTCTAAGCCCAGGCAACATTCCCAATTCCTCTGTATCATGCTTATCACATTTTTGAAAATTGTATTTTCTAAGTGAAAAGTGTCATCTGTTGTGGTTTAATGGTCAAGAACTGTGTGTAATTTTTCAGTATGGTGGTTCGAAGTTTTTCAACATAATTATATTTTTTCTCCATGTTTATTAACACAAAATTATATCGACAAAGATAATTTTCAGTCATTGCTTTTAGCTGTGTCCCCACACCACTTGGTGAACACAGCGATTGAAGGGTTACTCGAGCTGCTATTGGATATTATTTTTGTGAAGAACGAATTATATCAAGTTTAATTATTAGTATTGATATAAGTTTTACTATAACACTTTAATTTTCACGTATGATTTTGTATTTAGTCAATACATAATGACTAAATGCTAATTGCTGAGCGCTTTCGCCTTGTGGCATCTTCAGGGCAAGAGTTACTTAAAACTAAAGAATAGAACAAACTAACCTACATTATATAATCTAAGGGTTGGATGGAACAAAAGGTATTTTAAAAGGGGGTGTTCTTATACCTAATAATGGTGAGAATGCAGGAATTTGGACATTAACAATGTCTACCTAATTAGATATACATTTATTAATTTCCATTGTTTCCAAAGCCTTTAGTTTACGACCTTTACCTTCCGAGTGTAATACCATTACATTGTCAGGATGGAATGAGTGATCCTGTTCAATGCAATAGTCAGCCATCTCGGAAAGACTAGATAATCCCCTAAATGCTCTCTGGTTTTTCTTCACTCTCGTGACTTGGTGTAAACATCATAAAAAACTTATATTAAAATGAATTTCAATTTAATATCACAAAATATAATGTATTTCCAACATAGTTGAATATATCATTAGAAGCAGCATAATGAGGAGTACCTACAATACTATTTTTCAATATTTGTCAGTTACAAAATATTTGTTATTTGAGGAGTTATGTTTCATCCGTTTATTTATCTCACCCCCTTTCCTCTTATTATCGTGACAGTTAATCGTTATGTTAAAATACATACAATTATTTCCCCTCCCTCCCCATGGACTGACTAAACTGACGTGAAACATGCACACCTCAGTATTATTAATTAAGCGAGTCTTAATTTATTGCTTTAATACGTGAAAATAACTAGACAACCAATGACCACACCTTTGTCTAAAACGCTGGATTAAAATTTTGTAGACACAATCTGAAATAGTGTTGGCAACCACTTCAGCTGTACAGAAAAACTGTGAGACCTTTCCACGCTTTTTGAAATTTTTTTAGGAATAATTTGATGTTTACGCAAAGTTTTTGATTTCATTCTCTTTCTTATTTTCTTTCGTTCCACCAGCACTGAGGATTGTAACCGTCATTTGTATATTTATTTATTTAATTAAATTTGGTACACAACAGATGAAAGACATGTGAAATACAAATAAAAAACATTTCTGTCAGTAGGAGAGTACCTATATTGAATTTCATTTGATTAATATAAATATAATTTCTAAATCAGCTGTCCTGAATAGGTATTTCATGAAATTAGTGATTGTGTTCATATTTGTTCTCTAATCTCATTTAAGTATTGGCTTTTCTCAAACTTCCCCATGTCTGGACTCAATCCACCAGATATTCCTCTGCAATTTGATTATAAATAAAACTTAGTTACGTACACAAAAAATATTTCCAATAGTTTTTACAAGGCCAGGGAATAAAGGATACAATTGCACATAAATATTTCACTCAACAAAAACTTCTTAATGTATTCCAGTGTTAAACAGTGGCGGAACTAGACTTTTTATATCGGTTATGCTTTGGTAATGATTTTTTTTTATTAGGTATTCAAACTTTACAAAATTGGTGAACCATATGTTTATCAATAACAAATAAGAATAATATGATTTAACATACATTTATAGTGACCTAGTTCTTGACATGCAATGTGGTTTTAAACTATACTTTCTGTGTAATTTGATATGGAAATTAAGGAAAATACTGGAGTTTCCAAATTCCTAGTCCCCCTTATATATAATTATTAATCTATCTGTCTTTACCATCACGACATATCTCACAAGTGGAGTTGCTAGCAGATAACATGTATTAAACCTTATTATCTTGTTAGCCTCTCCGATTGAATAAAAGTTAAGACTAAATTATCAAATAAAATAAAATAAATATTTATTATTTTGTTTTGTGTTACTGTTGAGTATGACTAACGCACGACCGGTTTCGCGGACTCCGAGTTCGCATCATCAGGTGCTGATCTATACTCTATAAAATGATCTATAAAATGAAGTGTTACAAAGTAAATGCCGATACAATTAATGAAAAGTTAAGACATTCAGAATGAGTGGCACTGGCATACTTCATTAATAAATTGTAGATATTAGATGTGTTACACATGATGTTTTACGAATACCTGCCTCTTACAGTCCATTCGAAAATATATAGAAAAGAATGGGAGACCTGTTGCTTACCGGGTGCTCCACAGGGTTTGTAATCATGTATGCATGCAATTATAAAGACATTTGATGTTTTTTTTCTTGTACAAAAGCACGCCGTTGTAGGCACTTGGTGTTATTTGTTTTGCGTGTATGGAAGGGACGCCACTGGTGCTACATACTATTATGCGTATTTTGAAAGTATACAATGCCATTACGCACAGGTTGGGAATACTCGCGTATAGTTTCAACTAGTAATAAGCATAAATATTTTTAGAAACTATACATGGTTATTACGCTCTAATCGTGTATATTTTCCAATAACGAACACTAAAATTTGTGCGAAAAACATACTGCGCAAGTTTCCATTGCGGAATAATCGTGTACATTTTCTAAGCGCTACACAAGGCAACGTTCTTAGAATCTATACGCTACTAGTTTCCAAGTAGCCATTTTGATTTGTTGCTTTCTCTTTTTTTCATATATATGTAATTGTTTTTATTATTTTTTACGTCTTGTTTTTATTAATAATTTTTTATTGCTTTTATTACTTTTAGTATTTTTGTTGTTTTGGATTTACTTGTTGTTGTTATAATTTCTGAAATTTGTAAACATGTAAAAGCGAAATTGTAAATGTACTTAAATAAATAAATATTTTAATTATTATTTGACTGGCGTCTTTATAAAGTAGCACTTAAGTACTTAAACATTTGTGTTTCTTTTATATAATGAAAATATTTTTGCCCTTTGTTTTGTTTACAATAAAAATATTCATAAAATATAAGTAATAAAAATATTTTTTATAATAAAAATATTTTTATATACACGATAAGAACGTAATAACCATATAGTTTCTAAAAATATTTATGCTTATTAATATTTGAAACTATACGCGAGAAGTCCCAACCTGTGCGTAATAGCGTTGTATACTTTCAAAATACGTTTCACTGAATCAGTGTCAGAAAGTAAATCGCGTATATTTTCTGAGACTATTTTTCGTTACACAACTTGAAAACATACATTGCAAGAACACTATGAATGCGTACTGGCATTGTATACTTTCAAAATACGCTACTATTATTATAATTATCAACTGTCCAGTTTCATAACTCAGCTAGTCGAATTTATTTTTTATTTTTATTTATAATACACACAACCAACGCCACTCTTTCAATTCCACTAACAAATAACTATAAAAAATACTTAATGATGTCGTAAAAATAAGGTGCCTATTTCAATTCTACAAATTTAAAAAAATATTTCGAAATGTTGAACGGAACAAAGACGTCTTTAACAGTGCGATTATTATTTAGTATATTTCACTTTTTGTTGTGTTTTTAAAGTACAAAATAAATATACCAAAATTACAAAAATGGCGATTTATCGATTATAAAACATTTCTACTTGTTGAGTTATAGAACTAGACGGTCGGGATTATATTGATTTTCATTTTTTTTTGTTATTATAGTTAACACGTACTCTAGCACGCATTGTTTGCGTAGGTAGGTATTGTTGTTTGTACTTGGATTTTTAAAAATTAGGGGGGGGGGGGTGACAATCGACTGGGGCGGGTAGGTGGCATCCTTGTATTATATTTTCATATTCGTGATCTAATTCTTTTGTCAAAACTATTGAAAACGGAATGGTCGACTCGAAATTGGGTCAGCATAAAAATAAAATAATGGTTTAGTGTGAAATGTGAAACTACCTACTGTTTAACTGTTTTTCGGTTTATTATCTACTTCAGTTTCAGAATTGCCAATAGGTATATTTGCCTAAACAAAAAGAGGAGCTAATTTTTTTCCAATAAATAGACTTTAAGAATACAATATATAATAGAATAGAACATTTTGCAGATCAAAAATCCCGAAAAAAACATCGTATTTATTTTATTGACATGTGTTTGATTTGCACCAATAATAATAATACAAAATCGTAACAGAACAATAATTATTTTCTTTTACCTAATAGACATCGCTGTCCCAAATACACATAATATATAGGTCTAAACAACCGTCGCAGAAAAAATACGTAAATACACAGAACTATAAGCAGGAGAAACAAAAAATAGTTGGCATTCTAGGTCCGTTTATATAATACGACCTAGAATGAAATCTGATAAATAATTTACAAAAATTATAGATTTACCGGTTAATTTGTACATTTAAATTCAAAAATCTATTATAATAAACACTTGTAATATTGTAAAAAAGTTTTTGAACACAGATATTTCAGGCACAATGCTGGTATTTTAATCCCGCGTTTTGAGCCTAATCCTTTGATACCCTGTATATCTGGATAGGTGAATTTTTCCCGGCATTAGATTGTTAAGTTTTTGTGTGACCATGACTGATCATATGGAGACTTATCTGGTTGTATAATGCTGAGAAGTGTGGATGGCAATTCTGCCGCCGCGTAAAAAAATCTCTCGTCATTCACTTTTTTTTTTACTTTCCAACGAATTCTCAAATTTTTGTGTATCCAGGGGTCTCGGCATGTCCTAAGACGGCTCTGGCTATATACATTGGTTATTTTAAAAATCTATTATGCCTATTTCGACCTTTTTATGTTGCGCAGTGTGATTCATTTTCTAGTTATAAAGTTATTGATAAGAACTATTTTGTTAACAGTTTGTTCTGGTGGCTTATCAGTATGTATGAATAAAAATATAATATAGGCCACGCACAGTTCTATTAAGTCTAATAATGAATTTCACGAACGGGATTTGCATAAAATTCTTTATTATTAACTAACTATGTATTCGGTTTACTTTGTCTGTTTAGTATTCCTTTCACGGAAGTCTTTGTATTGTATTGTACATAATTTCTCAGTAGGAAATATTCCGTCTAATATTAGAAGATATGTTAATAATATTTAGTAGTGCCGTTTCTCCATTGCCGTTATTATTATTGATTCTACTTTCATGTTTTTATACTCACTGTAAGATACCGATCGGATACTTAAATCTTCTGTCAATTTTTTCATTGCATTTATACTAATGTGATCAACTTTTTTACGGTGAAAATGAGGACATTTGAAATATTTCGTAATCTCCTCATTTTTGTTAAATGTGAAATTTGTTAAATAATGAAAAGGAAAACAATGGTGAGGAAGAGGGTCTTGTTTTTGTTGAAGAATATTTCGTGATATTCTCGAATTTGAAAGTTTTGGTCCATTTTCAAACTCAAATTTCTACACCCCCACCTCCTCGATAACTTTTCGAAAGAGTTTTTTAAATAGTCCAATAATAATATTATGGTTAAATGTATCCTACTTATGAGAAATGTATTTTCTCTGGCAGTTGTCACGAATTTTGAGGTATTTAACGTGTTGACTTAATTTGCGTTGAATACACAAATCCTGTAGTTCAAAGGAAATACTTGAATGTAAACTAGTCGAATACTTACTTCACTAGTTTCTAGTCTGCTACTATGAAAATCTCTTGATGTGAAAAACGAATTGCTATAACCTTACTCTCCTCCTTCCTTACTATAGTTAATAGTTGGTTAAATATATTGTGTATGTATAGATTATAATATATAGGTTATATAGATTATAGTTTCTCATAAATACCGCGTGCCCCATTCGCCTTACTCAACATAATTATACTGACATATCTAATACTTAGACTACTAAACTTAACATGGTTATCGCTATCAGGAAAAATGTTCTCAAGGTCTTCTTTCATCTTCCCCTTCCTTGGAAAATATTACAGAGTATACAGGGACTAAATGCGGTAGCTTGTATAATTATTAATTGTGTCGGTACACACATTTGTATAATTATATATTGTAATAATGGTACTCTTGCTTGTTGCCCTTCTGTAAAAATGTACTCTTAGTCGTTTGTTGTTTGTGTATGTGAAAAGAATACCGAATAATATGATTTAACGTAAAAAAATTCAAGAGGCTTACAGGTATAACATAGTATGTATACTTACAGTCACACCATATTTATGTACAAAGAGGTGTTAGAAAACTATGAAAAAATGTGAAAAAAAGAAAAACTATGAAAACAAACGATTGGATCCGTAGGCATAGAGCACAAAGATGAAAACATTCTATAGCATTGTGTATAATGGTAGGCGTTGATAAATTTTCGTGTGGTATAATTGCTTGCTACTATTGACAACAATAGTAGCAAGAATTCTCGAGAAAATATTATTGGAAAAGATTAAACACAATCTTAGTACAGAGGAAAATCAAATGGGATTCAAACCTGAAGTGTCAACGGAGACAGCGATATATACCGTGAAGCAGATTGTAGAAAGATATCGAAAGCGAAGAACAACCGTGTACGCATGCTTTTTAGATCTCAGCAAGGCTTTTGATAGGGTGTCTCATGAAATCCTCTGGGAGAAATTGCAGAAAAGAGAAGTGCCAGCTAAAGTTGTAAATCTGCTCAATCGCTGGCATACGTATCAAGAGAACGTGGTTAAATGGAATAACCAAGTGTCCAATCCTATGTATTTAAGAACTGGAGTGAGACAGGGAGGATGCTTATCTCCAGTTTTATTCAACGTATATATGGATGGACTGAGTCAGCAGCTAAATACTTCTAAAACCGGATGTCACCTCGGAAGTCTACCATCGAACCACGTAAGCTACGCTGATGACATGGTTCTTTTAGCCCCATCAATCAAAGGATTGAGAAAACTGCTGAAAATCTGCGAAAAATATGCAATCCATCACAACATGAAATATAATGCAAAAAAGACAGAATTAATGATTTTCAAATGGGGTAAAGAAGAAGAAAAAGTACTGCCAGTAGACATCGACAATACAAATCTCACGCAAACAAATAGAGTCAAATACTTAGGACATATTATTAATAGTGACCTTACTGACGATGACGATATCGAAAGACAAAGACGAAACATTAGTATTATCTCAAACATGCTCGCCAGGACTTTTTTCAAGTGTAGTGACAGTGTTAAGAGAATGCTATTTAATGCCTACTGTACAAACCTTTACACATGCCAACTATGGACGAACTACAGACTGACTACGATAAACAAATTAAGGGTACAATACAATGACGCATACCGTATACTATTTGGACATCGTAGATACACTAGTGCATCACAAATGTTTACAGAAGGTAGGACAAATGACTTTAGGGCGACAATGAGACTGAAAATTCACGGTTTTAGGACACGACTAACATTAATAAATAACGAACTTTTACGAGCTGCTTCCGAAAGACAAGAACAACAACTGACACAAAGGTGGATTGCATATTTAATTAATTAAGAAAGTCTGTAGGTATATTGAACCGATACCAGTTTAGTATGATCTTCTTTCTACTTATTTCTACTTTAATATGTATTATTTTTTTTTTTATCATTTGTATTATATTGTATGTATTTTAATATGGACTTGAGAGGTTTGCACACTCCACCTTCAAGTCTGGAGTAATAATAATAATAATAATAATAATAATAATAATAATAATATAATTTTTTGGACAAAATTAAAAGATATATTTCTTAAAAATTACAACAATATTAATGTGTACACCAATGTCTGGTACATTCTTGGGAATATGTCGCATAATACAACCATAATTATTAATCTGACGACCGGTGTGGCGCGGAGGCTAACGCACTTGCCTTTGAGTCACGGGGTCTCGGGTTCGATTCCCGGCCAGGGCAAAATGAAGAATGACCTTTTTAAAATTGTCCTGGGTCTGGGTGTTACATATATATGTATTCAGTGCATTGTATATATGTGTATCGTCGTGTCAGTACCCATAACACAAGATTTATATCTTAGTTTGGGACTAGCTCGGTCTGTGTGAATTGTCCATATACAATATGTTATGTTATGTTATTATTATTATTTTATCTTTACTCCAGACTTGAAGGTGGAGTGTGCAAACCTCTCAAGTCCATATCAAAATACATACAATATAATACAAATGATAAAAAATGAATACAAATTATAGTCAAAATAAGTAGAAAAAATATCATAAATTCAAAGACAACAGACAACAGCAACAATAGCAGGCAGCTAAACTGTAATGTAAATTGTAATAATACTCATGTAAATGTTGAAAACGAATATTCTCAGCTACCGGGGGATTGACATGCACGTATTTTTTACTATAGTCACTTCACGCATCGTAGAGTTTAAGATCAAAATAAGATTAAGATTGTAGATACAGTATATCGTGTCATTAAAAATCCTACGGGAATCTTACCTACACAAATAACTAATGGAATGCTAACATGTGTTTTCAAATGTTTCCCTTTGGTGTTTTTCGACTGGATTTCCAATGTCCAGCATTGCTCTATGTATAGTGTAGATACATTGGTACAGAGAAGAGAGTCGGTATATATTGTGTCGAGGACGCAAGTAGGTAATACCCCCTTTCAGCTCGGATGTCTACGGCGTCGTGGCGCCGACATCATCCCTTGGACGCTTCCCGCCGTACAGACGCCAGTCGAGTCTAACGGAACCCCAGATCTATCACAACACAATACAACACATAACACAGCCAACATTTTCCATATTATCCCTACTAAGTAGTGAACAGTGTAACAAGGAGATTAAATAAACTAATAATTCTAAATGGGGTCGACTGGTCGCTCTTTTGCTACGAGTGAAAATTAAAAATTTACAACATTACTCTACTTGAGATTCCTTCCGCGTCTTTTATAAGATGAAAATAAGAATTAGACTGAATGACTGAATTTAGGATCGCAATTGGGTACGTCGGTAGCCTGGAGGTAGAGTCTCGGCCTTCAGAACAAGGGGTTCGTGGTTCGATCCCAGGTGCCGGCAAACTCCCCTTTCACGGCACAAGCTTTTAGCTTAGTGTGAAAGGTGTATAAGGTTGTATTTGGGTTTATAACAAAACCCAGATATATATTTAAAAAAAAAATATCAGTCGGTTAAATATATGGCAGTATGGTACTCAGTGGTGTAGGTGTCCCCCCCCCTCTTGAACCTGGACAATTGTTGTAAAGTAGTTAAAACCAAATTGAAAAGCTGAGGAGAAAAATATCGTTAGCTCATTGCTATAACTAGACATCTCAAAATCAATAGTTTTGAGATAATGGATAAATCATGACTTTACACTTACAAGGATTGTTTTGATTACAGTACAAGAAAACCTCTTAATTCATAATAAATTATTTCTAGAAATCACTCAAACATCGGGAACACAACTCAAAACCACCAAAATTTAAGATATCTTATTCTAATATTGAGCCCACGATATGTGAAAAGATATAGGATATTTTCTGGAATTCCTATAAAAAAATGAAAAGATCTTCAGATCTGAGGGACCAACAGAGGAGAAGAGAAGTCTGCTGTAAGATTTGGATTGGGTCAGACATCAAATAAAACAGCATTGTTAAAATAATAATGAATTGAGTGTGAAATCTGAACGTACTTTCTCAAGGGCAGACGTTAAATGCAGAATGCGTGGCGTGATGCTCGTCGTTATTCATTCGACATCGTTTATAATAAATTTGATATTATTTTAATGTAACTTGTATGTGCGTAATCTCATTATAATACTGAGTTTCATAATATATTATGTTATTATTATAATTGCGGTTGACCATTATTATCTTTGTTGTCATTCGACACTACAATATAACGTAGGTATGTGAAAAAAAACCCTGTTGATTTATAGCTGTAGGTACAGTTTAATTTTCCAAATGGAAGTTGTTTTATAATGCGTAAGGTGACGTATGAATCGGTTACGTCATCATGTGTGTGTAATGTGTAATGTCCTTCCATAAATTAGCCACATGATTTGTAAGAAACAAAGTGTAGAAAATACCTACTTACTTTTTTAAGGATATTCATAGGCGAACAATGTATGAAAGCATATAGCAAACATTATGTACCTATTTCGCTCTCAATTCTTTGATGGTGTATGTTGCTTTTGTATATTTTTTCATTTTAGAAGGTTCATATCAAGTAGATACATAATATATAACATCACCCCGCTTCCCTCGCGGGGTAAGAAATTCTCTGCTCACGTTTTTTGCTTTCATTACCCTCATGCAATTTCTCATACATACTTTGTTGTTCATTCTATTCAGCACGTGACGCCAGTACGCTCTTCCATGCATTATTTTTCTTCAAAACTACGTCTTTAATATCCTCATCCCACCATGCATCGCCTTTCTTACGTTGTCTCTTGTGAAGTACCCAAATTACTCTCTCGAATTGAAGATTATAAATGCCTTAAGAGTGGTGTTTGATATATGGCTTTTACAGGATACTGGAAAATTTACAAATAAAAAAACGTGGAAGTCTTTTCCTGTTCCGAGGTCTCCACGAATAATAATTACAACATTCAGTTAGACTTTAAGTCGAAACCAGGTCACGGGTATAATATTAAAAAAAAAGTATAACTTAAACCATGTGTGTTTCTTTACAATCATTTTATAAATAGTTTTTTTCGTTACTAATAAAATTATAGACACTCAAATCATCCTTAAAGTAAATAATGTCATCGTATCGAGATAGTCAAATGATATGAAAATTTAAATAAAAGTTGACCATCTCTTCTCGCTTTATTTGGTAAGGCACCCGATTGCGGGTGATGCATAAAAAAATTGATTCGATCGGCGCAAAATTGCACTAAATGTATGGATTCGCCCTTGATTTTGAAAGGACCATTAGGTATATGATGAATGAAAATAAATAGGAGTACTTAAAGGGCCCCTTTAGCAAAAACGATAAAACATTCAATTTCCAACAAGTTTGGTACACAAACTCTCAAAACTTGTTGACCCTACGAACATTTTGATTTGATGAAATATGAAAACAAATATTAATTACCAATATCAAACTTTAACTTAAAAAACTCGATTTTAGCTTCATACTATTCGTTTATAAAAAAGCATATTTCTAAAAATCGAATTCGGCGGTGTGTTTGGTACATAAATGCACGAGAATCCTACAAATTTCCATATATTTATTTTAATATTGAGAATATTTAGATAGTTATTACAATTATGGAACAAAAAATTTTTTTTTAGTTTTTTCATGGATATTGACCGACTTAAAAATTTTTAATTTATAAATTACAATTTATTTGTTTTACAAAAAACTGTAATTGTAAAACAAATAAATTGTAATTTATAAATTAAAATTATGGAGTTTTACAAGTTGTGCACCAATAAAATCATAGACTTAAAAAATATTTTTTTTTTGATAAAATTTCTCATATTTTGAACCCAAAAATCACCACATGAACTCAATTTTTTGTATACTAAAAAAAGTTTGGTAAAATCTATAGTATTTATATACTTGATTGGATGAATAAAAAATATATATATTTTACAAATAATTTGTATTTTGATATTATAACAAAGAGTACCTAAATAAATCTCGTCAGTCTGCGATTTATTTATTTTTTAGTAAAAAACTAATATTGGTAATAAATATTTATTTATCAAATCAATATGTTCGTAAGGGTCAACAAGTTTTGATAGTTTTTCTTTCAAATTTGTTGAAAATAGAAAAATTTACCGTTTTTGCTAAACGGGGCCCTTAAATAGTTAAATTCAGACGAATACGATTTGTTCATTTAATGAGTTGGCAGTCCTCTGACTCAGAAATATCCGGGAATGTGGTTATTTCAATGATTAATAATGTGGTATAGGTGTTTTTATTATTTTAACATAAATAAGGATATTATTTTTTTAGAGATTTTGTTTTAGCAGAAGAGATTAGCATCTTCAGTTCAGCGATTAGGTGTATCACCCATCCCGAATGTCTTATGTTTTATTGGCACGTGGAAGATGACTTGTATTTTTACTACAAGCAGTTGGTCTGGTGGCTACCCTATTTGTGGGAGATGCCGTAATGGGATGAATGGGTGGATGGAAATTGCCGTTTATGTCACGAATAAATAAATAGCTGTTGGTATCTCCCTTAAATAAATTGATTTATTTTAAATTAAATTTATTACTTTAATAGACACACTTTGACAATGAATAATGCAATAAATTCAGTTAAATATTTACATCGCCAATTAAAGTATCTAAACTCAAATTAATTTAAAAGCACCATATTAATAAAATAATTTTTGAAAGAGGAAGGGAAAGAAGGGAAAAGATAATAGAACTTAGTTCATAATTGCCCGGCCAGGGCAAAGTGTAGAATGACCTTTTTCAAATTGTTCTGGGTCTAGGTGTTACATGTATATGTGTGTAGTGCATTGTATATGTGTGTAGTGCATTGTATATGTGTGTATCGTCGCGTTAGTACCCATAATACAAGATTCATCTTAGTTTGGGACTAGCTCGATCTGTGTGAATTGTCTATGTATGTTAAGTTAAGTTAATTATATATTAGATATGCATGTGTATATTTCTGTTCTGGGATTTGACCTGTATTATTGTGTTATCTGACTCTGGAAGTGATACGGAACGATTCTCGAATGACTTCATTATTTTTCGTCGTGGCTTTCTAAGAATAATCTACGTAACGACCAACACACACAGCTGACGCGAAGTTTTCCGGAATTTATCGTTGTTCATTATTTCCGTAGATATTCACGTAATGAAATTTTATCTCATTTACTGGAATTATTATAGCTTTGTTTAATCGATATCCCCGAAGAATCCTCGGTAAAGTAGGTATACATCTCCCACTCTTTTCTTTTCACAAAGTTTTCGAGTGTTCTGTAAAAGGCAGGTGTTCGTAAAACTTCACGTATAAGACAATTAATATCTACAATTCAGCGATGAGACATGCCACCCATTCTGGATGTCTTATTTTTATTGGCGCGGAACGTACAATCTGCGTGTTTATTACTTGCAGTTAGTCTACTGGCTACACCACTTGTGGGATATACCGTGATGGTAAAGTATAGTATTATAATTTTAAGTGCAAATTCTTCTTCTCCTTTCACATTCATCTCGGAAGCGAGACGGGTGGAAACAAGCCTCCTCCGTTCACGCTAATTCAGCGTCAATTGATTATTCACTTTTTCCACATCATTTCCAACATTTTTGTCTCAACACCGTATAAAAATATTCTCTTATACTCCCGATGTTTTGTATTTTGACATTAAAATAATGCAAAACTGTATATATCGGAAAATGAATAGTATACAATTTTTCAAAAAGCGAGACCCACCCCTCACATTTGAGTATCTCAGGAGTTGTAGATTCCTATTTTTCAAGAAGTAAATTTGTATTTGATATGATTTTAATTTATATGTATTATTTTATCTCTTTTAGTCGGTTTTATATCTTTTCTTGATTCAGTTTTGTTTCTCAATTTGTATTTTCTAAACATGTAAAACAGTCGCGCCGTATATTGTCGAAATTAGTAATAAAATAAAAATATTTTTATCAATTTAAATGAACTTCAAATGAATGCACTGATGCAATATACAAATGTCACGGGATCGAAATAATTCAGCAGCAAATTTGAATCTCCAAACTCCCGCTTGGAAATCTTACACCCTACCACCAGTATACCAATTAAATCAGTCTATCCCATCATAGCATATTCCACTATATACTCGTAAGTGGAAGTACTCAGTAGTTACTGGTTGAGGAAAAAAGCACAAACTAATCAAGAAACGATTAAGTGGGTATTTTATTAGAATGACACGAGTTTCGACATGTAATAATGTCTTTTTGAAACTCTATTTTTGATGTGATGTGAAAGACGTGATATTATGTCGAAACTCGAGGCACTCCAATATTATTAAGTTGTCAAACTGCTCGTTAATGACACTAACGTGTCGAAACCGGTCGCTGAAATAAAAATGAATTGATAAGAAAACTCGTTTCGTTAAATCATAAATAATAATATTTTATTCCTTGATGAATATGGAGTTTTACAAAATAACAGCACAGACTATTCTGTATGCATTATTAATGTGTAATAAGACACCTTATCGATCATCTCTCTTTAATATGTAAGTTTTCTGTAAAAGAAAATTGTTCAACGTGAATCATCTCCATATGAATTTACCAGTAGTAACACTTCTGCCCATGTGTTGTTACCTTTGTCTAGTATGTACTGTACATTATATATTATTATGTCGTAACTTGGTCAACTATTTTGGGCTATGAATGTTTACATTGAACCATCGATGTTGGTACCTTCTGTTGCGTTTGGTACCGCACTGCTTTGTCTTGTCTCACGTTGTTGAGTGATTACCCCATCTGTTTTATGGTCACTGAACATAATAATATCGACTGTTTCGTTCGAGTCATCGTTGGTCTGGCCTCGCTCGACTCTTCGACGTCAGATGGTCGACAATAGAAATCCCCAAGGTCTGAGCTAATCGACACTACGTGATGGACCTTCGTATTCGTAAACCTCCATGAATGATTATTTGGACTGAGTTTTAGACTGGTAATAATTGTAATATTATTATGACACAATTCGTTTTTTGTTGTTTTTGTTTACGTCGATGTCCACTATTAAATTAAATTTTAAATAATAGGTCATATTCGCCTCCATAACAGTAGGCTTTTGAAGATTTGATGTTTCCTATTTCCTCTTCCTACTTAGATTGATTGGATAAAATCTTAAATACTCACCTGTTTTTATTTTTTACCGACGATCTTTTAAGTACCTGGGTTATACTTTTTTTATAAAAAATATTATTTTTAGGAGCGTAGTTTGTTTTGCCTTATGTACTTAACATTTTGAGTTATATGTATCAGTGCTGATTCAATCTTTTTTACAATTTCTATCGAACTTTTTGGACATGCCTGCAGTATATTTTTTGTTCAACGTTCATGTTAACAAGTTGGCGCTAGCAGTTTTTAAATTTCGTCAAGGAAAAATGTGTTTTTGTTTCCCTTGGCATGTTTTTTTAGTTATATTAAGTATGTTATTTAGGCAATCCATTTTGGATCACTAACTATTTCAAGTTAAAGATATATGTAAACATTTCTTGCTTAATTGTGTTTGCAGGATAATAAAGCTATAATAAATTCTAATCGAGCGGGCACAAAAGTTAATATAAGTCATTTAGAAGTTAACTACATACTGTGTTTTTTTTTTCGATTTTATCTCGAGCGGACACAGATTCGCGACAACAAATGTCAAATCTTATTTCTGAAGAATCAAAATATCACAATGGCTTCTGCGCAAAGAAAACGCGCAAAATCTTGAATCATTAAAAAATATAATTACGTTTGAGATATCTGCATATTGCACAGAATAAAAGCTAACCTCATTCGTAGGTGTAAAGGGTTAACTACACTACATAGCATTATTTTTTTAATACGGAAGACTATATTATTATATAGACGTATATTTTAATCAATATAGAGCGCATAGGTACTCTGATGAAATCGAGACATTTTTGTGTCGAGTGCCAATAGGTACATTTTTGCGGATGACTTTGACTGTTTGCATGCGGGCTGAAATACAATGTTATCGAGGAATTTGTGTATGCATTTACTGAAGTCTTTTTGCTTCTCTGTGCGATAAGGTAATCTTGAACCTTATTTATTACAGTGTTAGATATTATTATGTACGCATGTAAATATTTCCATACAACAGGTGTGTCGGGCATTCTATATTAGTACCTACATTTCTTCCTCTTTTGGTATGTATTGTTGATAATAGATATTATGTATAGGATTATTTGTTTAAATTAGGTATTATGTTAATGTGACGTGGTTAGATGGAAGAAATCATCACATAGTGATAATCTCGCTACTGCATATCTTTCTAGTATAATTTTTATTCTATTTTGTTTTGTTAACACTATTATATAAAGATAAAGTACAAAAAGAATAAGTAAATAAATAATGAGAATTTAAAGAAAAAAAATACATTTTCGTTATTCTTCCTGGTACATAATATGTATGAGTATTATAGAGTATAGACTACTCAATTCGATTTTGTTTGTTTTTTGTCTATCCAATGCAATCGCCTTTCATAGCTCCTCCCGAGAGGGCGGAAACCACCCTCGTCCATTCTGATCGTTTTTGCATCGATTGAGTCATCCTAGTCTGGGCTATTCAAATGTTTTCAATAGGTGTAGCTGAAAGTGAGAAAATTTAAATTGTTTATTTTATTATATTTCACATGCGCACACGAGGGTTAGTACATTGGCCGGCCGGCCCTTCAGGCTGCCCACTTAGGAGCCTCCTGTGTGAACAAGATTTGCTTAGTGCAGAATTTCAGATATATGGTAGTTCCCAGACTTCTGCGCTATATGGGTATTCTTCAATGGTTATGATGTAAGTATGGGTGTCGCTTATTACTTGTTTATCATTTGCCTGTTCCAAAAACAATTTTGTTTTCATTTTATCAATATAATGGAGTTTTACAAAATCAACGTCGACTCAATCAATACTTTAATATAGTTAAAAAAAAATTAATTTTTGATCTTCTGAATACTGCACCCTTGCATACAGAGCAAAAACGTGTCACAGTTCTTCGTATAGATCATGTTTGTGCACATGTCCTGTAAGTAGATAAGCAAGCTATCTACAATTAAGAAGATTGCTCTTGTTATTTTTTTTAATGAAAAACAAAACACTTACATTTAGTACATTTTCATCGATTTTATATGACATTAGTCAATGTCATATAAAATAAGGAAGTACTAAATACATTTTTTTAATATCTGTATTATTATTATTATTAATTAGACATGAACTTCCACAAAGTAGCGTCGGTCGACAATATAAGTTATAGATAATATTGTTATTTATTTTATTATTTAATAATCTTGTGGTTAGAGTAGTTTCGCGAAATTAAGATAGTAAATCAACATATGGAAAACATTTACCAAGTCCTGACGTATTCTTTATTCACATAATATTAAGATTAGGTACAACACGGCCTGTGCAGTGACTCATTGTGTATGTATCACCATTCTGTGATATCTTTATTACTTAATTGTCTTATTTATTATGAAGCAAATGTTTATTCCTTTATTTTTACAATGAACATACATAGGCTTATGTGGCTCATGCTAATTATACCTAATTTCCAATCTTTGAGTGTATAAATCGTGGAGAATTACGATGTCGTGAGAGAAATTTTTCAATTATAAAGTATACCTACAGCTTTTAGTAGCTTACTGTGAAAGGTGTATAAGGTTGTATTTGGGTTTATAACAAACAAAACCAAGATATATCTTTTTTAAAAAAAAAAAAAAAACTATGGTACATTTCACTTTATTATAATAGTAAGATAATATTTATTATATTAATTGGTTGGTTTTGTATGTTTATTAATTGAATAGTTTTGACTGGTTTTGTATGTATATTGATTGAATAGTTTTGACTGATTTTGTATGTATATTGGTTGAATAGAATATTATTATTATTTAAAATTATCAAAAGCATTGTAAATAAAGTACCTACCCAATTTTCGTAAAACGGAATACAATTAATTTATCTGTGAAATACCTGGAATAGCCTTCTACTTTTTTCTGTGAGTTGAGTGTGCTGTAAAGGGCAGGTTGTATTAGTAAAACACTTATAGAATATATTAACATTTTCAAATCTGCAGTGAGACATGCCACCCGTTCCGGATGTCTCGAGTACATTTTCAAGGCAGGAAGAGGATAATCTGTATGTTTTTTAGATGTATTCAGTCAGGCTAGCCCATTTGTGGAAGACAAAACGTTGTGATTTCAATAAATCTTTTTTGAGGATCTAAAATTAATGATTTTTGATTAATTAAATTTCATGACAAAATATTCAGGCTGTTTTATATGTAAAACCATACGTTTCGCATATTTCGGTCGAAATTGTTCATTCTCATTAGTTTATTCCATCACGAAACTTTTCACAAATGTGATAGCCGATGAACTAACAGCATCTAATGAAAATTACAAAAAAATGACATCCTCATCAATCTGTTCCAACCTTAGCTGTGAGGGTATAATATAGACAAAAATTGATTCCTCCAAGTTTGGAATTCCTTTTCAACGTTTTGGAAAAAGAGGGTTTACTGAAAGAAATTGTTCTTGGGATAGTTGCAATTTTTGAAAAATTATATTGATTTTAATGTTCAGTACTTAAGAGGAAACAGCACGGCGAAGAGAAATGATAAATAGGTATTTCTAAAATCTATTGCTGTCGCGCAGTGCCCGAACAAGCGGGCTGTGTGAGTGTGAGTGTGTCTGTCAATGTGTGCGTGGCACACCGCACTGCACCGCCCCGCCCGCACCCCCCGGCACGCTCTCATCAATCATGCCTCTAGCTAGCTAGAATACTCGCACTTCGCAGTCGGTATCAAAATGTGGATTATTCGTCGATAAGCATAAAACGTTTTTGGCAGCAAGTCCTGATGGTCTTGTTGGAGAGGATTCGATAGTGGAAGTAAAATGCCCTTACAAAATTGTTGATTTGACACCTAAAGAAGGAATAGAACAAAAGAAAATAGACTTCTGCATATTTAAAAACGACACGCTAGAATTAAAGAGGAATCATAATTATTACTTTCAAGTTCAGGGGCAATTACACATAACTGGCCGAAATTACTGCTATTTTATTTTGTGGAGCTCTAAAGGCTTACTTTACGAAAAAATTAAAAAAGACGATTTATTTTGGCAAAAAATGGAACCTATATTAGAAACGTTTTACTTCGAGTGCATGTTACCAGAAATAATTGATGATCGTATACCACGACATTTAGCAGTAAGGGAGAGAAAAGGATTAGCCACGGAATAGTATTTTTTTATATAAAACTGTAGATTTGCCAATATTATTAATATTTGTATGATTCTCATAATATTATAATAAAAATGTCACGAAAAAAATAAAAATTACAAGAATTTTTACAAACGTGGTTTTTATTAAAACTTTCCTTTAGTAGGCGCCCATTACCCTGTTCTCCCCTACCTTCCACCATACGTAGGGTAGGTTGGTACAAGAGTGCGCACTTTAGACGTTATTTGATTTTTTACAGATATTAAAAAAAAAATTACCAACTTAATAATGTATTTCAGTAGTTTGGTTATATTGTCTCATAGATGTTCATAGTAGAATTTCCTAAGAAAGTACTTAAAACAAAAAATAATAAAAACAAAAACACCCTAAAATGCGCACTCTTACACTATAGGTGTGTGCAAGAGTGCGCACGACTGTGTATAAGAGTGCGCATAAGTAATCAGTTCAATATGATGTTATTTATGACTAAAATAAGATAAATAAAGAATCTGTATTGTTATCAAAACAAACTTTATTGCAATGTTAATCGGAACAGCTAATTAAAATAGTTAAAATTTATTGTAATTTATTGAAAGTCACGTAAATTAAGAAATAATTGATTTTATCCTATGTAGTTTTTGTCATGGAAATCCCAGAATCTTCTTTTTTTCTCCCCGGGTTGTTTATCCGTCTTTTTCTGGTATATTTACTTGTTTTGATGTGAATTGTAGTATTGTTCAGAATCTGAGTATTCGTTTTTATGTATTCGTTCTTCAACTTAACTCGAAGAACTAAATCCTCAATGCCAAATCTGTTCGGTCTTTTTCGTTCTTTTGGGAAAAATTACATTAAAGTACTATATTTTCAAAGAAACTAAGGTTTAACATCGCGTGGCAAATAAAGTCACGAACGAGATTTAAATCTTCGTGTGTGTTTTTTTTTTTGAAAAAAAACCTTAAGATACTCTATTTTCAAAGATACTAAGGTTTCATATTGCGTGTCAAACGTTGAGAACGAGATTCTTGGATTTAAATCTACGTGTTATTATTTTGGAAAAAACGCCATTGGAGTATTCTATTTTCAAAGGAATTAAGGTTTTATATCGCGTGTCAAATGTAACAAACATGATTCAAAGATTTAAATCTTTGTGAAGTTGTTTTGGTAAAAATACCATTAGAATACTCTATTTACAAAGAGACTAAGGTTTAAAATCGCGTGACATATATCACAAACGAGATTTAAGGATTTAAATCTTCGTGTCGTCTTTTGGGAAAAAGGCCTTTAAAATACTTTATTTTCAAAGAGACTAAGGTGAAAATCGCGTGACAAATTCCACGAACGAGAACGAATGTAAAGAACGAATTGTTTTGAAGAACGATGTCTCAAGTACCGATTACTGAAAAAGAACTGGATTTACCAACACTAGTGAATTGATGGTATCTGAGAAACTTATGAAGCCGAAACTTGTGGTGACTAGAATTTTGTACTAGAATGCGTGCGCACTCTTGTACAAAATTCTAGTGCGCACTCTTGTACATAGTGGACATTATCAATATATTATAAAATTCCCGCCAATATGTCATGACGACGTCATTCAACATGTGAGTGTACAATTGTAAATGACAAATAAATTGAAATAAGTTAATAAATGTGTTTTAACATAAATAGATTTTATTTGACACGGTCTCTAAAAAGCCTAAAATTTTTAAGAAATGGATGAAAAAATGATTTTCTTACCTAGAATCTTTAATAATCGACTAAAATTCGCAAAAAATGGACACCGACAAGCGCTCAACTTCTAAAATAAAATGCCCATTGAAGATATCAGAAAACATTACTAATGATCCAGAGATATGCAGTGCGTACTCTTGTACCAACCTACCCTACATCACAACACAATAGCGTTTACGAATGTATACGTATTAGTTCGCGCCTCCCTTCCTCAAGTCTCCCCCGCAAAGTGCGATAGAGACAACTGCAGCTTGGACTGAAAATACTTATTAAAATTACAAAAATCATCGATTCGTTGTCCCCTGATTCCTTCTCCAAAACTTAACCGATTTCAGTACTTTTTTCATTAAAAATTAAAATAAGGCTTGAGCTGTGTTTCTATGTTTTCATTTTTTTATAAAATCTAGTCAAATATGTTTTCTGGATGTTTGAATTCAGCTGAAAAACCGGTCGTTTTTTTAAGTTTTTGAACGTTTATATCTTTTTTAATAAATAATTTATGAAAAAAACGAAATCATAGGGACATGCTATTAGTAACCATAGATGCTCAGGAAAAAAAATATGACTCTACCGGTATTATCCAGGGAGAAAACAGGGGACTATTTTTGTATGGAAAAACGGCCGGTCTGTTTCCTCTTAATTTATGTACCTATTTGATAAAAAAATTATATATCTATTAATATTTTATTTATATTTGTTTGTAATGAAGTATTTCTCTTCTTTTCAGGCCCTCGGTCTTCCGTGTGTTTTTTACTTGCAAGCCGCTATTGGGCGACCAATGGCCGTGGTTGTTCGTAGGCCTTCCGAGGCATCCACCTCAACACGGAGACGGGCACCACAGCCACCAAAGGCCACATCTGCCGCAAGAGCTCTGCTACCATCCGAAGCCGAAAGATATTAATTTAATTATTAACCATGGGTATTAAAGGGATTTATAAATAAAACTTTAGTTTAAGGTGTTAAGGGATGTAATATCAACAATGAAAAGTCTACAATTAGGTGAGTAATAACTAGAGTTCGGACTATATGCAACTTAAAAACACTGAAATATGCATGATGTAAAAACATGCTTAATATATGCAAGATTATATGCACATATGTAAATAAAGTATTTATTATTTTTATATTATGACATGGATTGATAAATTTGTACAGTGTCCTTGAGGTGCTTTGACACTAAAATGACTCTTTAATATTGTTCAGGATAATAATTATTATAGTAAAATTTACGACATAATTTTTTATCTGTTGTAAACCATGAACAAAAATGTAGCCAAAATATGCAAACACAGTTGCATACTCTATTATCACTTAACCCTTTCACTACCAAACCTTTTTTTTCTAAATTTGTTCAATTTATTTGTGTAAATGGATTGATAATAATGTAAAAGTAATAGGAAAAATTGTTAAAAAAATCTCACATCAATATTATATATATATAAATTAAAATTACATGGGACGTATTCTCCCGTTGGGTGGGATTGGGTTGTCCCAATGGTATTCAAGTAAAAGAATTAATTAATGGGAAAAAAAAATATTTATTACTTAGTAACAAAATTGTTATTATAATTTTTTGGAAACAAAAAATATATGTATGGAACCTAACTCATAGGGGTGGTCTTACAATATCACCTAATAATACCATTGGGACAATATGACCCATCAAAACTAAAGAAGCTTGAAAAATTCAAAATAATCAATAAAAATTAAATAAAAATAGCTCATAACATACCTTTTATATCAGAGAACATCAAACAAAAAGAAATTCGTGTATTTTGTAATTATTTGCACTAAATAAATGTAAAACAATTGAAAATAAATTGGAGCACATCCATCACTCATTACTAAACACAAATGACTGACGCAAGAAAGGACATGTTCGTGGTCACTTGTTGCATCATGTTCTAGTACGGACTATAAACTACCGTTGGGATGCAATGCACACGAAATTACATGTAAATCTTACATTTTATGATTTTTTGAATATCACTGTTACTCATTATCCCGTTGGGAGTGAAAGGGTTAACTTATGTTACATTTCCCCAAATCTGTGCCAATCATAGTAACTGTTTTTTTTTTATTTGTGACAAGTCGAACTTGTGCCAACCTTATCATTTGTTTTTTTTTTGTGGCAAATTGATTGTCATGTTACATTTTTGAATCAAAATGTCTGTCACCTTTTGTATTCTGTGGACTTTTCTTATATATATATTTTTTTTAAATATATCCATGATTTGTAATTTTCGTTGTGCTTCCTTGTATGTTGTGAACAAGTCTAGTTTTTAGTAAGAATAAGTATTAATTTTTATAAATTTGACGTGATAATTTGTATTTTACCTGATTTACTTACTAGATTCCCGAATATGATTTTTTGTTTGGGATATTTTATTTTAAATATATATTTTATTTTTCTTATCTTGTTAAGTGGAGCATTTATTTTTAAGAAATAACTGCCAACCCTTATGCCTTATGTCTATAAGTCTGATATAAAACAGTAAGCTAAAAAAGTTTTTTTTTCTGAACAAATTCGTCTACTAAAAATAATATATTTCTTGTTAAACCTTTATAAATTTTATCTTTTCACAGTGCCTTAGTATTTACAATATTTAGATTTTTATCTAATAGGTTTAACTTACATATTATTATTATATTGTGAATAAATGCAAATTTAAAAATACTTGTTTTGACCAGTCAATGGTTTAAATCAGTGCTCTGCAACTGGTGTGCCGTGAGCCGAATACAGGTGTGCCGCCGTCAAATACAATGTATTGGAAATTTTGCAATTTTTTATTATGTATTAAATACACAATGACAAATAATTTTTCAAAATATTGTAAAGAATAATTATTATAACCAAATAATTTCCCACAGCACCTGGTGCCAACTGTTGAAAACTGCGTAGTGTGCTTTGTACACACTATGGCCACACCAGCTTAGTCAAAAACAAAGAAAAATGACTCTTATGCGAGTCATTGAAAACTGCATATACTGCATTTACATGAGTTAAATATATGTTTTAGCTTTTGGTGTGCCGTGGAATTCTGGGACGAATTTCGGTGTGCCGTAGATGAGAAAAGGTTGCGGAGCACTGGTTTAAGTGTTCAAGTGTTTAAACAAAATGGAGATTTATAGGTTGTGCTCTACTAGGAGTTGTTGTGATTTTATTTTATGTTTTTATTTTATTGTCAATTTTATCTATACCTACAATTTATTTAATACCAAATGCTATAAGATTTTTTTAAATGTTAAGTGATAAATCAAACAATGGTATTACAGATTTACCATTAAAAACTAAGCAATACCACCACAACCATTATACACCAAAATGTGAGGGATTAATACGTGACCCTCAGTGATACCTAGTTTTTCTTACATTTATGCTAAAATAAAAATATTCTCACATGCATCGTTTGAAATATGCAACAAAGATATTATCGGTGATAATGTACCAAACTGTATTTTGTTCTAAGTCTTCCGATTTAATTTTTTTTTATAAAAGATTATGAATAATTCAGATGCAGTTAGAGCAGCTTAGTTTATAAGTAATAAGCAATATATATAATAAATTTATTAGCTAGTAGTTCAATATAAAAACAATTGAAAAAATGTGTCCAATACAAAAGAGATTCTCTCCATTTTCAGATAAAGAACTTTGATAAATTTATCATTTTCGAAAAAAAGAAGATTAATATACTTACTTACTAAATGAAAAACAAATGACAAATGGTTTAGACCAGTGGTTTCCAAAGTTGACTGGGCTCCGACCCATCTAGGAAAAATTTCCAATCTTGGGACCCGCCTTTTATCTTTTTTTCTTTAAACATTGCTCCAACAACATTTTTTATTCATGTCTTATACGGTGCGTCCACGACTCACTGGTGGGTCGCGACCCATAGTTTGGGAAATACTGGTTTAGACAAAAATTTCTATGGTATAGGTAAATATAAAAAGCTTTCCTGATATTCGAATATAAATAAGTGATGCTTTTGTTTTGACACTTCAATTGTTTTTGCAATTTATTTTCTAAATTCGGGATCATTAAAACGCAGGGTTGTTCAATGGAACACTTGTAGAATTAATTATTAGGTGAGCAAGTATTGGAATTTTATTATTCTCACTTGCTTAAAGTATATTGGGTACATATAAGTCACTTTTTAGTACTTAATTTATAAGTTAGACATAGAAATTAAGCATATTTTATTTATTTATTTATATCAGTGATATTAACTCAATTTCAAGTCATGTATAAAATATTGTTCGTTCTGTAAACTTTGAAGAAATACTGCCAAATTAATGGAGATATGATAAAGGTTAAAAATCCTTTTTAATTTTTTTGTGTTTTATTTCTGACATATTGACATTTTGCAGTTGGCAAACTGCAGCTAACTTCATAGGAGAGATTTAACTCAATAGTGTTGCCCTAGTTTACTATTTGCATTTTTAATACTGCTTATAAAGACATTTTTTATACTTCAAGTTATTTATTTCTGATAAATGACATTATTTTAATGAAGTATTTGACGTCTTGATACACATTTTCCTCAAAGTTTTCAGAATTTAATGTGCAATTGTTTTTTTTTGTAATGACTATTGTGAAAAGTATGTAAGTACCTAAATGACATGTTGTTGGTATACAGAAGGAATCAGTAAAATTTATTTTTTATGTTATTCAGGTATATTCACACCATTACACAGTACTTAATGTTTTCCATTATGAATTTTGGATTATAATAAGTAGTAGGTCAGCAGTGGATGGAGTAGAACCCCATATCTTTGAGGTGAAAGTCCGAGACTCTACCATCAGGCTACCGACAACTCCACTAATATTTTAACATTTGTACAAATTAATTGAGTCAAATTTTGGAGTTTTTTCGCTGATGGCAAGAAAACTGTTAGTTTTATGACTTAATTAGTTTCTTCTGTATATGGACGATGTGAACTGTTTTCATCTTGCCAAAGTTAATTATAATATATAGTACAGTATACATTTAATTATAGTTCAATCAATCACAACTTTACGCAAACTATCACTTTTGTATGGCAACTTTTTTAATGATGGCAATTAATTTTCAAATATTGTAGTGTGGTTTTATTTAGTTTTAGTGCAAATATTCCTCGCATATCACATCATATTATCACCATTCGTTATTCATATCTGCTTTAATTATGCACTTTAGTCAAACTGTTATTGTAAGATAACAAATATAGTTGCACCAAACTAACAAAACAGCCAACTCCACAATTAATAAATAGCATTTTTTCGGTATCTAATTAATATACCATTATGTTTTATAGATTGTCTTGAATATTATTTTTTTCAATATTATCTACGTCTAATAAACTTGAATGGGTACCAAAATATCAAATAAAAAAAAAGATATTGAAAATTGTGTAGGTACCTACTTAAAATAATATTTCTAAAGAATTTCAAACTTACATGAGTTTTATGTTCAGTTGTTTTAATAAACTCCTCATGATGTGTGTTAACTAAATCTGCTTGTGTTAAAACAAAAATAATTGAGGAAAAACTGTTTGTGTCATAAAATTTAATAATAGAAAAAATTGAGTTATTAGTCGTGCAATATGAAAAACCATTCTTTTAAGAATGACTCATATGTTGACTCAGAAATTATTAGTCTACCTACTCAGCTATATCTACTCAATGCGTTTATCTCTCATTTGCATTTATATTTTGTGTCTACTTTTTTTATATTAGTGGTAAGATTGAAGAATTTTTTTCCATAAGTCATTGATTATTTAATCTTGCTTTTTGTGTTAACCATCAATTGAATTAAATAGGACTCTGTTATCCTGACATTATTATGTATATGTATTGTGAAATAGTTATACCCTCAAATTATGTATTTTTTTAGATCTATAGATAGTCAATTTGAAATATAAAAATAATTTTGTTTCATTATTCAACGCTTAAAAAACAATATATCATTCATATAATATGTATTAAATGTATACAGCAAACATGCTTTACGCTTTCACCAACCAAGTTTGCATTATCAGATCTAGGTACAAAACATGTATAAAGTAATCACTAGACATGTTTGCTTTATACACTGTACACTGTATAATCAAATAAGAACAATGTTTTTTTTCTTTATTTTAAATAATTAAAAATATTGTTTTATAATGTTAACGCTGGAATATTAAATTTTAATTAGAGATAGAGGGTTTGTGAGTAACATTAGACATGCAGAAAGTATGAATGAGGACAGAATGATTAAGAAATTATACATGGTTGAGAGGAATGGTGCTCAGAGACGTGGCCGTTCGAGGATCAAATTACAAGATCATGTAAATTAGATCCTACAGAAAGCAGGATACGTGTCGAGTGCATTGAATAAGAGAGTATGAATGAGAAATTGTATAACAGTGATGGAAGCGAAAAGCGTATGCTAGAATAGGAGGAAATGGAGCTCTGTCTTTTCTGTCTACCCCGCAAGGGAAATGGTGTGTTGGTAATGATGTTATTGATGAATTCATTATTGCTTTACTGTGAGAGCCTTATCAAAAAGAATGTGCCTTTATTTTGAGGATACAAAATTTTAATATATCGTCGTTGGATCAATGAAACCTCTTATGTGTCAATTTTTTTCGAATATGAGATATTGGTATCAAACGATTCGTCTCGTCGGGCCGAACAATTTGGTACCAATATCTCATCTTCGAAAAAAATTGACACATAAGAGGTTTCATTGATCCAACGACGATATGTTCTTGTGTGTGAATGAATAAATAATTAATAGGTCAGATGTGGGTCAGTTATCTACTTGTTACCAACAAGGCTATCATCATAATATGGCTACAGGTTATTTGTGACATACATATTATTAGCGTGTCATGTTTAATAATTCATCATTGCATGGCCACGCCATGTTATAAATATTGGATTTTTATTTTTTTCCAACTTGTAGGTAGTTATACTATTATTATTATTGAAAAGACATCACACTCTACTGGAACCATTACAGCTTTTGGCCAATGCAATCCCAGATAAAATGAAATAATCACAACAGTGGTTCCACTCCTGACCGATTCAGTATAATATGTTAGTTAAATATGGCAGTGTTCGAGGCAATATTGTTAAACAGTCCTATAGAATTTTCCATGGACGATTCTACAATAATGTAAATTTTGTTCCGGGGTATTTTGTTAGGGAAAATAAATTTAAAAATGTGAAGCAATATCTCAAATAATATGTTCTTTTTGTTTCTCTGTAAACTGGGTTATTTTATTACTTGATTTCATAAACTCTTGACTGATTTGCAAAGTCTCTTAACATTAAGAATAATTGACGCTGCAGGTAGAACAAGGGCCCATAAGCTAAAATGGATTTTGAGATACGGCTATTTAAAGTTTTCAATCTCCTAGACAAAACTTAGGAGGATTAATTTCTCCATTCTATGAAAAATGCCTATTGGGTCATTGTTCTACCTGCTGCGTTGATTATAAGAATAATTTTATTTATATTTGTGATTTAAAAGGTATCTAGTTACATTATTAAGTAAGTAAAATATAATTATTTCATGTTATACATTATTCAGTAGTTACATAATTATATTAAATGTTATACTCTCTATACAATTTTTATTATATGCCTACATTTTTTTAGGTGTTAGGTACTTAATTTTTGTTTTATGGGTAAATGCAAATATTATACTGTCTTATGTAGTTATTTTTATTACTAGCTGTAATAATTTTTATATGAACAAAATAAACATATTACTCAAATTTTTCTCGTTTTTTTCATCTTTAAAAGACGAAATCCTCCAACTGGAAGTGCGAAAATAATTATGTTTGTACTTTTTACTTAAATCTGCGTGTTTTCAAAATCCTAGTTGGCAACACTGACTGAATCTTCCAAAACATCAAAAATACTCAAAGATCAAGTAAGTAGGTAGTAGTAGTAAGTAGTAGTATTATTACTTACTCTATGCAAATACTTGTTCCTCTCGGTAGCCAGTGGCATTCCAAATCAAAGTAATCTTAAGGGCTCAAGAGCCTTGTTTTTAGACCGTAGATCGACGTTACGAACCAAATTGACAAGGCATGGTTCACATGATCTGTGTTAATTCATTGCCATCTGAATTATCAAGCCGACCTTAAGCAATAGTATAGATAGAGTAAATTTACACTTAAGTTATTAAAAAAAAAAAAACTTTTTAACTCCTTTTAAAATATATTATCGGACATTTTTTGGGTTAGTAGAAAGATAATTTTGCACAATGGGCGAGATTATCGCAGAGACCCGATATCTTCCTAATATCCCCAAAAATGTCCGGTAATATATTTTAAAAGGAGTGTAAAAGTTTTTTTCTATAACTTAAGTGTAAAATTATTTTATCAAATACATCATAAATTTATTTGAAAGCAGAAAACAATTATTTACAATTTTTTAACTTTGTAATATTTTTTTAAGAAGCAAAGGGTAAATCCACCTAATAGCTAAAACTTATTTACAAACTCATTTTCTGTGCATGGTGCTCGCTGTTGGAATAGTTTGCCTTCCAGAATAAAGTTGCTACCCCCTCTTCACACTTTCAAGCTGGCGGTCAAGGATCATTTCATCACTCAAAATATGGCATCTGTTTCCTAGTCCCTTTTCTTACCTATTCTTCTCCTTTGTACCTCCTCTTTCCTTCCTTTAAGATTTTTTATGTGAAAGTTACATGAAATTGAGTAAGTTGGAAGAAATCGCGGCTCTGCAATAAACTCACCCTCTGTATATTGATTGTATTACTGTATTTGTTTTAAACGTATTTTTGTGTATATTTGCTTGTGATCAATGTACAGTAAAGAATTAATAAATAAAAAAAAATGTGTAAATATAACAATCTTTATAAATAAATAAAAAAAACAATGTAATAATATTATTCTTGGTTCAACATTGCGAAACAATACGCCAATGTTTTTCTAAATTTGAAAACATAGAGCCGAGCTTTGTCGAAGGAACATCCATCGCTGTACGACTATATTCGTAATCGTATTCGTACTTCGTAGATACTCTAGGTTTGTTCATTGTTGTTCGCCGTTTCACGCTCTCCGACCACCGCCGGCTTACGCAGTTGAAATTTGGGACGCGTCGTGGAACGTCGTTCGGTAACTGTGGTGTGCTTTTGTGAATTATTCAAAAAAGTGAATAAAATATTGTAATTGTGTTTTACTAATAAAAAGTAACAAAGCAGCATCATCATGGGTTGTGGTACGAGTTTTGTTAAATATGTGCTCTTCTTCTGCAATCTTATTTTTGCGGTAAGTTATTTCTATCACTAAAACAAAATTCAAGTTATTTTCGTTTTTACCACAAGTTATATTATTTTTGCTTTCGTTAACGTAGATCTATTTTGAATCTTTGTCGAAGTTAAGAATTTAAATTGCCTTATGTTTCAAAACACAATATACTATAGGAGATATCTCTCCTACAATACTAACAAAAACGTTGTGACTTTGTCATCACATTGGAGTTATGTCATTATTATTTTTGTTTCCTTACATAAATTACCTATGCAACGATTCATATTCATTGAAGGCGGTTTATTGTGGGGTGTGTCTACCTACTATCTTGTCTTGATACTTTTTTTACAACGAAACTAAACAACTATGTTGTACCTGTATGTATTATAGTATAGTAGAAGAATGGTGACACCTGCGTTTTTATTCCGATTTATACCACGTTTGTAAAAAGTATTATAAGAAAACTTTGATACTTCACAAAAAAAAACTGTAGTTAGCTAAGATTTTATGATATAAATGGGCACACCTCATTACGAAATAGCTAATATTTCTCGTTATCTTTCCAAGTACTTGCGTGATCAAACTGATTTGAAATCGATAAACATTTACCTGCATTTTTAGTTGGTATGTTAAATTAATACAATGTTAATATATTGTTATACTTAATTGTTTTACATAGGTAGGTTCATTTTTAATGTTTTTGTCTGTGTAACTTTTGTTTTACAACAGAACGTTTTTAAATATCAGCGACTTAAGTTTTGAATCACAGCAAAACCAACAGGTGAATGTTGTGTTTCATTGCCTAGATTTTTTTTATCAAGTTATTCTTATTCGCGGTCCAGCGTATACTGTATTAATATTTGTGCATTATCTCTATTACATAGTTGTATCAATTTATGATGACTGTATAATTATATATTTTTATTTAGATTATGTTTTCATTGTAGGCAAGTAGCATTTATATAATAGATATTATTTTGTTTAGTTATGGTATTCGTTCATTTGTCCTTCACGTATTGAACTGGTTATGGTTGCCCACCGGGCCCATTTTGATGAAATTATAAAATTAATATCTTGGGTAAACGAAACCTACACTCAGATAGGTGCTTCTCTTTCTTTCAATCGTACTTCTACGCTCTTCTTGAGAACATAGCGTAGGAATGAATCTTCGCCGTTTTGAGGAAATTTTCGCAATTTGAGCTAGCTGCTCCCACTGGATTTTCTTGACGCTCTGGTATTTTTATAACAAAAAAAAAAAGAATTACTTTCTCAGTTGGTACATTTTATCATAATATAAGTTATGATTATGTATTATGTCTATATATAAGTAATACACAGTCAATAACAAGCAAAGAATTAGGTACCTGAATAGACAATGAAGGTGATATGAATTAATATCTATTCATCTATCAGCCCCCTTGAATTACCTGGTATTACTACCACTATGTGGGTTAGACAGAGAGAATAGAATGCCAATTTGATATATTCTTGTAGCTTCTTTATTTCGCTTCCTCCACCATTGTGCAATTTCTCACAAGTCACAATGCGCTTTCTTGCACTCTTAACTATTAAAAATAACTAATCAATGAGTAATGCGAAATTAATTTAATCGTTAACGGATTAAAAGTGTTAATTTTTGTTATTTACTTTGCTACGTAGTAGTATGCCTATTACGTGTTTTATGTAGACATACCGGTTTATTACTCACTTGTTTGCTTCGTTAGAACTCTTATGTCGAGTATGTACTACTAATTATGATCCAAGGATACCTATAGTACAAACATTGTAGGCATTTGGTACATAATGAGTACAGTATAGTTTGCTACAGTATAAATAAACCCATTTACATAGAACGGCAGTTAAATAAATTTGCGCGCATACTTTCTTGTCATGGTGAACCAATTAATAAATAATAAAATATGTGCAATAAAATCAATGATTCACTTGACAAGCAAGTTCCATTAGTTACTTCAACCTCATGTGTCCACTAGAGGAGAATGTTGTAATAGTATGCATGATAATATTTATGCATTGATAGTTCATAGCTCTGTAGGTTATTTTGCGTTTGTAATTAAGTTTTAAAGGTATAATGAATGAATGATCTGACAGCTAGATGATAATATCTAATGCATGCTTGTTATTATATTTAGAACTGCTAACACTGATATATGATTATATTATTATTATATCTACTGACCCACATAATGTGTTTTGTATTGATTATTTACTATTTTTTTTTTTTTTTTTTCTTTAAAAGGTCAAGGGACCTTACATCCCTTGTGTCACTGCGACCATAACAGATCTATTGTGACATCCTTCTGTGTCATATCTCACTCTCAAGACCTAGGTGCGTCATGTAGCTCACTATTTGTCTTGGTGTGAGAAGTCTCACTTTCTCAGAGTCCAGCAGTGGACCTCCGAGGATGTGACTTCGGTTGCGAGCGAGTGCGTCACAGTTACAGAGGATGTGGATGGGCGTTTCATTTTCCTCTGAACAGAATCTGCAGGTTGGGGTATCTGACAATCCAATTTTTGTCATATGCTTCCTTAGTCTGCAGTGTCCTGTCAAGGTCCGGGTTAGAATCCTTATTTGATTTTTATTAAGTTTTAAAACTTCTGTGGTGAATTTCCGCGAGTACCCTGTCATCAGTTCCTTCGCGTGCTTCAACCCTATGCTGTTGGACCAAATTTCATGGCTTTGATCCATGGCCCAGTTTTTTAGACTAAGCCTGATAGTGCTAGACGGTAATCCGCATATAGGCTCAGGACCTATTGGTAGACTCTCAGCGCCAGTTCTAGCAAGTTCATCGGCAGCTTCGTTGCCTATGACTCCACAATGCCCCGGTACCCAAACCAGCCTTACGGCGTTATTCCCGCCCAGGCGATTTAGAACCTGTATGCATTCAAAGGTTAGTTTAGATCTCACCTCTACGGAACCTAGGGCTTTAAGCGCCGCCTGGCTATCCGAAAGGATATAGATCTTTTTGTTATGGTATGATCGGTGAAGGTTCATATGAGCACACTCCAAAATGGCGCTCATTTCTGCCTGGAAGACAGTGGCGTATTCTCCTAAGCTTATTTACTATTTACAATATTACTAAATATGTAATGCCTTGTTATCCATATTGTTATTCACACGAAACTACTACTTGTATCTGTTTATGATCATTCTGTCAATCTATAGGTATTCATATAAAAGTATTCATAATGGAAATATTATCAATGTTGAACTAATCGTAGTAAATGTATTCGCGGCTAAATCATTCATATATTGGATGGAATGCCAAAAAAGTCTATAGGTACTATTGTAGTTGTAATACCTTCATTAGGAGATTACCAGCAAATGTTTTATTTTTTTTTATTTTTATTTATTCATTCTTTACTGTACATTGATTTTTTGTACTGTACATTTTAAATGTATGGAAGTAGATGAAACTAAGTATCTGCGTCATAAAAAATATAGAAATTGAAGATAACTCTTATGCATCCAATGAACTTACCTAATGCATAAGTAATTATTATTTTATTTTATAACTGCGATATACGAGTACAGAAAATTAGAAAAAAAATAATATACACAATTTTGGTTATTTAACCCAACTTCCCACTGTAATCCATAATGATGTTCAGTGTTACCTTGTTTGAAACTCGCAAAAAACGAAAAGAAGTCATCTTCTTCTTCCGAATTGCACGACATACGATGTTGATCTAAAGCAAAAGATGCATACATTTAATGTAGTTGCATAATACCTATGCATCGTAAATGGAATCGTGTATCTTGTATTTCAAATAAAGCATGCATGAGGAATTGTATGACCACCTTTTCATATTAAATGACAACCTTATGGGATAATGAAATATATAAAATAGTTAATTTGTATACACTTTTAAATTGGGCAATGCATGGTCTCTTGTAATGTGATTATAATTGTTTGTATTTATTTTTTATGTGTTGTCTGAAGTGCTTATCTGGTTTTGAATAAATAAGTAAATGACAGTGACGGTAGTGAAGATTGTATCTAGGTGACTCTTGAGTCTTTCTGCCTACCTAACGAGGGAAGCGGTGTAATGGTGATGATGACGACTCCAGTAGATGAACATTTGTGATTACATAATACTGTCAATTCTTACCGTAGCCATATTGAAACAAATGAACACGATATCGTTGTTAATTACTACGTCTAATGTCGTAAATACATATATATGCCTACAGTGAGTAATATTGTAATGCAGATCTACTGCAATTTGATATCAGTGATGTGTAATCCGAAATAGCCATAAATGTGACTCAAGTAATTAACTTTAATAATAATAATAAGAAATATAGGCGCATTATGTACCTACATACAGTATTGTGTATCCCTCTTATTTTCAGATGTTCAAACATTATGTTGTTGTTGTTAGCACGTAGTAGGTACGATGTTTATTATTTTCATCATTACATATTATGCATTATTACACTTATTTTAAGTATTACTGTGTTAGGGTTTCCTGTTATTTTGCATATTTAAATAATAACAACAGCTCTCGGTTGCTTTGCTACTAATATAATATATTAATATGAATTGTGATTGGCATATTGCTACTCTTGATGTCATAATATTTCGAAACGTTATAAACTTTTGATCCTGTCAAGTTTTCAAACGCACACATGTGTGTAATTTTAAATTTCTTTCATATTAACACACACTTTGAAAGGGTCTAGGAAAATTCACCGACAACAATTTGCCGACGGACAATTTACCGACAACAATTCACCGAGAGGACAAATTACCGAGAGGATAATTCACCGACAGGATAATTCATCGACGTACATTTCACCGACAGACAATTTGCCGACAAATACGAATAATATAATTCTGGCGTGGTCGGAAGTTCTTTTTTTAAAAAAGACAGATTATTTATTGTAGTGGGTGTTTAAATATGTTGTTACACAAATACATAAACAATAAAATACAACATTACAAAACGTGGTTATATTGTTTTGTATTTGTCGGCAAATTGTCTGTCGGTGAAATGTACGTCGATGAATTATCCTGTCGGTGAATTATCCTCTCGGTAATTTGTCCTCGGTGAATTGTCCGTCGGCAAATTGTTGTCGGTAAATTATCCGGCTCCCACTTTGAAAGCCGGCTCGCGTCCAATAAAAAGTTTCAGTGGATATACCTACTATAAATAAGTGTTTTTTTTTATTTTTTATTTTTATATTTCCACTAAGAACCGTCGGTTGAAAATATCGACTTTATCACTTCGTAATAATTTCGAACAAAGTATAACATAGGTACATAATTCAATACTTATATATTAACTTCCGTGAAGTCCTATAGGGCTTTCACTCTTTTTTGTAAATTTTGGTAATGTCTTGTAAAAGGATGACTTGCATGCTTATTACATACAGTTACTCCGCTGGTTACCCCACTTGTGGGAAATGCTGTGATGGTATAAATTAGTTAATAAAAGGTAGGTAGGTGTTTCCCAAATATCAGGAATAAGACAATTAACGTCTTCAATTCAGCGCTGAGGTATGCCACCCATCCTGGATATATTATTTTTCATTGGTATTGAGAGTAATAATAATAATCTTTATTGCACAAAAACAGTATACAAAAAAAAAATGTGCAATGGGCGAGTTTGTCGCAGAAGCGCGATATCTACCAACTAACCCACATACCATCTTATTTGTTGATTTCCATTACTCTTCGCTTGAACTACATACTATACTATTGTTTATATTATCATAAATTTTGAATTATCTGACAAATACAACAATAATATTGACTTTCTAGTTTTTATATTTAACTTGTACAATACATTTAATGCCCTTCAATGTATGATTTCTAAATTTATGAACTAATAAAAATATCAGTGTTTGACAACTATACTACATCAACATCATATCGACAAAAAACATAACACGTTCGAAATTTAATTTGTCTTGTTTCGCTAGTCTTTCATCTCACATAAGAGGAAATTGAGAAAGTTTACGCACCTCCCACATTATGTATTTGTGATGTTTTCAAATTTTTGTTCCACAATGGTACGACCCACATTCGAAATTCAATTTAAACTTCACGCGGGTTTTCGTTTACAAAATTTTAAAACGTTCTATTTTTAAATGGTCGTACATAGTAACGAAGTGTTTAATGCGTTCATTTGTAACATTTTAGCGGTTGCATGAGCATTATCATCATTAAAATGTATTTGTATATTTTTATTCTTTCTACTTAAATTGAGTATATTAGCATTGTTTTGAGCGGAAGTGGCGTGATAAAGTGCGTTTATATTGTAAAACATCGTTCACCTAGTAATACTATAAAAGTACAGAGTACGGGTGCGCAGCGCAACAAGAGAGTGAGAGGAAACAAAAGGGATACAGCTAACTACTACAAAATACAACAACAGGTAGTTTATTATGTACACATACACAGGTACTTACTTACTCAACACAGGAGTATGAAGTTTAGTAGATATGTAAACGCAGAACTGATGTATAAAGTTCATAATAACACTAAACACTGGCTGGGAGTCAGTCATTACGCTATACCCATGGGAAGGTAGTTAATAATAATGTATGTATGTATGTATAGGTATATGTAGTATTAGTATATAATGTACTTCTAACCACGCCTATAATAAACTTCACAGTGTATAAAAATAGTTAAATAAGGGATCTCTCTGGATGATGACGAATCGTATGATTATTAAAATAGTCTTAATATTCAACTCTTGATGTATGATAATTTCGCATCAATTTCGAGGTTGTACGTTTTTATATTTGAACAATTTTAGGTAAATAATCATATCAGATGATAATATTATATTTTTTTATTATTAAATAAATTAGTATTTTGTCATGGTAACTAACTGCAGTAAAAAATAGATATTAAGCTAAGCAAATGTTAGGTATATTTTCGTGTGTGATAGATAGAATACGAGTATACTGCAATAATACATTTATGAGTTTTATTAATTATTTACTCGGCGATCTACTCGTACCAAGGTATATAACATACTTTCATATACTTAGGTAACATATTACCATTAAAATCTATGTTGATGATACCTTTATGTTAGTTCGCAAGAAATAGTATGGGTTGGTTCTTCCTTGAGTTCTTATAGGAAATAGTGAGATTTTGCAGTTTCGTGACAAAATAATAATGTGAAGCATAGTAAAATATGTTAAAAAAAATACAAATACTATGCCATCACGTCATGTCTCAGTTACAAGGGTTGCTTGTAGATTAACAACAGCATATCGTCGTTGCATATTCAAAAAGAGACATGTGCGCACATTTTTATTTAGGCATACTTTTATTGCCTTAATGAACTAAAACTGTTCATTAAGGCAATAAAATTGTTGTTAGGACTCTTTATTGCCACGTGATATTATTCTTTTAGTACTGAATTTTAATATTTCATACTAAGAATCACTTTATAAAATGGTTTTGATATCATTATGAGTAGGTAGTTAGGTCTGGAAATGTCAAAACATTCATGAATTCATGTGTCCCTTTTTGAATATGCAACAACGATATAATAAACACGTAATTCGTCCTCTCCGTGCTGTCAGTAACAAAATAGACATTCTGGACGTGTGACAAATTTCAACGCTGAATTGAAGATGTTGAATTTCTTCATATCGATACCTTAATTCGCAGATTGGGTAACTCCATTTTTTGACAAAATGACTTAATGATGCCATAATGTTGACTGTATTCCAACACACATGCTAGGTAAATTTGAAGAATCCAACGTTATTACAAATGCCCTAAAAAACACCTCAAGAAAATTGGGTAACTCCAATGTTAGTATTTACAACACTGCAAATTGGGTAACTCCACCATTCTGTATGGAGACTTGCGAGAGATAGGTTGTGTATTAGGAATATTTTACAAAAAAGTGGTTTTGGATATCTTATCCTGTAAAAAAATGTTAGATAACTGTAACCATAAATATCAGCTTTATTTTCTTCAATTTTTTAAAGTTTTTTTTTATCATTTGCTCCTTATGTGATGAAGTTTATATGTAAGGAACTCACATTTTAAATAATGCAACTTTTGCATGAGTTACTACGTGGAATTTAATTATTACTGGATATGTTTGCGCACAAATTTTGAAACTGATTTACTAATATTTTATTGTTTTTTAACACAATATATTATGTTATTATTTTTTAGTCAAATAAAAAATCTAGGTTTTAATACTTAAATAAACGACATTATTTTTTGATATATAAGGATTTGTTGAATCATGATTATTTTTAAATAAGCTCAAAATCCGAAGAACTGAACCTGTATCTACATACATTACCTACTTATCATAAGTTTAATTCCTCGACCCACGGTTTTTGGTGGAAGTTCATATTAATAATTTTTAAAATGAAACACGATATATAGTTATTCCACTATTGACATTATTTATTTTGCAAGCCGGCAAGCAAGCCGCAACAAGCCGCTCTCATCGTCAGGCAAAAGTGAAATGTGTGCTTATCATTTTATAGATGAATAGCAGACTAAAGACTTTGGTTAAATTAGTAACTGAAAATTGAAGGAGTGAAGGAAATCGTATGAGTGAAACAAATTTATCAAAGACAATTCGAGTTTTTATGATGGAGTTGGCCCATCATATTACTTGATAGTGGTAATCTTGCAGAAATCCAAAATATAAATACCTACTGATGATAATAATTTAGATAATAATGCGACACAAGGGATATTGTTAGATGCACAGGCTAATGCTATTGATCTTAATATTGCAACAGAGAAGGGCAGCATAAGAATCAACATCTCGTTAGTCCCATATTCAGAACATTTAGATTCTGATGAAAACTCTGAGACTTCTCTTGGAAAAAGGATGAATCATGGAGTAATAAAAATTTAAAATTTAAAAAATCAAAAAGAGGTGTGATAAACTCGCCCTCTGTATATTATTATTATTATTTATAAGATTACGGCAACCCGTCCCTTGTGGGACGATTTGTGCCAAGTACAAATTTCTTTTGGCGGATTTTAATATCTTGAGATATACAGAGAGGGTATCAGTGTGCAAGAGGCAAGACACTTTGATCAGATACTGGACTTCAGCTATCTCATAATACAAGTCGTTACAGTCTCTTATTGGGCAACCTACCTCTGTATATTGATCACACCTAATTTGAATGCATTTTTTTTTATAAAATTGTAGGTATATATTGTGATCAATGTACAGTAAAGAATGAATGAATAAATAAATAAATTGCCTCAAAGGAAGAAAAGCCTTGGCCCAAAAAATATTGTCTGCTTAAATAATTTAAACGAGACTGAAAATATCTTCACGAAAATGGACTCAGGACTACCAGGATTTCTAAAATAATGCTCCATACGAATAATAATTTTCACATTTTGTCACTCTTCATTATTTTTGTCTAGCTATCAACGAGTATATCTCTAAAGGTGCAACTTTTTTGTTCAACTATGTTCAACTCCGTGATACAGGATAGACGATGTTCCAGGCTAGGTAATATCCTGAAAATGCTAATTGGCCAAAAAGAGCACCGGTCTTCCATCCGCAAGGATTCGTTAGCCCGTGATTTCCCTCTTTCACAATACACCGTTCTTATAACGACAGCAGCAGAGCGCAGGAAATATCGTAGAAAGAGGTGACGCAATTGGCGCAGAGTCGCTCTGAATGGAGGAGGCTGGTTTCTGCCCTGTCCTCCCGAGAGGAGCGTTGATGATGATGATGATGATGTTGAAATATTTATCCTATATATATTACTTCAATTTAATTTTATTTTCATATAAAACACTTTAAAAATAACATTATTGTGAGACCAAACAGTATACAATACTTATAGGCAAATTGGGTAACTCCATCAATTATAGCATTTATTTTACAAAATCTATCACAGAAAATTGGGTAACTCCAAAAAAAGCCTACAAAACCATTATAAACATAATTATGCCATGGTTATTGTGTTACGAACATGTATCTACATCATGTAGATATTTTAGAATAAGGAAAATAACAATAATAATATGCATAACAAAAATATTTAGTTTTTTGTCCGCCCTGTAAAGTAGTTATTTTGGAGTTACCCAATCTGCGAATTAAGGTATCGATATGTTAAACTCAAATACGTACTCAAAATATACTAACGGCTAAGTAAAAAGGTGTATAGTATATTACCATGTTCATTTGTGTACTTGGAATAACGTAATTCATACAATGCATATATTATATTTCTTTTACTGTTTGTTTATAATTATTTATTACTTGAGTACTATTGTTTAAAAGCTCCCACGCGAACGTCACATACCTATTGTATAAGGTTACGGTATAACGTGTATATACCTGTAATATAATTGGAACGTTTATAGTATCAAAGATGTGAATAATCGAATGAATCTAAATAACTTAGGAAATTTACTCTTCTATCATAATCGGGTGAATCATTTTAATCGTTTGCTTACTCAATTTAATACTCGAATGTTTTCACAATAATCGAATGAATCACTCGAATCGATTAATTGTTAGTATGTATTGTTATTATTTTTTTTCAAAGCTCAAAAATATCCTTGTGTTCGTCCATATAGGTATTAAAAAAATATATTTAGCATTTAATTCTCGAATGAATATAAAGATTGTACAGGGTTGTTCAACAAGAACTTTGTTTTTTAATTGTGGCAACACCAGCAACATGATAGTTTTGACATTTAATTTTTTGACGTATTCGTAGTGGATGTATTGGCAATTGTTGCAATGAATTCAATTTCGCTTGAAAATCGCATTAAAATAATTAAAATCCATTATGAAAATGGTGGTTCTGCTAAAGTGACATTTCGTCAAATTCGTGATATTTTCGGACAACATAATCGTCCTTCTGAGACCGCTATTAAGAATTTGGTCGCTAAATTTGAGTCGACAGGCTCGATACAAAATGTGTTAACACCAACGCGTGTACGACCGGGTCGTTCAACTGAAAACATCGCAGCCGTGAGCCACAGTGTTGAAGCAGATCCAAATTTGTCAATTCCTCGACGTTCTCGACAATTGGGGTTATCCAAAACCACCACATGGCGAATTTTGCGTAAGGATTTGGCTTTGAAGCCTTACAAGGTTCAATTGGTGCAGGAATTGAAGCCGAACGACCATTCAAATCGCCGTAGATTCGCTCAATTCATTCAGGAACAACCCGCTGGTTTTTCTGAAAAAATCATTTTTTCAGACGAAGCCCATTTTCACTTGTCAGGGTACGTCAACAAGCAAAATTGCCGCATTTGGGCTTCTGAAAATCCTAGAGCAATTATTGAGAAGCCGTTGCATGCTCAGCGTGTCACTGTATGGTGCGCTATGTGGTCTGGAGGCGTGATTGGGCCGTTTTTTTCGAAGATGAGACTGGAAATGCGGTAACGGTCAATGGATCACGCTATCGCAAGATGTTGACAACTCAATTTTGGCCTATTATTGATGACGTGGATATCACTGACATGTGGTTTCAACAGGACGGTGCCACATGTCACACAGCCAATGATACGATCAATTTATTGCAAACCAAATTTCCCGATCGCATGATTTCACGAAAGTCAGCTGTTAAGTGGCCAGCCAGATCGTGTGATTTAACGCCACTGGATTATTTTTTGTGGGGCTATGTTAAGGACAGAGTCTATACGGAGCCAATCGAATCGATTGCAGCCTTAAAACTCAAAATCCGTGATGTGATTAGCGAAATAGTCCCGCCATTTTGCCAAAAAGTGATTAAAAACTTTGATGAAAGAATCGACATCTGTCAGCGTGCTCGTGGTGGACATTTGTCAGATATCATTTTTCATGCATAATTGCCAAACTTTTCTCTTTGTAATTCAATAAAAATTTTAATCATCTTCATCAAATTTTTTTGTTTTATTTTGTTTTAAAAAACAAAGTCCTTGTTGAAAAACCCTTTATATATGACTGAGATGTTAGAAACTTATTATATTCTTCATGTTATTGAGACAAATGAATCGATTATATACTATTAATTTGAACGATTTAATTGTTTGCAATTATTATCCTACGCACTTGTGTAATCGTTTGTTCTTTTGTGATCCTGAAACAGACTAATCTAGTAACTGACAAGTGTTGCATTGAGTTTCAAGGATTCAGAATGATTTAAATGAATCATTATCTTGGAATTTTTCCTTATGATTAAGTAAGGCTGTATGTAATTATTGACACTTGTAATTGTGATTAATGTACCTACATACATTGAAGGAGACCTACCGACAGCTCGGATATCCAGAAGTCTGAGAACTTCCATTTATCCCATCCAACACTTATCTTGTCCGCACTGGAGGCATCAAATCCGTCCAATAAACCCCCCACGTCTTTTGATGACTTGTTAATGTGCAATTAAGATTAATAATAACAAATAAAAAATCATAACCGGGATATTATTGTTGTACTTAAAAACTTGAGCCAAAGACAACATACTTATTATGTATTTTGTATGGAAACGGATGTTACGATAGGTATTACATTATATATGTACTTTAATATTATTATCATCGTAATACCTGCATAATAATAAATTATGATAATGATTGTGTTGTGTACTAATATACTGACGAATTGTATTAATATGGTGACGGTCGGAAGTGACACGTATAGTGACAGTGAAGCAATACTCTTTATCAAATTAAATAAATAAATAAATTTACTGGAAAATAATAATGCTTAAAATCTACATTAATATTTGTACTTACGAATATTAGAAGTTCATTGTACGAACTTTTGTTGTACTAGTAGAATGTACTACCAAAAATTATTCAGGAAGTTCATCTAATTAAGGCTTGGTTGTTGGTTGTCACAACTAGACATTAGATATTCTGTAGAGCTAGGGAACTTTGTCCTTTTTGAATTATTATCATCTTTACAAAGGTCATAGCTCTTTTATGAACTTTTGAATGCATATTTAGTGAGGGAACGTACAATGGTAATGCTCTTTAGTAACTCTTAGTTCAATGTTCATACGGTGGTATCTCTGAAGAGAGGTTGAATGTACTAGGATTGCAAAAACTGATCCCTTTTGTTGTCTGTACCACAGGTTGAATTTATTCACCTATACCGCTCGCTGAACTCTAGCCATTCATCTATTTATCTATCACCTTACGGCATCTCAGTTTGTGAAATTGATATAAAAAAGTACAAGTTCATTGAGACATCTCTTATAAAACACTTAATTTTGTGTAGTACTCTTTAAAAAAAATGTATTGATGCATGATATTTAATGAGAATATCTTATCGATAAAATTATCTTATGGTAAACACAAAAATAATATATTCACAACACACTACATATTGTTGCACTGCTTAAAAATTCAACCTTGTAAATTCTGTGTAAGTTTTTAACCAAGAGTTCTGTTCTTTTTGTTTGTCCAGACAGAGAAAACGGTTAGAGGCGTTGATAAAACTCGTAAATCTACTGTTTTCTGTATTATAAACGCTTTATACTAAACGCGAAGTAACAGGCAGATTCCATGTATAATTTATTGCATTTTAAAAAATTAAATAAAATATATTGGAACTTTGGTTTTATACTTCAGGAGTTTTTAACACACTTGCAAAGCCAATTTATTCGAAAATACGTCCCTATGTAATAATAATATTAAATGAATCTATATACGAAACAAGTTAAATGTTTATATTCATACATATCCGCAATCGGTTTTTTCAATACAGTTTACCTTATAACAATATTATACATTAAAACAATTCTTATTCATTTATAATTTTTTTACAGTCATGTGTTTTTTTTACTGTTAATTAACAATGTTTTATTTCATATGATATGAGTCAGTTCATCAACGTGATCATAAGTGAATCATGCCCATAAAATTTGTATATTTGTTCGTTCACTGTTTTGCTTTCAATATGAGTTATTAATTTTTGACCAAAAGTACACTTTGATTTCCGGGAGCAATTGAAAAAAAACATTATGGGTCAAAAAATTCTAATTCCAAAAAATGCAAGAAGCTTTTATTATTATTATTATTATTTGGATGATTTGTAAAGCGCCGTTTTGTGAAAAAAAAAAAAAATCCACCTCAAGGGCGCTCTTTACTAACTAAGGTTGTGCTTGGATTATTCCGTGAGATTTCTTGAATAGATAAGTCTTCAGTTGGTTCTTGAAACGAGATATGTCCTGCGTTTCTCTGATCATTTGTGGAAGCCTGTTCCAGACTACAGGTGCCGATATTGCAAAAGCACGCTCCACGTACACTGGTTTCGATACAGTACTGGTCACCTCCAATTTAGTTGTAATATCTTGACAAGACCTAAGTGTACACATGTACACATAAATAGATTTAAGAGTCGAATTGGACCTTTTCCGTTGATGTGTATCGAACTGAAGAGTGAGTGTGAAAAACGGTCAAGAAAAAATAAGATGTTCCTTCTTACTGATTTTTTTCTCTTGAGCGACGCAACGTCAAGTTAATAACAAAAACGAACTTCATCAGTATACTTTGAACCCGGTAACTTTTGAAACTTAGAAAGTATTTGGCCCAGACAAAAAAAACGTGGTTTCATAACTTTGTCGTAGCAACTTGTAATCAGAAAAATCGTAAGTGATGGGTTTGTTAGGCTTGGAGTGTCTCTTATTTTAACGAAGACATGAAATTTTTGCATCAATAGTGATGTCATCGGCAATTATTTTTATCATTTTTTATTAGTTGTGATTAGTGATGAATCAGTAGCATTGACTATTTATTATAACATCGATTTAACGATTTGTTTAATGTGCTTGTTATCTACAAGTTTACCTACCCACTGTGGTCACTAGTCGGTTATTGTAACTATAACATAATTATTCTATATTATTTCTTTACATTATGTCTATCATCGTCTACTTAACTCATCCCCCCGTGTCATTCACTGTCTGGTGCCCTTCTCATTCCCGTGTTAGTAAGTACATTACTACATACATAGTTACACGGCGTTTATTATTTACACATCGTAATAAAAGTAACATATCATACTAAGACAGTTTCCAAAATCGGGAATTCTATTTTATTTTCGGATTTTTTATGCCTCGATTTTATTTGGCTAAGCAATAGACACACTTAAAGGTTATGAGAGGACTTCTAATAAAATAAAACAATTGAGAATTGTTAATTTCAAAATTTAACCAATATTTTTTTTATATTTGAATGTTTTGTATTTGATTGAAGTCTGCGCGGATATTTGTATACTTTCTGTTGCAAAATTAAACACCGTTCCATCGAAAATAATACTGTGTAGATTTTTTTTAGTGGATGTTTATTATTGGCGTGTCACAGTTGAGGTGACATGTGTATTCAGCAATAAGCGCAGAGTTAAGATTTTTTTTAATTGTCGAGTACTTATTTCGTACTTGTGTTTGGGAATAAAAAGTCGTTGGATGTGATTAATTCTCAAGTCAATTGAGCCTAACAACGTTTTGAACAGTCACGTAATAATAATAATAATACAGATGTGAATAATGATCTCCATTATGTGACTGTGACCTTCGTTACCACAACATAACACGCTAGTATTATAATAATTAGGTTCATACAATAACATTATATTTTCAAGGTTATAATTCACAGTTTCGTCTGTGTTATTTACTCGGTGATTTTGAACATTTCGCACACTAAATATTTATTATTATTGTTATCGTTATTTCAAAATGTTACTGTTATTTTTCACGGCATTGCATCTCATCCTTTCGCATACCTGCATATCTCTATATTCCTATAAGTTGGTTGTGTTTCTTCTCATACCGATAGCTGTATTTCACACATCCACCCTTTGTCGTCTGCCGAATTTTTGCAGTATTTACAGTTCAAAGTATTGATATGGTATTTACTCAATCGATTTTCTACAAATATCACTGGGTTAATGACCAGCAAAATGTTACAAGAATGTTCATATCATGTTACTATTATTCGTACACTATCTTTGGTTACACTTTTTCATACAAACCATTTCCAATTCTTATTTTTTTTATGAATATGTCAAAAAGCAGACTTTTTATATGTGGTTAAATTTTGTGAATCGCATAGAAATCCAAATCCGGATTTTTGGGAAGGTTGCCAACAGAGATCGTTTCTTCTTTACCGCAGTACGCAATTTTTTGTTTAAGTGTGTAGATATTTTAAGAACAAATCATTTTATAGGGTTGTTGTACTCCAATGTAGGGCATTACATAATTGTCATTTGTAAAAGTGTGCTTTTATCTTCATAACTCTACTAGGTACTAACTTCTAGGTACTTTTACTAATACTTTTGTTGAGAGGAGATTTTGCTAGGAGTGCAGTTATTTCCTTTATGGCAAAATCTTTCTATATATGTCAACTTTTACACCGTGACTGAGTGGTTAATAAGATACAAATTGCGAGATAAATCCGCACATTGGTTTCGTAACAAAAATATGTAAGTACTAAATTTGACATTGTTTGACACTGGAGTTCAGATAGGATACTTGTTTTTCTCAAATCTCCATACCAGTGACAAACATATTTTCATAAAAGAAGGTATATTTTTATGTGTCGCGTATATATTGTTCTGTCTAATAATTCTTTTTATTTATTTTAGCCAAAATTTAGTACTTATTTATCGAATGTTCTTCTTTGGAACACAGGTAGACTAGAGTCTGTTCCAGTCAAAGCTGTTTGTTTCATCAGTATGACTTTTCCCTATATAGACATTGATTATATTTTGTCTCTGTGCTTTTGAAATTTAACAGTCACCTGTTATCTACGGATGTAAGTATGAGTCACATTGCTTTATGTATGAATAATATCTACTCGATGCTGATATATGTATTCATTGTCTCATAATAAAGTTTTATTGTGTGCTGCAATATAAATAATGAATATAAAACCTCGCGGCCAAGAGCAGTAAGTACATTCATTATAGTATCAATAATAACGTGAAAGAAGGACACAGGCTTCACCTTCATTCATAGCATGATGTGATACAAATACTAAATCAATAAAATATAGTACATACAGTGAGCTACCACTTGTAATTCAATGTAAAAAGCAGTGCACTGACGAAATATACTGAGATTATTGTAATATTATGAATCAAGCGTAATCTGTCTCAGCATTCACAATTTTATACGATAGGAAAAAATCGATGGTAAAAAACTCATTGAAAAGAGTGCTGCGTTTTTTTAGATTCGCGACCACCTACCTGAAAATTGGCGTGTCTTAGTGAACGATAAATATTTATGACATCATGTCACTCTAAAACTAGTGTTGTGGAATTCTCAAGAAATAATTTTGCGAGAAATTTACCGAGAAATTTCTCGAAGTAGAGAATTTTCGGAGAATTTTTTTTCATTTTTTATCTAACAGTATAATAATAATAAATACTCTATTCAATCAATCAATAACAATGTACAAATGTTGAGACAATTTATCACCAATATGGCTACAATTAATTATGGAAACAAAAAAATGTTAGGTACCTACATAGAAAAAAGTGCTAATAACTGATGAAAAATCTTGATGTTTGACACCCCACATGCCCATATTTAAGTTAAAAAAAAATTGCTGGTACGAACATGGAAAAAAGTGTTAATAACCTCTTGATTTGGGCCTTAATCAGCCCCACAAATTATTGGATCAATCTGGTTGGCTGCAAATTGTACTGGGCGAAAGGTCATAATACCACTAAGAAAAATTATGGAGAGAAATTTCTCTTCCATCAGAGGAGAAATTTCTCGTTCTCGAGAAATTTCTTTGGAGAATTTTCTCTTCTCACATCACTATCTAAAACTAACAGAAAAGAGTTGGAGGCCTATTATGTATTATTTGTCGGGAACTCCACGGAACAAGAATAAAACCCTAATGGAACAAAATATAATAGGTTTGTTTTACTGTTTTTATCAAGACGAATGTTTTTGTCGAATATGTAATTAATTAGGAATTTTACAAATAGGTACTTATTTGACATGTTTAACAGACATTTCAAAATAGTTTATCACACTGTTTTTCAATGACAATGATAATTATGGTCGGGTGGTTTGGTTGATTTGTTATTGAAAGATAACATCCTTGTTCCCATCAGAAGGATGTGGTCACATTATAAAACTGTTTTATACTTTAAGAGGTCATCCACTCGTTAACGAGTGATTATGGTGTTTAATAGCTTTTTAGATACTAAGGTTTACGTGGTGACTTTATTCTCCTAGTGAATAAAGTTTCTATATTTGTATAATCTTGATTTTATTATGAAAAGTGCGTACAAATGTTTACAAAACATGTTTACATCGTGCATCATATTTTGAGATGTTACATTTCTATGATTTTTTTTATACATAAGCAGCAAGAGACGCTTGTCATTGAATTTGAAGAGGGTGGAGAGCAAGTAATTTAAATTAGATAACCGTTTAGTCGATTGCTGCAATGTTATTTATATAATATTAAGTTCATAATGTAAATTTGGGTTAGTTGGAAGAGATCACGCCTTTGCGATAAATTCGCCCTCTGTATATTGGTTTTATTAAATTTGAATGCATTTCTCTTTAGAAATTTATGTTTTGTGATCAATGTACAGTAAAGAAAGAAATAATGAATAAATCGCCCTGTTAACAAGTATGATTATTAAAATGTAAGTAATGCGATAACAAATTTTGTCATTTGTAAAAAAAAAAAAAAAACTATATAATTGTCTGACGATTCCAAGTGCCAAATCAATGGCCTACGGATGATAAGAAAGAATAAAGAATGTAAATTGTTATTTTGCAATATAATATCGTAGATCATATATCTATTCATTCCGATTTAGTATCGAATGTTAGCGATAAAATATTATTTGAAATTCAAACGATCGTCGTGGTGTTTGTTGTATTTTATTTGATAAACGAAAACATAACGTGAATAATTGCATGTAAAAATTGAATGTGGTTGGATTGAGAGATAAGATAATATCCACATTTTGAAGCATTGTGTTCCAAAATAAGAATATGTATCAGAGATAGATCCCTATTTTAAATCTTTATCAGAGAAACTTTATGGTTTTTCGTGATATGTGGAGTCCCTGGTAATTAATTGGTCTCCCAGACTTTATATTTGAGTTTTACAGCGTTCTGTAAAGACGTGTTCGTAAAAACATCACGTTTTAACAAATTTAATGTATCTATTCTTTTAGATAGTTGCAATTATTGTTTTTTGTTAAAAAATTCAGCTGAAGTTAGTACATACATATAAACTGACACCATTTACTTCATAGTGAATGCTACCTCATAAACTTATAAGACGTATTTGAGACTTTTTTGTAGTTTATCGTCGCATACTAAATTTCTTTATTTGCATGAAGTGTGTGATAAAAAGAATGTTAATATTGCTCGCATTTGTACACCGGTCGTTATCTAAAAACACTATAGATAACATTATGATTTGATGTTATATAATAAATACGATAATATATTACATATAATAAGTTATCGAGCATTATTGTATTCACCTCGTTTTTTCAGCTGCACTTCTAGCAACGTTATTTTATTATAAAAAATAGTATTTATTGGAAATCTACAACGATATACATTGTTTATCCGTATTTAAATATTGTGATTTTATAAAGGTCTTTCATGAGAATTTGCCACATGTCCGATGTCCCAAGACAAAATACATATGACTATTAGAAAAGTGTCTTATAGGCATGTTAGTACTCCATCTAATGCAATATTAGGTATTTCATGCACTCATGCTGTAGGTACCAATACATCTCTGACCTTGTTTATGGTCATTGGGTTTTGAAATGAACACTCTATGTTGAGAATCCACTGAAAAAACTCAAATATTAGCAATATCAATACATTTTAAAAATTATCAGCCCCATTCACAAATAAGGAATAACCATTCCAACTGGCAACTCACTCGCAAACAGAAAAAAGCATCGTTTCAACTTTATGTCTGATTTCCATGGCATAACTTCATGGCCTGTATTTCAAAATAAACTCAAATTTTTATTTCTATGAATATTCCGTATAATAATTTATTGTTTTGTATACAGTACCTACCATAGAAAATTTGTTTCGTGGTTAGATTTTGATTAAACTCAGGAAAACAGATTGTTTTGTGTATAAGATTTTAATTTAATTTGGTTTAAAATATAGAAGTATCGTATTAAGCATTGTGTTATGTATTTTTACTTCGATGTTAGGTGAAAAATACTGAATATAGTGTGTATACTTAACAATAATCAAATAAATACTCCGCGAATGAAAACCCTTCTGGAAAATTCTACCACTAAACTGGGAATTAAATATTTGACTTCGTACATACAAAATAATGAGCTTAATGCATTGTACTGATGTCACCGTCACGTGTATTGTACATTTAGAAAAAGAAATAAAGTAATCAGTCATATTATATATCTATTTTTGCTCATATTTGATAATTATAATATTTCGCACTCTATTACAACGTTGCATCACAATTTATAATGTGTCATTATTAATTAATAGTCTTGATATTCAAATATACAGTAAAAAAAAGAATCGTATGATATCCACTATTCGGTATACCACTATACACACGTAGTAAATACCACACCCTTGGTACGTTAAAATGTGAATTGGTCATAATAGCATATAGCAAACAGTGTAAAGTATATAACTATAATATAGTTGTATATATAATAGCAATAGAGTTGGTACATACTACCTGACTACGAATTGTAGATAGATGATGTCATATTATATTCAACAGAGTCACACTGGCATAGTTAGCTATATATATACCTACATAAATCCTACTACATATTATGTATCTATTGCTTTAGTTATATCTGTATCATACAAGACTCACATCACCATTATAATAATAGGTTCAGTTCTCTTTGAAGCTAAGCCATGTATTATTATTATAAACAGCAACAGCTTATTGTATAATTTGAGGTACACTCAACACTGTCATATTTTTCCTTTTTGTTCTTTTCATTCCTTTTTCCTGCCATATTTTTCAGCACAGTATGACTAACATTATTGTAATAGGTATGTTATAGTCGTGTTCCATTTGTTTACAATAAGGATATCGATTAATTATCGTCACATTTTCTAGTACATTTACGTCCTATTTTGGTTCAGTATGTATTGATTGAGTGGACGTTTATTTTGTAAAACTCATATTAATTTATGTAAACAAACAAACTGTTTTATGTTTTACTATATTTATTAATAATTGTAACCCGATTTCGACTTACAAAGTTATTGTCAAACAATAAATAAATACAGTAAAACTTAAAACCAGTTCGTTTGTTTGCATAAATTCATCATGTATGTTATTGAATAATGTAACATTTAACATAAAAAAAAAACATTTATTTTTATTTATTCTATATGGGTCATACTGTTGTAACAATAGATATACTAATAATTACTACTACTACTATACCATCACGGCATATCCCACAAGTGGGGTAGCCAGCAGATCAGCTGCATGTAAGAAACATGCAAACTGTCCTCTTCGTGCCAATATAAAATCAAGACATTCAGGATGGGTGGCAAGCCTCATCGCTGAATTTAAGATGTCAAATGTCTTCATTTTTTCGAACACCTGCCTTTTACAGGACACTCGAAAATTTACGCAGAAGAGTGGGAGACCAATTCTTTACCGGGTTCTCCACGGGATAAATAATTGAAATATTAAATATATTTCCACCATAAAGTTAAGGTGGGACAGTGTTAAATATTTGATTGTAAATCAGGTTAATAGAAGGGTTATATTCTCACATAATCCAATGTTCATAATTCAAGCGAAACACATACAATATACTATGCTAAAATTGCTACTTAATTTATTAGGCTTCCTAAGTGTAGTTTCAAATAAGTATCAAATAAAACACCGTTATTATTATTCGCAACTGTTACAAGTATGTCCTACCATTGAGAAATATTCTTAACACTTCGTCACTGTGTTATTTTTATATCAGTATGTATTTTATATTATTATATGTGTGTTGTGCAATAATAAGTAATAACATGACATCACATGGCTATTTTGTACGACTTTGAAAGTCCATAACTCGACTCTGATGGTATTTTAGACAGACGAATTAATTGGATAATAGATTCTAGAGGAGATTACCAATTTAAACTTACTTTAATCCTCGGCTTACACAGTAAAACATTAATGTACACAATGTTCTTATATTTAAGGCCTTAGGGTGCAAACACAAAGAAAGGAGGTTTCCAGCGCCGACAAAGTAAATCGCAATCGGCGTTCCTGCTTTTACTATGTTCGTGTCCATTGAAATGCATGTTAACATTCTCGGCGCCAGTAGACGCAGGCATCGGAAAGCAGGCAACCTGCTTTCTTTGTGTTTGCACCCTTAAGCAGCACGGCTGCTCTATATCTCGCTGAACTCTGTCTCATCGATGAAACTCTAAGGCAACCACTACGTAACTTCCACCGCTGTTAACAAACTCGTAGAACCCAACATGGCAAACACCTCCGAATTCGCACAGAAATGCTTTAGCGTTGTAGGACTAACTACATTCGAGAAGTCACGGCACCAAGGATCATGAAACGGTGCCATATACACGTAGATAAATGTTTTCCGTTAGTTTTAAATAGATATGTCCAAGTCCAGATAACCTGATAAACTATCTGGTAAATCACTGGTTTTAAACCAAATAATATGAATGATGATTGTGAATGAGATTATTCAATTCGTACGTAAAAATCGGCTAGTGTTGTGTTGAACCTTTGAGAGAGGTCCTTCTCTTTTTTGGTGTGCTGTAGACTTGTAATAGTCCTTCAAGAGAGAAAGGAACTAAGAGTGTGAGAGAAGAACAATGAGATGGATAATGTATTTAGTATATTAGTGCTTTTGTCAATTCGTTGCTAATTGATTAGTAATAATTAATACGTGTGAATAACATTATTACTTACATATAGTGGATAGCTTCTACGTCATTGTCAAGTAGTGGTGAATAATTTATTATTACCGACCAAATGATTGTTATTTATTATTGGTATCGCGCTAATGGTATCCGTACCAGGTAGTAACCGTGAATTATACACAGCCGTAAACTTCTATGTAAAATGTACATTTATCTATGTGTCATCTAGTTACTGATGAACACTGGCTACTCCACTTTTGGGATATGCGGTGATGGTATAGTAGTAGTAGTATTAATAATAAGCATGTGAACGTATATTTTGTATGATTCATCCAAAACAATTTGTTTATTTAACTATTTCATTCTTCATCGTAGGTATGTACGAGAGAATATAATATATTACAGTAAGATAATAAAAGAATTTTGTTAGTTTACATTATTTAGTGGATATTTGTGACTTTATTATTATATATGTATCAGCTGACACAACTCGTAATACTGAAAGTCTAGGTGTTTAATATGTATTTTAATATTGGTCTACCCAAAGAAATACGTGCTTTTCAGGACTATGAAAGATATAAAAAATGTAAAGGAGTAAGTCGCGAAGAAAAACCTTACTCTTTAATTTCAAAAGTGTTATCATTTATTATTTCTATAATATTCAATTCTAATATGGATACTCTAATTTAAAAAAGATTTTTGTATCCTATAGCTTCATGAGATATTCGAGCGCTCCCTCCTTATACACGAAATATTTATATTAGGGAGGTATGATATTGTTACATCAAATTCAAATGTATATTATGTGTGATATTTGTTGTTGTTGTGTATATAAATGAATAAAAATTATTATTATTATCCGTGTTATCTATATGATTAATTTAAAACATTTTATTATGTTATTCATTCTTAATTGTTAGTACATATCTGTAAATATAATATTAAGACATGGAATAAAAATACGGTAGGTACTGTAAGAATAAAATTAATATGTAATTTTATCATCTGACACAATTCAGTGTATGATTGTGAGTTTATCGCATGATTATCATGTCCTCCAATTTACCCAATTAGAAAAAGAAAGTGAACATTAACTACCTATATCAAAGATTTTTAGTAAAGATAAACGTAACATTGTTTTAAAAGTGTGGACGCGTAGTAGGTTAATAAAAGAAGTTAATTAATTACGCCTAAATTATCTCATTTAGTTATTAGGTTCAAGTGCATTAATTGAAATTCTGTTCAATAAATTCACTTGTTTTTCATTCCGATCTTATTGTTGGAATTCCCGCTACCTTTATCATCCTATGCTTTATGTTCAATACTTTTACTTACGTGAATATTGACATGCATAATTGGGAAAAAAAATCCTGCATTTTTCAACATTCAGATTAACTTTTTTGATAAATATTCTATATTTTCAAGTGTAACTTTGTGGAAATACATTATAAAAGATAATATTTAAATTAAAACACTGTTTAATTCCACTATGAGATTGCTTTAATTAAAATTAAAACGTTTTCGACTACATTGTAGTCGAAAACGTTTTAACTTTTTTGTATATTTTCGGTTCTTAGAGGCATAGATATTTATTATTAATTTACTAAATGGTTGTATTTATTATTAATACGGATGAGTAGCATTCAGATTTATGTAGTCATAAGGAAATATAGCGTCATTATCTTATTTATATCACGCTGCCCTGAAAATTATGTGCAAAATATAATATGATTGGCATAATTCAAATCAAGCACTTCATTTTCAATGCTACGATCTTCTCAAAACTAAAACATAATTATTATACCTAATAAAGTTTCAACATATTTGATTAACGTCTGTGAGTATTACATAGAAACGTATTAATATTTTACATTCAAGTAATAGATAGATTGGTCGTACAAATTATGAAACCGATTTTCATTATTATATCTGTCTTAAATTGTCTTCCCACGTTTGGTTTATGTATGGGTACTAAGTAAGATTTGATATCTCTTTTTATTGCATCACTCACATTGTCCAACGGACACTGTAGTATCCAATTATGGATCTTTTCGTCATATATTAATAGACTGATGGTAGAAAGGTCGCAATTATTCTATTTTTCCTAAATAGACAATGATAAGGGATAGTAATATACTTTTTTACAAGAAACAAATAGCTTGAAACGAAAGTGAATGTTGAATTTTGGAGATGAATTAAATATCGGGAGTATAAGTAATAGTAGACTATGGTTTATAAAGAGTTTTCAAAGTCTTTTACAGCTTATTTTATACTCTTGTTTTGGAGGAAGCTAGAAAATTCAATAGTTAAATGTCCAATTAGGTTTAAGTTATATCGCTTCAGGCATGGATTGAGAGTTTTATCTGAATAAATTTGTGGTTATTATAATTTAAAAAAATATGCGTTACTATGTTCATTAGATATCTTCATTTATGGTTATTTTGTACAGACTGGTCATAATGTACAAATAACAATACCGGTAGAAACAAAAATCAATTAGAAAACTGAATACATTAATTTGTTAGAACTTAATTTGTTAGAACCCGTGGAGCACCCCGTAAAGAATTGGTCTCCCACTCTTCTCCATAAGTTTTCGAGTGTCCTGTAAAAGGCAGGTGTTCGAAAAAATAAGACATTTTACATCTTAAATTCGGCGATGAGGTTTGCCACCCATCCTGAATGTCTTGATTTTATATTGGCACGGAGAAGACAGCTTGCATGTTTTATATGCAGCTGGTCTGCTGGCTACCTCACTTGTGGGATATGCCGTGATGGTATAGTAGTAGTAGTAGTTAATGTTCAACTCATTAGTGAATACATACGAATACATACTTTGGCATTAATCTAAACGGTAGGTACTTATCCACCTCGGACCATCAGTCATCTTCGCATGCATTGTGTATTATATATAATATAGGAACAGTGGGCTGAATCAAGCTGAATACAATATATACAAAAATATATTATAACATATTATATACATTATAACGTTGTTACTACATACATTATAACTTTCGCTCGTTCAAATCGTTAGTATGTAGTTTCAAGTATTTAAAATACACACGTATAATATTATTATATTGAGTACATACAGCTGATATTGAGTTAACTCTCCTCTTCGGTAGGTACCAAGAGTAACTATATATTATTATATATGTATTTAACTGTGTATGGACATGGTTGAGTAGATACTCTACTACTACTACTACTACCACTATTACTTGTTGCATTGCATTACGTGACTTTCCATCGCTTCATTGAGATAATAGTCACTTTCACATTCGGCCACTGTAGCAAAAAAACAAAAACAACAAAATATGACAATAATATCATATTTATTTGTTGTCATATAATTATTATATTAAGTGTTCTATGTAATATCTACTATATCTCTGTGTATGATGCTACGCACATTATAAATTATGATACGCGTATAGCTAATATAACAATATGTACTTACTGTTTGCCTTACAAGGGATTGGTTTATTTTAGGTAATTACTTTCTCTCGGTCTTAAGGCCTTATGTTCGAGACGAGACGTGTACACAAATATATCAATGATTCTTATTAGAAAATATATTTATCTTCTTCTTCAACCTCGCCTTTACCTCATTTATTTGGTGTCGGCTCTTCTAGTTCTCATCCTCCAAGGTCCCCTGCATCCCCCGAACGCAGCTCTGCCTCCCTCAGGTCCCTGGCAATTGTGGATATCCAGGTGGTCACTGAAATATATTTATATTGACGTAATTTATTACCATTTTATTATACAACATTTGGAATTTTTATATAATTACCATATTCATAAAAAATAACCTTTGTGGTGGACCCAAATTTATCCTTATGTACCTACTGTGTACTAATGTTATGTCGTATGACTCGTTTGTGGGTGGTGGTTAGTGAAAATGTTCTCAAGAATTTAACCTTGAACTATGATGAAGTGGTCGGCAGCCTGATGGTAGAGTCTCGCACTTCCCATCAGATTCCTATATTATCCTCATCACAAACATTCAAAAGTTAAAAAAATTCTATTCTGACTATTAGAAACTCTTTAAAACAAAACACCTACATACCTTTAGAAATTGACGTGAATTAATCATTATTCAAAATATATGTTTCATCCATAACTAATTAAAATGCAATGACATAAGAATTATCCCATTAACAGTTATCCCTTCCTTTTGTGTGGGTAGATAGATAGATATAATAATAAATATTTAAATTTATTCAAGTGTTAATTATTAATTTATTCAGTACCACAGTATTGCGTAAGATATTTATAAAATAATCAAACAATCAGAATGCATCGCGTGCTGTGGAAATGCATTGTTTATCAAAAGGTTGATCATAGATGATATTACATTATACCAGATGATAATATCATAATTATCAAGGACTCGCTATTGTTGCGCTCTCACACTTATAGCAATGGTGTGTTTTGAATTTTAATTATTCGTAATTTTTAAATTACTCCTGAAGTATTGTCTTTGATAGTTAATATTATATAGCTACTTGTTTTCAGAACTAATCCCTTCCAATGGGACACGTCAGCAAAACTATTCGTTGCATATAATAATCCTGTGATTAAAGAAATAAAATATTCGAAGTTGAGCGTATACACTTAAGGACTTGTAATCGATATCAATGTTCAGATGGGTCGATAGCTTTTGAAAATATTTTCCAGCTATTGGAGTACTCGTTGGATGAATAGCATCACCCAACGAGTACGTGTTGGGAAAATTTTGGTGTGAAGCCAGATTGTCTTGGTTCGTCTTGGGTTACAGTTTAAATCTTGTTTTTGTAGAAAAGTGCTGTATTCCTGTATAAAAGAAAAAAAAATACGATATTCTATACACTCTGTATTTCTGAAAGCTTTTTCTTTTTTAGTTGTTTACGTATGATGTTTCTACGAAAAGGTATTTCTAAGCCCTTACAAAATTTAATATACAGTGATTTTATAAGCTCTCGCGTTTTAGATTTTTCAATGGGAATTTTATATATTATGCATCTTTGTATAACATGTATTATGTTTTTGTTATGGTTTCGTCTGGCGATTTCGTTTATTTTGTATACCTAACTATCTATAGTCAGGAATTGCAGACCGTATTGACTACTAACGTTTCTAAAGAAATGCGAATACAGATAAATAAGCTACAGATAAATAGGTTTATATAACTCACAATATGCGTATGTCCATTAAAGATAAAGCATTTGAAGGATTCATTTTACAAGGTGTCAGCGTGACCAATTTTATTGTATAATTATTTTGTATTAGATGCGAATGATAATATAGATGTATGTAAAATGCCGCCAAAACTTTAGGGGTACGAGAATGTAAGACTGGCGAATATTTATTTATATCTTTTTAGAACGTTACAATAATATACTTGTAGATAACTATAATATGGTTGGCGATGTGTAGAATATAGTATTTGTGTTGATACAACCAGTAAAACAGGTTTGCCTACATGACGTTATGTATTATATTAGGTATTTTTATCTAGACACATCGAACCAGCGAGCGTGAAATGCGAGTGAAAAAGCCTATTTAGCTTCTCAGATAGCTGGGGCTGGGAGCGGAATCCGTGACCTATGGTAGGCTGCTTGAAACCGCCATATTATCAATATAAGACTACAATAAACCTTCTGCAAATCACTCTCCCAGTTATGATGATTTGAACGTAAGAAAGAACGAATGATGATTTCGTGCCGAAGAAAATGTACATTATGAATAATTATTGTTTAAGTGCATAATATATATTGATTAGGTCGTATATAGGTGCAGCGTTGTTCTGTAATTTTGTACAATTATTACCCGTAGGTTTTTTTGCATGGTCATATTATCATTTCAATTTGTTTATCTTAGACGGAGAGGACGACCTGAATCTTAATCACGCGGTTATATATATATTACGTAGACGTTGAATTTGATTTATATTATAATTCGTTTTCATTAGCAACTATTTTTTGGGTTTTGTATAAGCAAAAAACTTTGTCGGTACGCGAATTTATTGCATGGTTTGGTTTCTCTGGGACGGACACGTTGAATAAGAGAAAATAAATCAAGCGTGCGTAGCAAAGTTGTAGAACGTGATAGAAACTGAGAGTTCTTAATAATGGTTTTGTTACAACTTGTTCACAACCGCAGAAATAGATATTTGAAAATAAAACTTTTATTTTGATATCCAGATTAAATAATATTGTAAATAATTTACTATACCTTATTAAATTATGGTGTATATTTTTGTTTATCCATTTTACGAATAAACAGAAACAAATATATATTGTGAAATTATTAATCAAAGTGAGATGAGATGACCGCATCGTCACCCGAGTGTCGCGTTCACATTCATAGTTTATTGATAAATAATGTTGATATATTTATTTATATAATGCTATGTATTAAATAAACGCCAAAATATTCTAAAGACGTATACAAAAATATCGTGAATGACCGACTGACAGAAATATGTACTTTTCATCATAAAAATGATGTGTATTAGAAACAAATCCTTCGTTATGTCTTCTGGTAGCTTAATTGGACAAACGAACACCTTGCGAAAAGAGTAGGTAATATATGGGTTGGGGGTTCAAGATTCGATTAAAGAACTACCAAATAAGGTGACGTTATCTTTTGTTGGAAATTTTCATATGTGACCTCAGCTAATGATGGATTCATTAAGCAAAATTCGCAAAAATAACATTGAAACGTTAACTAATTTCTTGGCTTATATTGTTCCTGAAACAATTGGTTCCCGTTCATTTATGTACATACTTTATAGTTTTTTGTCCAAAAATATTATTGGAATATTTTCAAATGCCGCCTGTGTCATCTGTTGTCTTATTGGATAACACTCATACCTCGATCAACATTTGCTGAAGTTATCATCACTCCACAATGTGTAAACAGACGCGCCGATTTGTCTTCTGTGTTTCATTTCAGTCTCGTTTAAATATTTATTTTATGAGTAACAGACAACACGCGGCATTCATAATACACACATACCTACAATCTACATACATACATACATACAATATAAATCTTCACGTTGTTATTGTATGCACCTCTTTATCATATTCTTTAAAATACATCGGACGTTTTCCTATGTATAGCAACATAAGTAAGCTATTAATAATTGTGTTATTAACAAATAGCACAATGATTTTGAACTTGAAATAAGCCCAATTACGTCACCATATTTTTGTATTCATTATATATTCGAAATAATAATAGAACACATTTATCTTCAACATACACGTTGACACTGACAGTAGTTGACAATTATTTCCGTGAAATGAAATAAAATCATATGCCTTGTCCTAGTTGAGACTAGGGCCCGTTGTAACTAGATATTTCTTATCCTTGTCCATTGCTGCTTCTTCCAGGACCTGTGATCGTTACAAATAAAGTCTTGTAACGCGCATGTTTGATTATTATCACATATTTTTGTTAAATACTAGTAGTTCACAGTAGACTGTTCATTTAGAGAAGAATACAGGTCATTCAAATCATCCCAATATTCTTTATAGACTAAAAGTTCTTCATGTCGTTCAAGTTGAGAATCTTTCGAGATAATTAAAAACATTTCGAGATATTTAAAAACAAGGATCTATTCGTACCATCACTCATTTGATTGTTCACCTGGCAAAAATTTCCTCTCTTATGTTTTTAAATATTCCAAATCCGGAATATAGCGATTCCAACATCTGCTACATAGTAATTATATTATAAGGGTTCGATGTTCTACCAGTCATTGGTATTAGTTTGAAGGAAACTCTTACATTAATACATAGTTATCGTGATCTCAAGGTATTACATAAATTCTGTTGTATTATTTTTATCGCTTATTTGTTACCATGGAGCCATAGCCTTGAATAACAATATCGTTTTGTGTTTTACTTACATAGTAATAATTGTAATTAGAAGCAGTTTGAAAACAATTTAATATTTCATGTTTTACGTGACAGAATATGTAAATATCAAAATCGAAAAAACGAAAATAAAATTAACTAACTGTTTGTTAAGCGTCTCGGAAGAGAGATAGATTTTTGTAAGAGTAAGTATGTAGTTATAAAAAACTTGTGATACGTATTAAGTGAGTTTTTTTATACCGATCAAATCAAATGTTCATGGGTCACTTCTTATCATTAGTTAAATATGCTGAAATTGCGAAAATACCCTTCACAGATAACGTATCTTCGGTAAATAGAATTTGGATTTGATTTCTTGTAAATATCATGTATTTTTAAATAGTCTTTGATTACGTGTTATCGTTTTTTTCTCTATACATCGACTACAGAGGACTTTCGAGATCTGTCGATTTTTATATAATTAAAAAAGATAATATTTCATAACTAACGATGGATGTTTCGGACGTTGCTTTCATACCAAAATAACATTATTATATTTTGACGTAATTGCTCCGTAAAGTCCTTAGAAAACGAGAATTTGAATTTGAAATTAGTCTTTACTTCGTTCGACATGGAAGACATTCAAAATAGATCCCTTGAAATTTGTTTACTGTTTTGACTATGATCAATTTAAATGTTTTATTTTTTTATTTTGTTTACAGATATGCGGTCTCGCCATTTTGGGTATTGGGGTCGGCTTCAAGTTGAAGTTGAGTGAGATCACAAGACTTTTGGAAGGCAAACTGGATGCTCCTCCAATTCTTTTCATTATCATCGGTTCGATAATCTTCATCATCGCCTTCTTTGGATGTTGTGGTGCAGTACGTGAGAGTCACTGCATGGTTGTCACGGTAAGTTGAACACACACACACACCCACATCACATTGTAATAAATATTATAATATTTACACATTATAAATTTGATTTGAGTGAGGTTTGTAAATATGTATGGAATGAAAGCTGTTGTAAGAACTTTTAATGAAAAACCCTTTAATGAAAATAAAGGGTTTGCAAGGCGAGGAACAAGTAATGCCATATCCTCTCTGCTAACCCAGGGAAGCGGGGCATGGTACGATGGTATGTATGCATGTAAGTACGTTTGTTTGTACTAGACATGTAACAAGAAAATCGATGTTTTCTACTCAAATTTACATCCATTTAGCGTGCTCCTGAATAAAAGAGTTATGTAACCTAATTAAATAAAAATATTTCAGCTAACGTAAAGCCATTCCCAAAAATCTTACAAAAGTTTGTCCCAAAGCCAATTAGCCATCAAAATTAATTTTAAATATTTTTGATAGATGTCAATGTACACCATCTTCAATACTTTGAGATATTACTGTTTTTTTTTTTAATATGAGTTTGTCATTAGTGCAAAAACATACATAATAAATGCGAAAGTTGCAGCATGAAGAATTCAAACTCCGAACCTCCCAATTGAAATATTTACCCTTGACCATCAGTTTATTAATCACCACGTTATTTTATTTGATGTTTTAGATAAGTTTTCTTCACTGAATACTGGGTTTAAAAGCTAGTACATTATAATATATTCCCTGTTCATATTAACATTATAACCACGCTCTTTGTTTTCTTTGTTTACCAACACTCATTTAACGATCATGTACTGTTTTTTATTTCATACAATTTTTTACCACTTTTACAGATGTAGGTACTTTATTCCTTCATTTACAACCTTTTTCTTTGTTTTGTTTTAAAATAACAATTATTCATAAAACACTACGTTTGTGTTGTTGACCAACTGACGTAACTACGTACCCGTAGATTTCAGAATATAATAGACCTCGTACTTTTTTCCTAGTTTTCTAGTGTCATGTTAAAGGCATATTACGTAAAACACCACGAATAGAACGTTAAATGTGATAAATTCTGCGATGAGACTTGTCATCCATCCGAAATGTCTTAATTTCAGTCTGTGGGATATGCCGTGGTGATATAGGTTGATAGAGACAAGTTACATATCGCTACCTTAATGCAGAACTAGCCTAAGAGAAAATTTTGGTAAAACTGAGTAAGAAATAAGATATGATAATAACACGAGATGATTTAATGAATGAGATTTATTAGACTCCTAAATAATAGTGCTTGTCAAAATTTGCTTTAGATATTTAAATTTTTTTTATTACACAAACAAAGTTTTAAACTGTTCCTTTGAAAAATCTCCCTAAAGCACTTAGGCTAGTTCTGCACTAAGGTAGCGATATTTGTAAAATGATGAAAATTGTGGCTGTTCCAGAGTTATAGTCATTGTCAAATCTTTGATAATATCAAGTCGTGTAAGTTTTTCTTTCAGACAACATTTTTATGACAGTAGTGTCTGAATATCAAATTTAAATTATCGCAACAGCAGTAATCCAAAGACAATGCATTTTGTTTTCTTATTTGAAGGCTCTCTACGCATCATTGCGTTCATAGATGAGATGCAATTTATAGATATTTATTTAAGTATCATATTTTAATTGGGAAATTATTAAATAATTTCTAAGCTATCACTAGTTATTAATTGTTAAACTCTATATGCGTGTAAGTATACATTCACAGGTTTTCCTAGATTCAACATTGGCGTGAACTTAATTGGATTTATCTAATATTGTTTACATCATTCTTTCTTTTTCAATATATCGGTCATGATGAAAATGTTAAAATCTGACCCAGGAGAAAAAAATACGAAAATAATTTTAGATGCATTGGCAGATTTAGGATTTTGAATGCTATGGTTGCTAATATGTGATTTGAGAATCAGTAACATTTTCAAATTAGTTTTTTTTTTAATTATTGTGTAAACTATCGATTCTTTTTTTTTTATACATTTGGCATTCTGGCCTTATAGATTTAATGGTAAATTTCTCAATCAGTTAGCTGTATCGTTGGTCACCTCCTGTAGACCCCCCAAACCACAATTTATTTTGAGTATGAAGTAATTATTTGCTAATCGTATTATTCCCTACGTCATCTTTTCTATGTCCAACGTTAATCATGACTTGATCCCGTCGTATTCATCGAGGTATTATATCTATTATTAACTGCATTCTTCTTACTGTACTGTTATTAACAGTACGTAGGTGTATAAACCATACTTATGTTGTTATTATTGTATTCTTACGTAATGCATACTTATGTACCATCAAACAATTGAGAGAACTGGAGATTTTTACATCATTGAATGTCTTGTAAATGTTGTTACATAAAATGGTACTTACCGCTGTGTTTTTGTTGTTGTTGTTTACTTATGTTACCTACGCAAGTATTTTTATTGCATAAACAAATATTTATATTGCTTTTTAAATGTTTTCTCAAGCACCTTAACGTGTAAAACTTGTTGCGCATCATCATTAGTCAATTATTGATGTCATGGAAATACGTTTTAACTCCGTTGTTTCTTGGAAGCAAAGAATGTCTTTCCCTATTTGCTGAAGTTTTTGTGCTAATCACAGAGGAATGAGGATATTTGAAGAATGAGCGAATGCAAGAATTTTGTGGACATGTTTTGCGAATGCATGTAAAAATTTACGATGGCTTGGACATTTGGAACGAAAAGATGACGGCAAGGATAACAGAGGATATGATTGTTTGAAAGAATGTGTGAAGAAACGCAAACTACGTGACTTGATCACGTGAATCAAATTCTCGCGGACGGCCTGTGCTAAGTAAGAGGAATTGACGTGTGTGCATGAGAAAAATGCAGAAGAAGTGAAAAAGTATATTTGGATAGATCTATATGGAGTTCCGTTCTCTCTGGCTACCCACTTGAGATACGGAGTGAGGTTATAGATAGGTAGATAGATATAGATTTTCAGTACTCTGTTAAAGACAGGTTTGTAGGCGGGTACGGCACTTATCCTGAATGTATTTTTTGACACGAAGATTGTAACACGCATGTTTATTACATGAAGTTACTCCACTGGTTACCCCACTCGTGGGAGATTACATACAGAGCAATTCTGTACACCATAGGTATATGTAATTATATTATCACGATATTGTAAGGTTACAATATAAATAAGGTGAAAAAGTAGAAGTGATTTACGTCATGTGGTATACTGTAAATTTTATTGATAAATGATTGCGGACTCGAATACGAGTTGAAGCAATTGAAATATTTTTTGCGTGTATGCATGAGTACAATGTGTTTTTTGTGTGTACTGTCATAGAAAATGTAGTTATAAGGTATAACGATGATTTCAAAATGATAAGTACCTACCTACTTACATTAATTTTTCACAAGCTTGATTATTCTTTGATAATAAAAAAATAAGTATTACAGAAATTCACCATGCTCAATAATTATTTCAACCGAACAAATTGTTAATACACAGTGTTACGGCGACTTTGATATAAATATTGCGAAAAATCTGAAGTAATACTTCGTACATAATATAAAGAATTTGGGAGAAAATGAAATCAAAACATGACCCATTGTCAGATCAGAATAATATTGTCTACGGTTACCTAGGCTGGTTACTGGTAACCTAAGTTACATCATAATAAATGACTGACAGAGAACGAATGTTAGGTCGGTGTAAAATTGGACATGCATCGCGGAGCTAACTACTTGGTCAATTAGCCATTTGTGAGGCTAAAAATATACATACTTTACTCTATTCTTGTATGTTTCACGTTTGAAAGCAAACATGTCATGTTTTATAAAAACATTTCCATGAAATATACTTGTATTAGAAAAATAAATAAATAAATTACAATTGTATAATACGTTTATCAGTAAAAATGTTCAATTAACGACTGCAACAGAATTGAATTCATGTACATGCCTATTTGATGATATAAAATATTATTTATTAACCGATTAGTCATAATAATGCAATTTGAAAACCGACATAATTAATAAACCGATTAGTCGTTCCCTTTCGAGGTCTACTGATATTCCTAAACAATATCCATGCGTATGTACTGAAGAACCAAGTGTTTTTGCGCGAAAACCTACTGAAATATGTTATTATGTTTAGCCTATTACTTATGTAGGTATTGTTTCGTCAATCAAATTCGTTAAATATGTGTGGGTTCATTTACTATACGGATACTGCTATTATTTGATGTGATCTGCTGATACGATTTGGTAGAGTGGGATGAATAATATGATTTCCATGTTGACGACGATACAGTATTACTGATGATAATATACTTGGTATAAAATTATATATATATTTAGTTACAATCCATTGGATTGGTCTGCAACGAGTTTGGTTTTTCTTCTCCATTCCTCCCTATTCTCAGCCAGTCTTTTAAGCTCTACGTATGAGCCACAGTTCATGTCCCTCTTCAATTGGTCCATATATGCGTCTCTTGGTCGGCCTCTGCCATTTGTTCCCTCGGTCTTACCCTCCGCGATGGCGATGAGTAGTCCTGGGTGCCTGATGTTGTGGCCAATCCAGTTAGCTCGTTGTTGGCTGATTCTCTTAAGGAGTTGCCTTTTTTCGCCTACCCTGGTTAAGACTTCTTCGTTTTCGACGTGCTCCGACCAATGGATCTTAAGCATGCGTCTGTAGCACCACATCTCAAAGGCCGCCAACCGTCCGCTTTCACTCTTGCTGATGGTCCATGTCTCACAACCATAAAGCAGAATGCTCCATACAAAGGCTTTAGTAAGGTTCTTCCTTGCGCTTAAGTCGATATTTGGGGATTCCAATATCTTCGATTTTTTGTTGAAGGCAATCCTTGCCTGGTTTATTCTGCTTACAATTTCTGCTTTGGAGCGTCCATCCTGGTTTATTCTGCTGCCCAGGTACACGAATTCACTTACTTGTTTGATGCTCACTCCATTTAATGCAATGTTCGCAGTCGCTTCCTCTCTTCCAACGACCATACATTTTGTTTTTTCTTTATTTATTTTCATGTTGTACTTTGACAACAGTATACTTTCCAATTTTCCTAAAGCTTCGTTCAGCTCCATCTCGGAGTCTGCGAGCAGTGCTATGTCGTCAGCATATCTTATCATGTCGACCTTTTTCCCATTTATTTTTACTCCTGTCCAGTTCTTCATTTCTTCTCTCAGTTCATCAATGGCTCGCTGTATATAGCAGTTAAAGAGAGCTGGCGACATTGAGCATCCTTGTCTTACGCCTTGTTCGACCCTTGCTTCTGCACAGCTCTCTCCGCTTTTAATCACAGCCATTTCGTTCTTGTATAAGCTCCAGATTGCTCTTCTATCCTTATAACTCATTCCTGTCTGGTTGAGGGTGTTAAAAAGTTGTTCCCATTCTACTTTATCGAATGCTTTTTCAAGGTCGATGAATGCTATATATGTGTTTTTATTAATTGTTATTCTCTTTTCTAGAGTAAGTCTGAGACTCAGGATTGCATCTCTTGTGCCTGTCTCTTTGCGGAATCCAAATTGATCTTCTGAAAGTGTTTCGTTGATTTTATTTTCCGCCCTTTTCATTATAATGTTGGTGAGTATCTTAGAAGCGTGTGATATCATGCTTAAGGTTCTGTGTTGTTCACACTTTGTCGTGCCTGCTTTCTTAGGAAGCGCTCGTATCAGACATTTGGCAAAGTCCTCAGGTATCTCTCCTGTGTTGTATATTTTGCAGACAAGCTTATACAATGTATCAAGCATGCCTTTTCCTGCGCATTTAAGCAGCTCTGATGGAATCAGGTCAATACCTGGTGCTTTGCCGTCTTTCAACTTTGCTAATGCAATATCAAATTCACTTCTTAAGATGTCATCTCCATTATTTTCTACGTCATATTCTGCTTCTAGTGCTTTGCTTTCCTTGACTGTGTTCTTTCCTTTGTATAATTGTTCTAGGTATTCTTTCCATCTTTTTACGATCAATTCATCCTCAAACAGCAGTTTGCCGTTTTTATCTTGTATAGCACATCGTGGTTGTGTTTTGTCATTGAAGAAATTCTTTACTTCAGAGTATGCGGTTTCAAATTTCCTTTGTTTTATATTCCTGTTAATATTTTTGCATTTTTCTTGCAAATAACATTCCTTTCTCAGCTTGGATTCTCTGTTAATTTTATTTCTAAGGGCTTTATATTCCTTTTTCCCTTCTTCTGTTTTAGAGTTCTTTAAGTTCCTTCTTTTTTCAATCATTTCTAAAATATCGTCCGTGATCCATTCTTTCCTAGCTTGCGGCTTTTTTTTCTCTAATACCTCATCTGCCGCTGCGGTTATTTTCTCTTTAATTTTACCCCATACTTTATCTATACTTTCATTACTCTCAAAATCGCATATCTTAGTTTTTTCGTCGTATTTCTCTTTAACTTCTTTTATTTTTAGCTGTTTTAGGTCCCATCTTTTTGTGGTTCTCTTCTCGAGCCTTTTGAATTTCAGTATGGTTTCCGCCACAACCATATTATGATCACTATCAATGTCCGGACCTGCAAAGCTCCTGCAATCTTTAATTTGATTCCTGTATCTTTGACGTGTAAGAATGTAATCAATCTGTGATCGAAATCTGTCTCCGGGAGATTTCCATGTATAGCGATGTCTATAGTGGTGTTGAAACCACGTGTTGGCTATAAACATTTTATTTTTGGCGCAGAATTCAATGAGACGGCTACCTCTATCATTTCTAGTGCCCAACCCATATGCTCCTACGACTGATCCCTCCCTTTCTTTTCCCCTACTACTGCGTTCCAGTCTCCCATTACAATAACATTTTCCTCAGCTTTTGTGTCATCTAGCAATTTTTGGATGTTTTCGTATAAAATTTCAATTTCTTGGTCGCTATGGCTAGATGTTGGCATGTAGACTTGGATCAAAATTGTGTCTACGGGTTTGGTATCTAGCTTGACTAAAATAATCCTACCTCCATAGTGTACGTATCCCTTTACTCTCCTACCCAAGTCTTTACATAACATTATTCCTACCCCTCCCTGCCCCGGTTTACCCTCTATACTACCGCTATGGATAAGACGAAAAAAATGACGTATAAAATTACTCGTATTCAATTTTCACATAGAAAGATGAGTTAAATAAACAGATGCTGTGAATTTCAATAGGTTACTGGTAAAACACAAATAAAATGATGAACGTAGTTTTCATATTTAACTGAATTTTTCACATTTGAAGATCTTAAGAATGTTACTAAATGAAGTTTGCCCAATCTGCTGGTTATGTGGATGAATTGTCTGTTGGGTAATATTCTTAGCAAATCAATTAATCAATCTACATGTTTCTGATAAAAGCAGACACGCCGGTTTTTTGAAGTACAATGAAAGTGGCATGTTTATTTTTCCAGACAGTTAGTTAAAAGGATACCCCGATTGTGGGCGATGCTGTGATGATATGGTATAGATAAAAATTTCTCAAAAAAACCCTATTATTTTCGCTTTCAATGGAAAATACTGACTTTGAGTCGCGGTGATCTTATTAGCTTAACATTGTATTCGAGATTTTTGATATATATCATTTGTACTGGACAATATTTTGTCTTTGTTTTGATATTACATATTTTAAATTAAGTAAAATAAAAATAGGACACCAAGAAGTCCTCCGTTTCCTGAAATATCTGAGTGAGATGTGTGTGACCTTTATAGGTTAAGAAACTTTTATAAGCATACACATTTACTGTACTTCCAACTTCTTACAGTAAATTGACTATTTTATTATAGCAGACTATCAGTGCGCTCTAATTAATATTAATATTATCAGGAGTACATAACAGTGTGATCGCTTTCAAATTGGTGTATGGATTTCCCCTTCAATCTTCCTATGTAGGGAAGTATGGCATGATATTTGGCACTATGTATATGTCACATAATGGTCTTGTTTGTTGTCACACTGTATTGTCATATTGTTACGGCACGTCCCCCTGATGGCTATATCATTATTGTGTTATTATTTGACCTGGATGTACCAATCATCAACTATAAACTCTACTACCTATTAAAATATCTTTTATTACGATCGTCGTATTGTTATTTTTATACATACTTTACTTAAATTGTGTCAATTAGAAATGAGACGAAAACTAACTATATGCTTACAATCTATTATTGTTCTAATACTCAAATAATGGTTCGGTCAAAGCTTTGTATGTATTTGAGATACAAATATCGTGATAAAGTATAAATTATTTAAAGTCTACATAATCGATTTGTAGCCATGAAGAAGCATTCTTATTTTCTATTTTTTGATGAGTAAACTTTAGTTCTAAATAAATAATAATTGTTAAATATAGGTATCCTTTTAATTTACACAATTGCCGAAGAAATTATTTAACGTTTAGCAACTCGGGGTAAGAATCTCTCTGGAGTTTCAGACTTTGTGACGAGTTTTTTTTCTTATTCAATTGGTTGTTGATTCATATTCAATTTCAATTTTTATATGATAGCTGTCAAGCTGGCAGTGGCTTTATTCTTTGGCGTCACTTTCCTCAATCCTTGAAGGTCGTGAGTCGTGACACCATTTGATTGATTTAAGAAAGTATAATGTAGAAAATATTTTAATACACAGCTTATAATAACTTTGTAATTCATTATAATTTATATATTTATTTTCTATTTTAAACATTCCCTAGACATATTTTTATTCCGTATTTATTCACAACTTACAACAAATAGATCTATTGTTTTTTTATTGATTAATATTTATTTCGGCTATGCGATTTATCAGTCATCCAGTCCTCATTGCTTCGACCATTATTAGTAGTAGTATAATAGTAATAAAAACTAGACAATTCTTTCTAAATGCGCCGGTTTGCGGAAAACTCACCGCAAGGGCTCTTTCAAGAATCATAACGTCTCCTGAACAATAGGGTCTAATTTTGCCTCGAACACATCCACACTTTCCAGAGTTTGCACATCATATTCTGGATTGGTGGCACACCTTAGCACTGAATTCAAAATGCTTAATGTCTTATTCGTTATGTTTTACAAATACCCGCCTTTTATGGGACAATCGAATACTTATGAAAAATGGTTTAAGTCCTTGCCAGGAACTTAATATAATTTCAATGGAACCTTCTGTCTGTATTATCTTCCCAATGTGTCATACTAAACGTGTCTTTTCAATTAAATAAATTGAGGATTTTTAGTTGATTTAACGCTTGTTAATGATTTTAAATAGGTACATGTAATAGGTGCACTAGTGAGAATTTAATTTCATATCAGTTTATTGACCACACAAGTAAGGTTGTCCTCACCCATAAATGATTTGTAACATTTCCTATGACGTGTTCTGTATATTATTCTCGTATGGTTTGTTGTATTGAAATGCTCTATATTTATGTTAAGTATGACTCAAGTTCTTCCATGAACTACTTAAAATAATTTACATAATTTAATATCTATTGATGTCACCGACAGGATTGAAATAACAAAAGAACTATAAAATATGAACTATCGTTTGATGATGAGTTCTTGATGAATTGATGACGAAAACTCCTATTAATAGTACAGATCTGACGTACGACTTTATTTTTCCTAAATTCTAATAAGAGTTTCATAAAAAAGGGAGGAGCTTCGATATGGCTGGGAGAAGTTTCATAACATAAGGAAGTGAAATGCAATAAAATAGGTGGAGTATCATAAAATAAAAAGGAACTACTTTAGAAACTGGGAGAAGTTTAATCAAATGAGGAGCTACGTACAAAACGGGGAGGAGTTTAATTTATAAGGAGGAGCTAGGCTATGAACTGGGATGAGTTTAATAAATAAGGAGAAGCTAAGTTAGAAACGGGGAGGAGTTAAATAAAATAAGGAGGAGCTTTGTTCAAAACAGGGAGGAGTTTCATAAAATAAGGAGGAACTACGTTAGAAACTGGGAGGAGTAAAATAAGGAGAAGCTCCGTTATGAACTGGGAGGAGAATTAAAAATAAGGAGGAGCTACGTTAGAAACTGGGAGTAGTTAAAATAAGGAGGGGCTCTGTTCAAAACAGAGGTTTCATAAAAATAAAGAGGAGCTTCGTAAAAATCGGGAGGAGTTTAAAACGGGGAGGAGTTTAATCAAAAAGGAGGAGCTAGGATATGAACTGAGATGAGTTTAATAAATAAGGAGGAGTTACGTTAGAAACTGGGAGGAGTTAAATAAAATAAGGAGGAGCTCCGTTACAAATTGGGAGGAGTTAAATAAGGATGAGCTCTGTTTAAAACTGAGAGGAGTTTCATATAATAATGAGGAGCTACGCAAAAATTGGGAGGAGTTTATAAATTGGGAGGAGCTCTGTTCAAAACTGGGAGGATATTCATAAAGTAAGGAGGAACTACGTTAGAAACTGGGAGAAGTTTCATAAATAAGGAGGAGCTCCGTTCAAAACTGGGAGCGGTTTCATAAAATAAGGAGGAACTACGTTAGAACTGGGAGAGGTTTCATATAATGAGCTCTGTTAAAAACTGGGAGTAGTTTCATAGATAAGGAGGAGCTACATTATGAACTGGGAGGAGAATAACAAAATAAGGAGGACTTCGTTAAAAACTGGGAGGAGTTTCATTAATTATGGAAAAGCTATATTATGAACTGGAAGGAGATTCTGATCAAAACGGGGAGGAGTTTAATAAATAAGGACGAGCTAGGCTATGAACTGGGAGGAGTTTAATAAATAAAGAGGATCTACGTTAGAAACTGGGAGGAGTTTCATAATACTAAGAGGAGCTACGTTATGAACTGGGACGAGTTTCATAAAATAAGGATGAGCTATGTTATAATAAGAGTAACAATGTTTTTAAGGAGGAGGAAATTAATAGACAGTTATTTACGTACACGGCGCTTAATCATTTTTATCTAACTTGGTCTGTTGAATTCGTTTTTATTTAATAACTTCGTTAATGAAAAGTTTTATGTATATTTGCAAGTCATCTCTCTATTTTATCCCGGCATTTCCACATGTGGACTATCTGCACATAAACGTAAATCATATTAGTTTATTTATTTTTCTACTTGTTTTTTAGATTATTTTAAGGTATTAAAATAGTCTCTTGGAGTGTATGTAGAAAATAAAAAAATACCGAGTCTAAGTGACATTGAAATATGTTTTATTAGGTAAAACAATCATGCATTAATGTTACGATGTACGTAGGTACATGAAAATTACGTAGTAATTATGCTGTGGTGTTATGTAGCCATTCATGTCTGAGAATTAGGTGTTGAATACATTTAAAGAAAACTCGACGGAATTGAACGTCCATGCTTCTTATTCTTCAAGTGCTCTGTCGGGTCCCCCCAACGTTGGCGATCACCTCGGCGAACCTGACCCTATCCTGCGCTGCTCGCAATTACTCCTCCACACTTCGGATACCGGTCCACTCCCTTATGTTCATCTGTCTCCTACAAGAACTTGTAGACAAGTCTACCTGTTCTTCCAGTGGTCCATCTGTCTTGCCAAACACTCAATGTCAGCCGGGTCCCCCGCTCACTGATGTTGTAGGGTCGGAGATGCCAACACTGGTATAGTGGTACTAGACTAGAGAGAGTTGAAATATAAATAAATTGTCACCTAAACGGATAAATCTTTGCGCATAATTAATTTCATAGCGGTGTAACCAGTGGTTCAAAATCATCTGTTATTGAATTAAAGATTGACTAAGACATCGAAAAAATGTGTATGTATTAGTACTATTTTCAGAGAAATTTTTAAAGTTACCTGCACCCTTCTCACCACATGAACAGCTCTCACAATTTTTAGATTTCAGTTTCCCTGAAGATGCCTACAAGTATAGGCGAAAACGTTCGGTATCTAACCTAACAAAGTGGAGATTAAACAGTGCTCAATAATATATTTTTATATTTTATTTTATTTAATAAAAATAAATATAAAAAAAATTAAAGTTTCTTTAGGTTACCTATTGATTGGATTAACGTAAAATGCTGTGGTGTGATGTAGCGTTCCGCCGTGATTCGGTTGGTTATAGCCAGACTTTCTATTGTACAATTTACGTTGTACACATATTATTTGTGGTAATTTATTTTTATGTTACACAATGTTTTTTATAAGTTCTAGATTAATTTGTTTCCATGCACATATTTCATGTAATTTGTTATATGCTAAGAAATTCAAGGTCAAAATCACAATTCTCACTTTTGCATAATTATTTTAATTTCTATTTTAATTTAAAAACACGATGATACAAATAAAAAGTTTTGAATTTAGCGATGGCAGTTAATAATTTTGCTGCGCAAAAAATAGACATTTTCTTATGTTAGTGTAGGTATTTAATATCTGCTGGTTTTCCCACATGTAGAACATGCTATAAATGTATGATATTACGAGGTAGTGGGTAGTAGCTGATTCGGGAGATTCTGGAAAAGTCTTCCAGATGCCGACTTACTCCATTTTCACTATAACGCTTGTTAACTTCAACAACCTCGTATCTAAAAAAGTACCATTTTGCAGGAGACATTAAAAACTCCATAACTTTTTCTACACAACAAAAATATATTTTCTGTTAATGTGAACTTAAGGTTCAGTTAAGGTTGCATCTAATTAATCGAATAATTAAATTAGTTTAATTCCTTAAAGCCTTTAAAAACATTGTTAATTTAGAATGAAAAATTGATAAAAATTAGATACGAGGTTGTTGAAGTTAACCAGCGATAAAGCATATTGCCACCCCGCTTTGTGGGAAATGCCGTAATGGTATGAATGAATAATTGAGCAAATCACTTAAACCACAATTTGTCATAAAAAAAAATGTTACAGTGTAACATGATTCATGTCATGCACTTTTTTTTGTCTTTGGTTTAGAACGAATTTTGTAAGTATGTATTTGATCAACTTTAATCATGTAGATCTGGAATGCGATTATTTATAGTGATTATTGTAATAGATACATACCAGTGGCGTGATCTTCATATATGCAAAAAAACACCATATGCCTGCAAAGAAAAGATGTGCGTATTGTTATACAAAATTATTATTTATTTATTATTATTTTATTTTATTTTAGAAAATACACGGCAATTGCCTTTATAACAAAAGATGATATAGTAAAATATTTCAAACTCCTACACCAATTTCATTTCAAATTCTACCCCTCTATTCTAAATTGTGGAAAATCATTACGAAAGCATGCATTTAAAGTTTAGTCCCGCCACTGAAACATACTTACCAACATTATATATTATCACGTATATACAATTTACAATAAATCGCCAACAGATGTTCGGAAACACATCACTATCTTCATAATATTATGACATGCATACAAACAAAGATGTTATGAGATAATAGATAATAGTGTACTTAAAAACAATATAGGCTCAGATATGTGATATTACATATTATTAGTGTTGTGGAATTCTCAAGAAATAATTTTTGGAGAAATTTACCGAGAAATTTCTCGAAGTAGAGAATTTTCGGAGATTTTTTTTAATTTTTTTATTTAACAGTATAATAATAATAAATACTTTATTCAATCAATCAATAACAATGTACAAATGTTGAGACAATTTATCACCAATATGGCTACAATTAATTATGGAAACGAAAAATGTTAGGTACCTACATAGAAAAAAGTGCTAATAACTGATGAAAAATCTTGATGTTTGACACCCCACTTGCCCATATTCAAGTTAGAAAAAATGCTGGTACGTACATGGAAAAAAAAAGTGTCAATAACCTCTGATTTGGGCCTTAATCAGCCCCACAAATTTTTGGATCAATGAGTTTGGCTGTGAAGTGTACTGGGCGAAAGGTCATAATTCCACTAAGAAAAATTGAATCGTGTATTTCAGAAACCCCAAAACTCCCATTTTTTCGAATTTCACTTTTTTGCAGAATTTAATTGTTAATGGGTAGACACATGTTATAGTGAAGAGAAACATCAAAAATTCATCAATTCAATACAACAAATAAACCGCCAAAAATTTCATGTATTGCAGAAACACCAAAAATCCGGGAGTTGTGGTGTTTCTGCAATACACTCTGAATATACGATAGTGAAACACTGGGAAAATCAATGGAAAAAAAAATATTTCAAGAGATCAAAAGCTTAGCTTTCAAATATCTCAGTTTCGCCACTTTATCCATTCTTGGGAACATGAAGGTGTTGTCATAAAAAAAAACTTTATTGATGGTTTCCAAGATCACTCTTTTAGGCTACGCAATAGTAATAGAGATATTATTCGTTTTCCCTCAAAAACAGCATACACTGAGAAAAATACTAACGAAATTTCACAACGAATCATTGGTAGGTACGTACTATCAGATTAGGACCAGAGATCGTACAAACGATTCATTAGTACGAATCTATAATATAAACTCTTCGCAAACAAGTTGTTGGTAAATTTACCAATGATTTGTTTGCGAAGAGTGAATATTATAGATTTATACCAATGAATCGTATGTATGATATCTGGTCCAAATCTGATAGTACCGTACTAATGATTCGTTTAGTATTTTTCCAAGTGTACACACAAGGCTGTATACCAATAAATACGTTGAAAATGCAGGACATAAAAAAACTTGAAAAGTATATTCCCGATGAGGAGGGAATTTCAGCATTTTACACAGAATTTTTTAATTGGCTGACATGTGACCCCAATAAAGATGCTAGCCCAGATGAAGATTAATTTTTATTATTGTTATTTTAATTTGAAATTTTTTTTTATATAAAAACAGATTTTTTTTACTTTTATGTTCACCCATAAATACGTGTATTGCAGAAACACCAAAAATCCAACAATTTCAAAACTTAAAAAATAAATAAAGAAACTTAAATGTGTTTCATTTTTTACTCTTATCGTATCCGTTAGCATTAAAACTATATTTCTCTCTCATACACAAAAATACGTTTCCCACAAAAAAATTGCAGTATTCACTTTTTTTCGATTTCCCAATAAATTGATTCTATGGAGTTTTGGGCTTTCTGAAATACACGATTCAATTATGGAGAGAAATTTCTCTTCCATCAGAGGAGAAATTCTCGGAGAAATTTCTCGTTCTCGAGAAATTTCTCTGGAGAATTTTCTCTTCTCACATCACTACATAGTATACACATCATATCGGCCCTTCAGCGATCCTTCCACTGCACAGGACACAAATCGGTTTCCTCCATTCAGAGCGTCATTGCGCCAATTGAGTCACCTCTTCTCAGGATATTCCTAGCGCTCTGATATTGCATTATTATTATTTTCATAAGATGTAGACTTTATTATGACGACGGAAACAATATTTTTGTTAGAATTTGGTCAATAACTGCAATGTTCTGTTATGTGTAATGTCTTTGCACCGTCGTCTCTCCTGTCTTAATATAATATCAACTTTACAAGTATTGTATTACAAATAACAATCATCATTATTTAAGTATGTACAGTGGTACCTCGACATGCGAGTTTAATTCTTTCTGCAAACTTGCTCCTGTTTCAAATTACTCGTATCTCAAAGCAAATTTTTCCATTAAAATTAATTGAACTGCCATTAATCCGTTCCAGCCTCCAAAATGTCACCCCTGTTATTATTGTTATGTGTTTTTGAATAAGAAAAATGTATTTATAAATTACAAATATTGTACAAAAACATAATAAAAGCGAATGTAAAGAAATGAACTAGATTTATAAAGTGTTACTTTCGCTTAATTTTTCGTCACTGCTTTTCTCTTCACTGGTCTTTGCTTTTGTCGCCACCCTTTTCTCACTTTCAGCTTTAGGTCGTTAAAAAAAACAAGTCCAAGCAGGTTTGTTTCTTCCTCCCTTTCAGAATGTTCCGGAAATGAGTTAGGCAAGTGTCATTAAATAGCTTGTATCTCAAATTCTGCTCGAATTTCAAAGCATAAAATCGCTCTTTCGACGGCTCGTATCTCAAAGAGCTGGTATATTGGGGCACTCGTATGTCAAGGTACCACTGTATTATGTTCTTATTTCATACTATCATGAATAATATTATTATTATCTACAGTCTACTACATTCTGTATGACATAATTTTCTATTGAATCATCTCCTGTATGACAAAAGGTCACAATTCATTAACAATTACAATAATGTTGTTATATTAAGTATTGCAACATGTTGCATTGTTCACTATATGTATATTCATTCATTATCCTTTGTCTTAATCCTTGTAGGTCTACCACTTGACATCCTATCATAATCTCAAGTTAAACTCATGTACACACCTACTTATTTTTTTGTCATGTCATGCCCTATCATATTTTGTCTGAATCTATATCACTCCAATAGTCATAAGGGCAATAATTGAAGACGGAATCGGTGGAATACCTTCATGATAATAATAATAATAAAAATCTTTATGCACAAAAAATCAACTTAAGAAAATAAACATGGCAGAATTTAAACTAGACAAATAAATTTTGTGCAACGGGCGAGTTTATCGCAGAAGCGCTAATCTTCCAACAACAACCCAAGACCTATTTTACTTCGTTCTTATTGCTCAAAATAGGTTACTGAGTATCCTGTAGAAGGTGGGGTATAGTGAATCATCAATCTTTAAACAGTTTGCACTAGCATAAAAGTTGCATAAGTTATGGTCCTATGGAGGAGTAACAAAAATAATTATTGAGTATTTTATTTTATTTTTTATTTTTACAATATTTAGAATCAAACAGTCGTTACACAATATGTTGACAATTAATACATTTAACATGTAGACCAGCGAAGATTCCACTCTTACCAGAAATGTCTGTCTTGAGGAAAAAAAGTAAAAGTTAAAATTCTCTAAAAAAGTCAAAGTAAATTTAAATTTAAAAACAACGATAATACAATACTTAAAACAATACAAAAACATAAATATAAAAGCAAATATAAAATAACTGTATATACATATAACTGTGTGGACCAAAAAGCAATGTGATTTCATTGAAAAGTTTTCTAAAGATCTGAACATCCTTCTTTCACTGTACACTGTTCCTATGACAACATCAGAGCGTTAAGAATATCACGGAAAGAGGTTACTAAATGTACAAAAATATAGTCTCAATGAAGGTAGTTTCTGTCTTATATTTCTGGGAAGAGGATTGGTTGGATGGATAACTGTGTGTATGTATATATGTAAAGAAGGGAAGAGGAAGTGTGAAGAAATAGAAATAGGAAGTGTGAAGAAATAGGCATCATAATTAAAAGAAATCTGCCATTCTATTTTATTTGTCTGCCCTGTAAGGGACTAAATGATATTGACAGATACATAGAAAGGTAGATTAGAAAAAAAGAACATTATCCACATAATGCAGAGTAAGCACTATTATCTGTTGTATAATTATTGATAAAACATTGTTATCATAATATCTATTACTATTAATATCATCATTGGAGGAGTGCACTGTGTTGTGTTTATTTTGTTGTTGCTGGCCCTATATCACATACCTATATTATATTATATTATATTGTACAATGTATGTACATATTATTTATTTAGTTGACGGGCCTGTCTGTTGTTTTGTATGTTGGCTACAATCCAAAACTGTTTTCATATTCATCGCTCACAAATGTTTACCATCACAAATTATTAATTTCCTTAATATTATAGATAATGTAATTTTGTCTATCGGTCTACTAGATGTGAAACAGTAATTAGATAGTTCAATAAATGTTATTTATATGCAAAACACTACTTATTTCATTGTTGGACTATGACTATATGATTTTACTATGATATGTAATTAAGTATGAGTAGTAACATTGTTGCATAACTATAAATAAGCTAAATTTTTGAGTTCTTTGATATGAAGTTAGCCATTTGACATTCACAGTTGGCAGACTGGCTAACTTTTTTTAAGAAAATTATAACTCAAAAAAACTTACCTCCGCGTAAAATGTAAGTAAAATAATATAGGTATATCGTCTTAACCATCTTATGAGTTACTGAGGAAGATTGTTTATGGGATATAGAATGGCTAAAGTGTCACTTGTTTCTTCTAAAACTAAAATTCTGAAAGAAAAACTAATGTCTAATTGTACTGCTTTTATTAACTTAGTTGATATGTTATTAAGTTCAGAGATTCAATAAAATATACAATATAATGGAATATAAATTTTGATGTGTAATTTATTTTGATTTCAGTATGCAGTGTTCTTGCTTGTCATCATCATTATCCAAGTGGTGTTGGCCATCCTTGTGTTTGTCTACATTGGAGACTTTGAGCAAGCGGTATCTGAGTCTCTACGTAAGACGTTTGATGAATCTAGGAGCGGAAATGAGGCAGCCAGGGAAGCCATGGATGCTTTGCAATCACAGGTACACTTCCAATAAAATAATATATTACATTTAATGGTAAATTAATACTCAAGAACACATTGTCCTGAAAATATTAGGTACTGGAGAAACATTATAAACCTACCCATAAGACATTAGTTAACATTTTTGTTTTAGTAATAAGGTATACCGCCCATCCTCAATGTCTTATTTTTTTATGACATGGTGAAGACGACCTGTATTTAAATTAATTTACTTCTGAAAGATGACTTTAGTGAGTAAAACTTTATTGTGATCACAAATTTAACTTCAGTTTGATTGTTACATTAATTTGACTTCATAACTTGAAATAATTCAAAAATTTGTTTATGAAAATGGGAAAGCGCTACTGGTGAGAATTATTGGAAGCTTTGAAATATTAAAATTTATGATGAGTCATAATTGTAGGATCAAAGTGAAGTGATAGTGAAATTCATAATCATAATTCTGATAGAAAAGATAGATAGAGTCAATTAGGTTTATTTATTTATTCTTTACTGTACACTAATTACAAGCAATTATATACAAAAAATTACGTATACTTTAAAGTTTAAACAATATATACAGAGAAGTTTATTGCTAACAAATAATTTCTTCCAACTAATCCAGATTTTAAGCTAAAATATACAAATCTATAATCTAAATATGATTGATTGGATTGTGTGCAGAATTTTTCTCTTATCTGATTCTAAACAAGTTGAACACCATTTTTATTTCAGTTGAAATGCTGTGGTCTGCAAGGTCCATATGACTATGCTACTGGCACAACTCCCAGCTCTTGCTGCAGCGGAGATACCACTTTAGAGAGGGTCATTGGAGCTTGCACTCCCTTCAACGCTTACAGTAATGGATGTGTTGTAGCCATCAAGAGCTTTACAAAGACAACGGGACATACTATTGGAGGTGTGGCTATAGGTGTAGCAGTTGCTGAGGTATATAGTAACACATTTTACATTTTTTTGATCATATCGAAAAAAAGATGAGTCTCTTACTTACTATATTTACAATGATCGTGTGTCAACTAAACAAAATACAAGATTTTATCTTAATACAGTTGAGAAGGATGATGCTCAGAGACATGGCTACTTGAGGATGAAATGACTAGATCAAGTAAACCGAATCTTATGGGATGGACACTTGTTGAACCCATTGAATGGGCGAGCATTTTTGAGTAATCGTATGGCGGTGACAAAAATGAAAAGTAGGGAGAGAAAATTGAGTTGAAATTGTAAAAAGTAGTTGTGAATGAAAGTACCAATTTTTCTCCTAAATTTCTTAATTACTCACTCACTTGCCGCTCAGCGTTCATCCGAGAATCACAGTCTTCACACGATAATCCTATCCCTCTGACGTCTTGTCATAGGAACGCTGTATTGTGAAAGAGGGACGTCCGGGTTTTTAGGTTCAAATTTCTTGTCTAGTATTAACGCCATTGAATGTGTAATGCTTATTCTAAAATGTACATTAATTTGTTTGTATTGCAGGTTGTTGGTGCAATCTTCGCCCTGTGTCTGGCAAACTCTATTCGGAACGCAGATAGAAGGTCAAACTACTAAATATTATTTTTATTCATTAAAGAACTTAAAAGGATAATAACATATTATTATTAACAAACAAAACTTCCTTATTGCCACTTGTGTAAAAAATAAACAATAATAATTACTATTCATATTATATATAACACAAAAAAATGTTTGTACAGAGTATTTTTGACATTTTCATCTTTACTAGATGTATATCAATAGTAATACATCTCCCCATTCATTTATTACATGAATAAACATAATTTCATTTCATTAAACAAATAATGAAAAAACATAGTGAGTTAAGTGCATCTAAAATAATGCAACATTATATAGGTATTAATTTTTTCATTTCATTTTAATTCTTTCATCTCTTTCTATCCCTCTCTCTATCGTGTGATGATATTCGCATAAGTGCAGAAAGCTTCTGTGGTGGTTGTTTTTGCTTTTAATTGGGAAATTGATATAATAGTATTATTTCCTAGTATAAGTTTGTACGCTATGTTTCAATTACATAATACTTGTAAAATGAATAAAATCAAAAGACGATTGAGAGAGAGATACAAGTTTATTGTTTGTTTGAAGTGTAATACGTCACATGCACAATAATACGTTTGTTTTCATTCTATCATCATCCTCATCATTCATTTATTCATTGCATTTTATTATTATTGCACATAAATCTCCATTCATTTCAAATCGCACTCTGTATACTCATTACATTTTCGTTACAAGGTACATACTACATAATTCAAATTTTTATAATTATTAAATATTTTCTTAAATGAAAAGTACCAAATAATTTAAATTGTGTAAAATGCTCAGGAACCCTGAATTTAAGGGATTTTCATCTCATTTAAGTGTTCGACATTTAATTGCCAATAATTTGACAATCTGTACACCGATAATTAATTAAAAATTATATTATATAATCTTATATTCATACTTATATTATTAACCTAAAGTGAACAATAGAACAAGTTAAGTCAATTTGGTTTCAATTTTACATTAACAAACTTTTCTGTTCTATTCATATTTTAAGAGTAAGACTAACATAGTTATGTACCTAATATAGTACTGCTTTTTGTGTAACTCTTTTGAAATGGGTAATTTTACTGAATCATAAATTTGCAGACAATATTATTTAATATTATTACTATTTACGTCCATTTATTTCGAGAAATAAATACTGATTATTTTTAATATTTTATAACATTTAGGGATTCATTTATAGTTTTACTGTAAGTGATATATTTATCTGTATTGAATTTTGGTCCAATTGCACACTAAATAAACAGACTTTTTTTTTTTAATAAATCCAATAACCCTTAAAAATCCTAAAAAAATGATACAGTAGTCACTGTACCTTTATGAATATTAGTAGCTTGTAAAACGTTTTTGTTTCTCGGTTGCTTAATTAAAATGTTGGTTGTCTCGCAAATAATGTTTGTTTTTTAAACTGTCATCAAATGCAATCTATCTTTAACTAAAGCAATTATAATTGTTAGCTTACTAATATAAAGGAAATATTTTCTATTTGTGGTATTTTTCTTTTGGTGTTAACAAATTAATAGTGATAAGATGTTCATACAAAATACATTATATATAATATGACTACGCTTAAAAAATATGCCCACCTGAGACAGTATGTGTTAGGGTTCTGTCCTTTTCGTACACATTGTCAGTACTATATAGACCTACTATGAATGTTTTTACTTTAATGTACTGGTAATGTGTTAGAAAGAGACACTACCTGTATACTTTCCTTACCATGTGACACCTTAATATTATGATGGTGGAAAGCATATTTTGTTTGAATTTGGTCAAAAAGCACACAGTTTTGTTATGTATAATGTCTTTGGTTATTACTGATCAATATTTCAAAGCTTCATATATACAATACATACATAAGAAGTACAAATATGCTCAGTTTTGGTAGTACAAATAAAAAATATGTGTGAGTATTTTATTTAATAATGAACAAAACACTGCCATTTGTGTGCGAGTCTTATTGGACTGGACACACACATTCTCGTAAACATGTTGTTTTATTATTAACTTCAAAAATGGTCCATTTTTATGTGTCAAACGTTTTTTTTAGAATATAATGAACAATAATAATAATAACAAAGCTGCCTTTCAGATTAAGTGAAATGAAGCATTTTAGAAATACGATTTAGTGCCTAGAATTTTGTAACATACTAAAAACGCTTTGAGATATTGATGATATATTGATACTTTACTATAATACATATTGGTGTCGTGTGAATATAAATATTATACGGTATAAGTCTTATACTTCATATTAAAAAAATGCAATTTCCTTATAACATCACTAACATTATTTTTTCAATAATATTATTGTTATAAATTGTTTATTAATAAATTTTAATAATTAGTTTAAATGCAGTTTATAGTTATTTAAAATAGTTATTGCGGAGATTAATATGTTTTATTTTGATATTTGATCCAAATCTCTTTCAAATTTTTATATGTTTTTACATGATAATAAAATTGCTCTTTACATTCTGGACCACTGTTATAGTTATGAAAGTAATGCTTGGTGTATGCTTCCATGCACATTAACAGTGTTGTTTGATATTATTTATGGTGTCGGTATCCCAATCTGTTTGTAAAATGATAATAATAATTGAATAAGATAATATCAGTATGACCTGTTATCCTTATTCAGGCGCTTCTGTTTCAAATGATAGTTTTTATTTACTCTCATATTTTTAAATGATTTTATTTGTTTGTTGAGTTTATTCCAATAATAGTTGTTGTTACTCATGTTTAATAATATAACCTAACAATGTGTTTTCACGTTTTGCGGCAATGTCAGGCAGCATCGGCAAAACAGCGTTTGATTGCATCACTACATCTGACAGCAGTACTATGCACTATGAATTTGTACGGGAGCGATGTTAGACAAAACAGTAGATTACATGAAGTTGTGCGATGATGAATCTGCTGCTTCACTCAATTACGCTTGTATACTAATAATACATAGTGCAAATAGTATTGCTGTTTGTCTTCGTTATGTAATTGAACGCTTTCTGCTGTTACTATCTGTCGCCTGTCTTGAAGCACCAAATTCTAGTTTATTAGTTACTCATGACCATTAATTTTTATTAAACATCATTTGTTTGATACATTGAATTATTTTTGTTTTATATTAAGTACAGTTGAACAATTGAATTATAATTTAGTACAAGGAAACAATATATAATTTTTATAATATTTAATTGTTTTTAATATTGCCTTCGCTATGTAAACACAAAGCAATCATACTAATACTGTACCTCAAATAAACAGCTTTAGGTTTAAAATATTTGATTAATAAATATTTAATATTAAATCCTATTCGCAATATTTTGCACAATATATTGTGCACATTGGATAATTGTATGACAATTAGATGTTTATTTATGTGGCAGCATTTGAACGTTATTTTGTGCAAAATATTGCATAAGTTTTTATTCATAAAATAATACACTACACATTGGGTGAAAAGTTTGATTCAATTTGTGCACTTATTATATGGCTCTATGATTTTAAAACACTTTTTGAAATGGTTATAGCTGAATATCTTTTGCTGTTAGTAAGTGCACACTTTATCTAACTTATTGCTTGTTCACAAATACCACCTATACCCCTGTTTTTATTATTCTCAAAATATTACGTGAACTTTTCAATTATGAGATATAGTTAATTTTGTGCATTTGAAGTTATCAGACATTGACGAACAATATAAATATGATATTCTGCATTAACATATTTTGATAATGAATGTCATAGAACTCAAAACCATTAATACATTTTGCACCAACATATAAATATTTGTTTTTGTACCATTCCAAACTTAGTAAGGCGGTAAAATGTATTTATGAAAAGAAATATATCATAATTTTTCATATTCTCTTTATTAATATATAATAATTAATACATTAAGAAATGATAATATAAACCCACATTTATAAATGATTTTTACAAAATATATATATTTTTCAAAACGTACATAATATTTTATTATTATAAGCATTTAATAATACATATTATATGAGAGGTTCAGAACCATAGTGGATCAAATGCATGAATAAAAATTGAGATATTTGGAGATAAATTGGCAGGTTATACATATATAGTACATCATTAGAACACAATATAAAGACTATAGAGAGCCATATGTGGCTTTAGTTTTGAACTCGGAATTATGTTTTGGCAGCGAATAAAGCAAGAATCAACTCATTTAAAAAAATGCATTTGATCCACTATGATCTGAATGCATCATATACTCATTTATAAATAATTTTTACAAAATATATGTATACATATATATTTTTTTAAATTTATTTTATTACTACGATATATATATGTATAATATATAATTATAGGTACTCAAGTAATGATAATAATACTGTTATGACTTGTATTTAGTTTATAAGCGAGTGAAGGTGGTGAAAATTTTGAATTTATACATTTAATTTTGTTTTTAACATTGTCACTGTCGTCCCTTTGGATATTAATTATTATTAATATTATTTTTAAGTTTTTGTTTGTATTATTAGAGAGAGAATTTTTCCCTACAATATATTATTATGTTTGATATTTTCACCATAAAAACAAAATAATTTTTTAGCACTCCTATAAATTTCTTTTATTTCCTGTTACTATCTATTAGTTTTGAATTTTTCCTGAATATTGTTCAAATTTTATGAACATAGAAAATATTTTACGTTTGTCATTCGTGCAGAGATTCTATTAATTAGCTTTCGTCTTTTGTAACATTTCTGTCTGAAACATAGACAATCAACTACCAGATTTTTGTTGAATGTGTGCTGGGGTAATAATGACATTACACCAACATTCTTGTTTGAATTAAAATATACAAATAATCCTCTCAAAGACGCAGTGCCCATTAACATGCTTTCATTGAATGAGAACATGTTAATAATTACATCATTCATTCATTCATCGCCCTCAACGCTCCTCTCGGGAGCACAGGGCAAAAACCAGCCTCCTCCATTCAGAGCGTCTGCGCCAATTGTGTCACCTCTTTCCACGACTTTCCCTGCGCTCTGATGTCGTTGTCATAGGAACGGTGTATTGTGAAAGAGGGACACCCGGGCCCAATAATTACACACCCAACTTTTCTCTAAATTGAAATAAAAAAAAAATAAACAGAAATAACAGGAAGTAAAAGGAAATATCTATGGTGAGTATTTTAAATTTGAATCGTTTTTTTTTTCAATGTATAAACAAAATTCTGGCCACATTCACCAGTGCCTTTTGCTTAGAAACCATGATTATTTTAATAAAATAAATAAACAAAACAAAATTGTATTTTTTGTCATTTTCATGTTGTGTAAACTATAAATAGTATAATAATGATGATATAATTGGCACTTTGAAATAAAATATATTGTATTTGGAAACAAAACACTTTGGAGTTGATTCTTTTTTCAAAATTTTGAATACTTCCCATCTCTCTCTCTCTCGCTCTTGCTCTCTCGGCATCCAATCTGCTGTCATAATCATTGGAAGAAGAAAAAAGTTATTTTTTTACTTTGTTGTGTAAAATTATTTTAGGTTTCTAGATACTAAATCTAATTACTTGATGATAAAAAACTATTTGGATATTTTTCTTTTATACATTTGTAACCAAATGAATTCACTCAATGCACTGTTGGGGAGTTTAAAATTCTAAAAAGCAATGTCATCAAACTTACGAGTCTGATTTACAAGATGTTAAATCAAATACTCTTAACACATTTCATCGTAATTTTTGCAGAATAAACCCTAAAAACTCCAAACTTATGCATAGTTCTAAATAAGAGAAAGTCATAAATAGACATATTTTTGATAAAAGATGGTCAGGCGAAGAGTTATTAAGATGGTAGAGATGTTGTCCCTATTGTTTTAATTGTGATACGCTGAATAATTTTTTTAGAACTTTGGTGAAAATGTTAATCAAAACATTAATTAAAACCTTCCTTTGACTTATATATTCATGTTTAAATATTGCCATTTATCAAAAAAAATAACTTCAAATTTAAATAATGCATTTCTTAATGGTATTCAAAGAGCAAGGCATACCGAGGCAATTGCTTTGTCTTATAATTCTCCTATGATGTTAGCCTCACTTTGTCAACTACCAACTGCAAATTAAAACTACAATTTAAAAAAACGGGATGCGCTTTTTCCCCTTTTCATATCTTCATAATTTCTTGCTCTTTGAGTCAAAGTAATAGTGTACAATATTAATCATTACACACCATCAAAAAACATCAATTATATAATTCAATACACAGAGGGCTGGTATATCGCTTTATTTGCCATCGCAATCAGACACGCTATGATGAAAAGGATAATACAGTAATTGGATTTGGAACTGTATGTCTTACTTTTATCCTAATTCAAACCATTTACTTTACGGCCATTAGGATATTTTGTGATATAAAATAATTTGATTTGTCCAAATTGGAATTTCTACCAAAGTGACTCATTAATTTTTTTTAATAGTCTCAATCTAATCTTTATCTTCTCTCGTTCACAGCAGTTCCCAGGATTATATTTAGGTATATCGTTTCGCCTTTTTTTTAAATAATAGATACATTTACAATTCACTTTTGCTTAATTAGTTAAACAGAATATACACGAAATACATAGCAATTATTTTAACAGAAAATTCAATAAATGTTGAACTACTTATGTAGATTTGAATTTATTTAGTTGATAAACTATACAGCACACAATATAAAACAATTTTACTACTTTTTACTGCACAAATTTTACTCTATCACATGCATGATGAGACCCTCAAAATATTTTCAATAAACAATCAAAATCAGTAATGAGAATGTTTTACCCTATGACAATCCCTGAATTTTAATATAAAAAATGTCAAGAACCAATCAAAGATTTTATTTGATTAACAAAACTAATATAAAAATAGTCATATACGTTAATTAACAGTAATATACAGAGAAAAAAAAACATTGTCGCTATGCTTTTAAAAACTACAAATGTCTTGCTATGTACACTCGCACACTAATCAATTCAACATATAAATAATATAGTTTAGATGGTCTAATATTAAAATATAATTTATTTTAATTTTTTTCTTGTGCACAAAATGTCTCAATTTTATTATTTGTAATATTACAGGTTCATTCACGTAAGAAAATGGTGACCACACTTTAGGTATTTAAAATGATTTTGTTTTGTTGACAACTTAAAATATCATTGTACAAAATAGTTTTGTTATTTTTTGTCATGAAGCCTTTTTTGTTTGTCATTTTTACTAATATTATTGATGTATATCAAAGTTTCCTTTTACAGATATTAAAAATAAGGGATACTCATCTATATTTGTTAACTATCTTGTTTTATAATTTCGATGCTTTTTGTACTGTAATATACACATCCCTTATTTTGTTTTGCTTTGATCCCATCAGCATTGTTTTCATGTTTGATTTTTGTGCAACATATTTTATACAACACTTGTAAAACAGCATTAAAATCATACAGGCATTAAATCATTAGTGGTTTTCTTGGTTGTCGTCACATTTGATTACACAGGTTTGATTCCTGGTTATAAAACAATATAATTTGCATAAGATTCTTATGCTTAAAACAGTGATTAAATGCAATACTGTGAATATTTTATCATGTACCATAATAAGCTCACTATATTTAAATATATGTTTGCTTGAAGATTACCTACCATTATGGGATATCTCACAAATGGTGCAGGTCGCTCTCTTCATGTCATGAAAGAATATGATATTCAGGATGCAAGTTTCATCGCTGAATTGATGATTTTAACTATCAGTTATCTAATATTTTTTCATATTTGTTGATCTGGACACTTTCTTGTATATTATTTTTCAGTTTTCTTTGCTTATTATATAACATTTCATTCAAAGTTATATATAAATATGTAAATAATATAATTTTCATTTAGTTTAAACCCCAAAGCTTGCAGTTGTGCTTTTTTCTGTACATAAAGTTAATGATGGATGGTTTCTAAAAATTGTAGAAGCAATGAGTGAGTTTGGTTGAAGAATTCTTTCGTGTTGTGGGAATTTGCAGCTATTTTCTTGGTGAGTTTTTAATTGTAGGATATCAAATTTGGTTATTTGGAGAACGCATCATTCAAAGTTACTTCTTACAACTTCTTTCTTTTAATACCTTACCATTCATCAGAATTTTTATTTTTCATGTTAACATATCTGTTGGTATGGAGAAACAACATTATGTCAAGCAATTTCATTTTACTTCTTTTCAATATTATAAAATTTACCCCTCACATTTTGATAATTAACATAAAATTGTTAGCAACTTATTTTTATTTGAATTAGCGTTGTTTTGCTTTTGACAAAAATAAAATATGTGTAATTATTTGTATGTAGCGTTGGTGAATATGCCATCAGAAAGGGCAATACAAAGACAAAATCTATGTTTATTTATAAAAAATTGTAGAGTGTAGTTTATCTCCGAGAAACAGATATTTGTGTGAATATTAAATGCATAAACTAATATTTTCATGAGCCATCTTCACCAACTCCTGGGAGTTCATATTTGTTCACGTATATACCTATTGTATAACTGCCTTTTTTAATTATTTTTTAATCATCAACTTATCTTGTCCTTCAATGCTCTTGTCAGGAGCACAGGGCAGAAACCAGTACTTGGTAAATAACTTGTCATTTTCATTGGAATATTGTAGAGTGTATGTAGAGAAAACAAAGTTTTTAATATTCATTTTGTTTACAGTACATCTGAACACCTTTAAGTTTGTCAGTAAAGGTGTATTCATCATACTTGAAAGTTTAATAGATTATCTTTTATTGCTAATGAAATACATTTTATGCAGATATGTACAGGCAAAAGAAATATCCATTAAGATACTTAATTCTGTGTCTGGCCTAAATCTTACCATTTTAACAGTTTGTGACAGAGACATTGCTTTGCTATTTAAGTCTTCAGAACCACAATCGAAGACTTGAAACTTGAACTATTTTTAATAGCCCTTTGAAATGGAGGTTTAAATAGTTTTTTATTAAAATAAATAAAAGAAGTATATTTATTTGAACATATCATTTTATTTTATATATTATACATTATGGAATAATAATAACTACCTATTATTATTGTTCAATAGGCATATTCATATATATATATTTATATATATATATAATAATAATATTACAAGTGGGGTAGTCAATAAACATACATTTATAACAGCAATACAGGCCACATATATAATATCATTATGGATTATTATCTCGTTGTCCTGGAAATATATTTTGGTTTTATAATAATACATGAAATTTAAGTACTTTAGATTCACTCCCTCATTGCGATTCTGTCAAGTGAGAATTTTATAGCCGAATTGTATTCCATATATTTTACACTATGTACTGATGTCACTTTACAATATATCTTGGTTATCTATGTGAATGGATTAATGATGAAGGAACTGGACACTGATATCAAATATTGTCTCACAGTAGGTGATCAGAAACTTAATGCACTGCTAAAGGCACCACAGTGCCTACAACCTGTGACCACGCCTCCTCCAAAATCTTAATAGATCAGTTTAATCACTTGGTGAAATGTTTTTCCAATTTGCGAAAGGCAGTAAAAAATACTAAAATTCAAAGAAATTTAGAAGTGTAAAAAATACTTTGCTTTTTTATATTAGTTTTATAAAACTACAGAATAAATGACAATTTAAAGGTTTGTTTATAAGAACAGCACTGACAATGGACTAGTGAAAGTGAACTTTTGTACTGCTACCACCAATAAAATCGAATTTGTATCTCTACAATTTACTATATTTTTCCATTGAAACTGGTTCTACTGTCTCAGAACAGGGGCCGTAGACAAACCGTACTTAGCGATCGACTACTGGCAAACTTTTCGACAATCTACCTACATGTACCGTATAATTATGGGTTATTGTTGCGGTTATAGTCGAAAATTCGTTTGTAGTCGATCACCAAGTGCATGTGTGCGCTGCTTGAGTAGGATTGCCTTTTGATCATTCTAATTTTAAATTTTTATTATATTGTTGTTGTCCTGAAGAACAATAATTTACTCTATTTCATTTAATTTCATTTCAATATAAAAAGTTATGAAATAAACTCCATCTGCAAGATATTCCTTTAATAATAATTTTAGGGTCTGTATTAGTGTTACAAGAAATATCATAGAATATAAATATTTGTTTAGTACAATAATAGAAGGATTTTTATCTAATTACAATATAATTTAATATGTAATGTATGTATGTATGTATTATTGATATTTATTATATATAAATATTATAGTTTGTACTATTAAGTACCTATTTAAGGTGTGATAAATATATTATTATCATCATTATTATTATCATTATATAAATTGGATTTATTTCAAATTTATACAATATATCTATTTTATTATAATATTTATTAATATGTATTACAAAAATACTTTAATTATTATTCAGATCTCTGCTAAAAACGCAAATGAAACAAAATACATCTGACTATTTATTGTTCAAGTGTTTTAAAAATTCACAATTATATAAATACATTTTGCAAAGTTTATTTCAAAGTTGTCAAGGGTCGTAGGTGTAAATTTAAAATATGCAACATAGAAAATCATGTAATGATAGTTATGTGTTATATTTAGAATACACATACAACATGTGGTTTCATCAATTATTCAAATCTGTGTATAATTCTGTTGATAAAATATCTATGACACTTTCAAACTGTAGTCTTTTGTCAGAATTTTATTAATTTTTTTACTATTCATTGATTACAATATTAATCATTACACAGTATTAAAAATCATCAAATATACAGTTCGACATACAGGGCCAAATTTTAGCCTTTTTTTCCGAAAACAAACCCTGTTTTAAAACTATTATTACAAAGATAAAAGTTACTCAAGTTAAGCAATCACTTAAATTCATCTGCATTTACATTATTTATGATTCTGGACAAAGAAAAACTGTTATGAAATCTTTTTTTTAAATTATTGTTTTTTAAAAAATATGGGAAAAGTCTTAGATTAAAAAACATCTTTCGAGGGTTTTAAATAAAATCCATCTTGTTCTTAGTTTTAATGAGGTTTTTAGGCTTATAGGTATGTGTAGAATAGTTTATTTAATATGTGCATACTGTTTTCTATGGCATTGATTTAGCACTGCACGCTATTGCACTTCTTAAAAATATTAACTCATTTCTTTTTTTATTTTAACACACATTATACCTGAGTTTTTGGTGAAAGACTCTGTTATATAACATAATACTGCTTTCTGGAATGAAACTAACAACTGTGTGCACAGGTATGTAATACTCATTGTTATTTATTATATTGCATTAACATTTCTATTTTAATTTCAATCAAAAATAAAAACTTCAGTTGCATTCCTTTTATACATAAATATGTATATAAAATTATTTGGATTTGTAGGCTTTATGCATATTATTAAATTATTTTAGGAAAAAAAGTACCTATCTTTTTTACTTTCACGGTAAGACATTTGAAATCGAGTGAATTATGAAGCAAGAATCTTTGAAAGATATTTTCAAAGTACTGTTAGAGCTACAAGATATATCTGATTTCTAATTCTGTCTTTATTGCAAAATTTATTACTGTAAATTTATGAGTTACAACTAATAAATTCTTACTATTACAGGTATCGTTGATAGAGAAGAGTGTGTCACAGAGCAGTTATGAAGAGTTATTACGTTCAAATTAACATACCATAGTATATGCAAGAGAAATAGGCGTTAATTACACACTCACAATTTCTTTACGACAAATTTTCCAAAAAAACCTTATTACGGTAGTGTTATAACTTTTCTCCATCTTCAGCTACAACCAGATAGTTTCTTCACGAGCAATATACTTCAAGATTTTTAATCTAAATTAACCAGATTTTATAAAACAACCATTTAATTTTTTAAAATTATTTCTATCATCAAACAACATGTCCTGTGTTGGGGAGTTTTTTGTTTGTCTTTTTCTAAAATATATAATTTAATATTTTATGTATTGTCAGATAAGAAGAAACAAAATATTTGTGTAAGGATTATTTAATGATAAAATGTTCATAGTTTTTATGTTTACTTTAACTTTTCTCATTTTGTTCTTTGTTTTTTTTTTAAATCTTAATATATTAAGAAGAAGAAAAAGAAGCAGCGTTAATAATAAATAACAATGTTGTGTTTTTTTTTTATTTTGTGAACGATGAAAACAAATGTTTTTATTTTTATATTGTAATAATAATAATAATAAATAAATAAATATGATATTTGAGTAAAAATATATGCTTTACATTTGGTGTCAGTATTATTATTTCATTTATATATATATATTTATATACAATACTCCGTTTTAATAAAATAACTACTCTCATCTTATATAGTCCAGCTTCTGCATAACATTTTTTAAAATAAAGTTTTCCAAAAAAATATTATAATTTAGGTAGTACCAATACGATTCTGTAATTTTAATAATGTATTGATTCTTGACTGTATATTGATTACAAATAATTTTATAAAGAAGTACATTTGTATTAAATACAATCAATACAATGAGCGAGCATGTCGCAAAGCTGTGATCTTTTTCAACTAACCCAACTGTAATTTATTTAACTGTTGATATTTTCAAATGACAGCCATTATTCTACATGGTCAAAATATGCCTGAAACATTTTTCATTAACAACAAATAATTTTAGTCAAATATAAAGTGGGACCAATGCTTATCTTAATCAATTAGTTGTTAGTCGTCACTTATGACCGGTTTCAATAACTTGACTATCCGCTACTGACGATTGAAATCTATTGTGTAATATATTTTATTGACAGTCACGGATATCTAGATAGGTTATTGAAACCGGCCATTAGTGTTGTGGATAGGTACAAACAAAAGTTGACATAGTAGTTTATACATATCTGGGATGCGAATGTTTGAGGTTAGTACAAATCTTTAGAAATTCATATCTAAATAAAATATGTAATACCTTTTTTTTTAATGAGTGTTGTTCCATTACATGGAAGTTGGACTATATAAATTTGATTAGGATCAAATAATGATTTTATTACATTTAAAATAGAGACAAGATATTGGGCATAGTATATATATACTAAAACTACAAATAATCATATCTAGTACAAGTTTAATATAATATAATATAATATCATACACAATCAATAGTACATCTAAAAAAATAATATGTACAATAATAATAAGAATATTAAACATATGTGTGGTCCTACTGCTGTTGCGCTCTGTCGCTAAATCTACAGAGAAAACATATAATAGAATAATATTTATATAACACAATGTAAATTATACTCAATATTATAATAATAATAATAATACATATTATTTATATAATAGGGATATAATAATCAAATGGACAAGAAAATATTATTCCTATTATAAATTATTACTTTGTTTTTTATCTCTAGACAAATATCACATGTTGGCAAATACAATGCCTCCTACAATATATTTTACTTTATCTGTGTTCACACTGATAGACAAACATATCAAACAAAGGGTTCTGTGTCTCCTTTCTTTCCTCTGTCTGTATAGGAAAGAAAAGAGAAGAATAATGATTATTTACAATATCCCGTGGAGTCCTCGGTAAAGAATAGGCCAACCACTCTTTTCTGTAAGTTTTTCAGTGCCCCGTAAAAGGCAGGTGTTCATAAAACATCATGTTTTTAGATATTTAAAAATTTCAGTTCAACGACAAGATCATCATAACATCCATCCTGTATTTCCAAACTTTTATTGGTACGAAGAGGATAACTTGTATGTTTATTACAAGCAGTTGGACCGCTGGCTACCCCACTTGGGGCAGATGCCGAGATTATCTTCTTTCTCATTTTTTTTATATTGGCAAAGAGAAAAAAAAGACAGAACCCTTCATTCGCTTTGTGCACCAAGCAGTGTGGTTACGCCTTATTGAAAACATTTACCAAACACTCAATTTGGTACTTACATCAATTACGCTGTTGAATAAAATGTTTGGGATAATTTTTGAATCTGTACAGAGGTCCCTATTATAATAATACTTACAATAATAAATATAGAAACTAAATCTTTGATTAAACATTTGAGGGACAGAATTACTGTTATTACTATAATACAACAATAATATAATAAACATTGTTTATTATTAATATTTATATTATTATACTCTTTATTCTACAAAATATTTGCAATTATTACAGTCTTACTATCTAAGCTCAAATTCGAGAAAGATTCTATTTATTTTATTTATCGTGGAAGCCATGAGAATATTAACACACTATTCTATTGTTATCTATCTATTTTAATAGATTAAGTCCTCCTTCTATATGAGTACATTTTGCGAGTACAAGATGATTCTTTGAGTATTCAATGAATACAACTAAGAGTTGTTATGCTATTGAGTTATTTTATGTTTGGTTTTCTTCAAAACTGATATCAGATCCCGAGTAACTGAGAGCGCACGAGTCGCTAAATGTCTCATGGCTGCTATGATCACTGTCTTCTTTGTGAACAAACGTGTCTGTAGACTTTTGAGAAACCTTTCCAGAATCTTGAGATATTTGGTTTTCCACACAGCTAATTGTATTTGATGATTCTTCTATTGATGTAATTAAATTCATACTGGACGTCATCTCTTCCAAGAAATCGAAGCAAGCTACCGCTTCTCTCTCTTGCTTTCCGTACCGAAAGAAAAAGTCATTTCTCCCGATGATTGTTGGGCGATGGAAGCACGAGAACCTCAGTACAGCCAATCCCCTCTCCCTCAGGGCGGCAGCTGAGAAACGTATTTAGTCAATGATTGTTTTGTAACAATATAGTCAGTCACCACTCTACAATATATTCCTACTGAACACACGGACACAAGACATGCAATGTGGGCGAGATTATAGGCGAGTGAGATAGGTAACAACAATAATATGGTAACAGAATATACAGATCATATAATATACATGTGATATTAATTATAAGAGGCAGAGAGTGGCATAGCGAGGTGATTCCTTGTGTGAGATAAGCAATGCAATGTGACAAATGTAAGTCATCTCCGCTCCTGAACACATGATCACATGCAATGTTAGCCAAATTATTATTGATGTATCGGATGAATGGTGGTGACTGCATTCACGTGGATCCTTCCTGGTGTTTGGCGTTGCCGCATTCGTCTCCTACACTTCATTGGAAGAGACCAGGGGAGCGTCTGTTTGACCAACACAACACAACTAAATAATCTTATATCACACAATACACATACAAAAAGGCAATCATTAATACAATGAACAATACAAGCACACACCTCTTCTATTCTTATATTCTCTGTGACATTTGATTATAATCAGAGCTGGGTGTTATTCGGTTAAGAGAATAGTTGATTTGCAATGTAAAAAAGTGTTTATACTTGAAAATTATTATCTATTGGTTCCCATTTAAAACTGCTAAAATTAAATTCATTAGTTTCTAAAACTGCCAGCACATCTGTCTTTCAAAATGTATGACTTTTTATTAATAAAATATTGACCTACATGTGATAAGTGCCTATTTAAAAAAATATATAGGGAAATATATTTAAAAAAAATATATCTGGGTTTTGTTATAAACCCAAATACAACCTTATACACTTTTCACAGAAAGCTAAAAGCTTGTTGTGAAAGGGGAGTTTGCCGGCATCTGAGATCGAACCACGGACCCCCTGTTCACGAGGCTGAGGCTACCAACGAACTCAAATCTTTTACAATTCTGTATAAATTTAACTGCAATTCATGTTTTATTATAAAAAAACTAATGAATGAACCAGAAGGTGCAGTTGATTTTTTTGTTCAGCTTAGTTTACTGTCTAGCTCTGATTATAATATAAGTATAGCCATCCCATTAACAGGAGTTAATTACAAATTCAAACAAAAAAAACATTAAGACGTGTCACAGATTTGTTATGATACACTATTATCCAGAATGAGATGGACAACACAAAGCATTGTTGATAATATGAATACAGCAGAGTGTGTATGTCGTGAGATGACAATAATATACATATAACGAGGTGTTATTATTAATGAATGAAAGCTTCAATGTGATTCAGAACAGAAATAGTGAGAAGAGGAGGATATTATCAGCCAGCCATACTCACACACACACATGGAATAAATACTATTCCGACTCTTAGACCTGATTAAGTGATACCTTATTCACACAACGGGATAAGTGTTGTTCCAGCTTTATGCGTAACTTCCTGATATTGTAATATAATGCTTGCAATATTGAAGTGTATTTCATAAAAAAATATTTTATTAGTAAGGTTTTTCATTTAATCAGAGTTAACTTTAGGCATTTCTAGTTAATGAGGTCTAAATATGTAACTTTCTATGTGAGTACGGCTGTTTAAAATTATAGAAGCCAAAGCTATTATTATATTTTAATATTGAAATTTGTTGATTGAAAATTGTGTAAAAATTATTGAACTAGTGCGTATGTGAGAAATCATTATACAAAAGTAAAGGGAGTTTTGCACAATTTGTTGGATGTGCATTAAGTATCTAATATTTTAAAAGTATAGAATATTTATATTCAGAGTCAATGCTGTTTGTCATAATTAACTCGAAAATAAAACCAAGAGATTTTCAAACAACATAATATTAGAAAATTATCTTGTTAAACTTATCAATTAAGTATTATTTTCACATCTTAGTTGTCTTGGTATCGTAAACACTTGAAATTACAATATATAGGATAAATTTATTAGCAAAGGATTTTTACTGTTATTTCTATTTCAGTAGGTATGTCCTTTTTAACTATTATTTTAAATATTAAAAAAGTAAAGTAGATTTGTTTATTAGAACAAATTTATTCTCAAAATAATAGAAATTTCATGTAGAATTCCACGAAATAGAAAAAAATCTTTATTTATGCAAAAATAAATAATCGACTTAAGACAAGTGTTGGGAAGTGATGTTACCTTTCTTTTGTCTCCTATATCTGTGAAGTTTATGTAATTTAGAGTAGTCTGCAGCTCTCTCATCACCCGAGTCACTGCTATAAGAACCAGCGCATGATGAAGTCGGAGATGGGGAACTGTCACTGGATGCCAACATCACGTCCAGAAGATTGGCACGAGCCTGGAAATATATCTGGTTAATACATATCTGTATTAAATGAGACTAGCTATACACATCTACAATTAGTCGTGGATGCCTGTCATTGCATGTACATAGTTCTGCAAGCACTTATTGTTACAACTGTAGCTACCTGTCAAATGACTAAAATTTGACTGGCGCTCATAGTTATTTGTAGAAGCGGAATATGATCCTAAATAGCTGCCTGTAGGCCTAGTCAAAACACATTTTAGCGTTACGTTTTCCTTCGAATATAGACGACGTTGCGAGAAAGTGACAATTTTCGTAGCTAAAATACACAAGTATTGTGTATTGAATTTCAAATTAGATTGTCTAGGTTTTTATTATTGCCTATTCTATTAAACAGTTCTGTTTTACATTTAGTTCATTGAGAGAAAATAAGTTAAATGCAAAAACAAATTGGCTTTTTTTAAACACTTCTATATGTAAAATTCACATGAGGTGGATACACAAGAAACTAAATACAAATGTTTTTGTTGGGTTCACTTTTTCAAGATTTAAATAATCAGGGTTTTTATTAGTTGAACTGATTACCTTTGGATCACTGAAATCTATTTCTCTCTCCACATGGACCCATCCAGTCGGACACCATAATGCTTTATCTAAATTACTTGTCTGGACTGGGGGTCCTTCATTATCACTAGCTATTATTCCTTCTTCACCTTTCCTGATCATTCTGAAACAAAAAGAAAGATGTGTAAGAATTATGAAATCAGATAAACTAAAAAAAAAATTTGGGTTGGTCGACAAGATGTGTATTGTTTGTAGATCTGTAGAAATCTTCAAGAACGGATTTCCTGTAAATTGCCAGTATACAAATAAAGCAATTTTGTTACTAAAAATATGTCATTTTGCTATTAGATATTGCAGTTATTTTACCTGTTCAATTCATCAATGACATCTTTCGATGTGGCTGCTTCATGAAAACTGACCATCCTGGAGTGAGAAGGTCCTTGAGATACAATAATACTTCCAGGAGACAGTTTACTTGTAGATGGTATTGAAGAGTCTCCATTAGTATTGCTATCAGCCAAAGATTTCTTCGGAGATCCAAAAATTGGTAATTTCGATTTGGCTTTTATTGGGATATGAGATTTCTTTGCGATTGAAGTTGACGGTACAGGTATCTTGCTCTTTTCGCTTACACTTTTCTTCTTTGTCTTGCATATTTCTGTTGCTACTGTGTCTGAAGTAGATACGCTGGTTGTCATTGAATCGCTAGTTTGTGTTAGCGAATTATCCATAACAGTCTCTTCTTCTTCAGGTACTGGAACCAATTTTTCATTTACTCTCTTGCAAGCACTTAATATTTCATCGAGTAATGAAGGCTCTATAGTATCGTCACTTGTCACAGCATTATTGCTGACATTTCTTGGTTCATCTCCTAATAATATATGAGATTCTGTTTGAGAAGAGGTATCTTGTCTTTGCTCTACATAGTCGGAGATTTCTTGAGGTGTACTAGAGACATAAATTGAATTAAAGTCTTCTGAGTTCACACTAATACTAACATCTATTGACTTATTTATTTCATTCTTTTGATAGACTTTCAATAAATGTTGTTCATCAATTTCATTCTCTGTTTCTTGGAAATCTCTATATCCTTCTGAATCAGAAAATTCACTAGTTTGGTTATCTATTATCCTTGGTACTTTGGTAATATCAGGGGAAATATCACTGTACAATGAATTATAATCATTACTTAAAACTATATCACAGGACTCATTTTCAGAATAAATAATCTCACTCCCATAAGAATTCCTATAGCTGCCTTCGATGCCTTTATTTTCATTTATGTTTCTTGGGTCATCAATGTTAAATTCCTGACAATCTATGTAAGGTGGTGGCAGCTCACGAATTTCAGATATTGGTCTGGAAGGTAAAGAATCTTGTTCTTCTCTACTATGACAATATTTTTGCTGTTCTACTATAAAATTCAATACACTCTGTAAAGCTTGTTCTCTCTCCTGTTTCAGAGTTATTTGTACATCAGGTAGTTTGAGCATTGGTCCAGAACATTCTTGTCCACCGCCAGCTCCAAGACCTCTAGAGGAATTGGAAGCTAAACTTTTTGTACTTTCAAATTTAACAAGCCTATAAAAATCTCTAGTGAAATCAATTCCAATAGCAGATGATTCTGGTTCATCTGTATAGCAACTAGATCTTTTTGATAAATCATTGTCTCCTACTTGTTCATTATTATAGTAACAATCATTATTAACACAGCATTCCTCCGAATTCTCTATACTGGACCAACTACCACCAGGCGAGGGAAGACCAGAGTTTTCCATTGGAGGATAAGGCCAAAGATTATCGTCTTTTCTATCAGACTCCATTTCGTGGTCTATTGAGAGTGGAGCAAATTTATCACTAGAATTATCCATCATATAACTTGAATTATTCCATAAACATTCACTGACATCCTCCTCAAGCTCCAAAACATTATTTTCTTGAATACTAGGAAGAGTTGAGAGGGATATTTGTCCAGGAGTTACTGCATCTGTGTGATTCCTTTTCAATTGTGGATCTTGGAGATCTTCACAAGAGAGATTCAAGCTCCAGTCTTCCATTTCAGCTTGATCATATTCTAATTCTAACAAATCTCTATGTTGTTGTTGTAAGGCTGATCTAGTGTCATCTAACTGAAGCCAATGCTGCACATAATCAGCATCATATTGGCAATTATCTACTTGTTCATCAATATTACTAACCCATGAACTACGACTTTGTGAGGTATTGTCAGTATTTTCATTATTTACAGTAGAAGTTGAAATTAAATTACTCGCTCCTCTAGTCCGTCGAAGCGGATGACTTTTCTTGTCTCTTTGGATAACTGGTACCACATCTAAGAGGATCATGCTGGGAGAACTAGGGCTTGAGAATGTGAAGCAATTGTCTCCACACTGAGAGGCGCTTGTTGTAAACTTCAAACACAAGTTGGAATCCGAAAAGCTCCTCATTATGTGTTGGAATGGATTCAGATTCTTTGTTGGAGGAAAACTATTTCGCGGATTGAAACTTACAGCTAAATTGAGAGGTATATAAACTATTTCTTGATCAGATTTATCTTCCACAATAATGGCATTGTTTATGTTAACAATAACTTGGTTGTCAGTTTCATCTGTCGCTTCTTTAAGATCTTCTAGTTCCCTACTTGTCTCTCCTTGTCTACAAGGATCCACTTGGACATCACTAGACATTGTTGAATATCCTTCATCTCGATTTCCACTTTCTGGCGATTCAACTGTGACTTCATCTTCAGCGGTTTGCGGTGGTAGATCTTCTGTAAAATAAAAAATGAATTTGTATTAAAATAACCGTTATCTACTGTCATTTGATATTTTTTGAAGTGAATTATTGATAATTTATTTTACCTGGTATGGTTTGCGACAGTCGATGAAGACATTCTGATAGCATTGCAGGTTGAGCGACTTTCAAATTGAGAGTTAATGGTCTTTTAGGTGAAGCCCATAGCGAAGGATCGACTGCTCTAAGTGCTTGTAATAGACTTTGTGGTGTGACTTCTATTCCTTTCAATTCTGTCCAAAGTTCGCTCAGGATTTGATGTCTTCTTTTATCATCAGCTGAAAGTTGGTAAGTATGATGTGCAACACACACGCTCATCACATCATTGACAGGTTCGTCTTTAAAAGAAACTATGGAATTACTAGCACACAGTCTATCTGAACATGATGTTGTTATAATGTTTCCATCAGAAAGTCTTTTATTGTCATTACAATGCCTATCGTGAAATGAATTAATATCTTCGTTGCTCTTGCACAGTCTATTATTTTTATGTAAGCATTTAGATTTGGACAATAATTGTGTCCTGCACTTGTGTGAAAGAGGTAGAACTTTATTACAAGGAGATAGAGGATCGTCACATTTTTGATAAGAGATTGTTTCTATGCTGCAGCAGTTTGCGGTAGGTAAATCCAAGGCTGGAAAATATATTTCAATATTAATATTGTACACAGTCATGATAAAAAAAACCACGAGGAATATACCAAGATAAAATCTTACCAGGATCAGGAGACGCGGGCGATGGGGCGGCCTTGGGGCGCAACTGTCGGAGCAGGAGCGCCCCAAGAGTCCGATTCTGTGCCTCCAGTTCCCGGGCCCTTGTACTTAGTCGAGATAACTCTTCACGAAGACCCTGAAATATGTGAGAGATTTTTTAAAAATAATTCGTTACATCTAATGTTTGCAGAGGCGCTTTAGAAGGGCGATCTTTTTTAATAACCATACCCAGTGATATTAGAAGGGCGATCTTTTTTTAATAACCATACCCAGTGATATTATCACTGACTACACTATTTGCTATTATAATTTTCGACTTAAGTCTAGTTCATTAGAATTATTATAAGAAAGTTTTTACCCCATATCTACTGATTTTATCCGTAAGATTATCTTATTGCTTGTTTTAAGGTACAGCTATTACAAAATTGCTTGTGAAATAGCTTTGAATCTTACTTTCATAGCAATGGGGAGTCAAATGTTAAAACCTTTCAGATTATAATTGTGTGTGAATATAGTAAAACAATGTTTCTGTCCCGCCTGCCCGTAACGTCTTTGTGAAACGAGAAAATTAATAAAAGCATTAAAGCTAAATGAAGTTCTTCAAAGTTAAGTAGGTTTATTTTAATGATAGGCCTTGGCGAATGCAATTTAATATTGGAACCCTTAAACCGTGAATGCCGCCTTGTGTAGTTAAGCCGTGTTTAACAGATAATTAGACTAATTAATGGGCCGGGCCGTTAGCTGAGACTAAATTAAGATGCATTACCATTTTCTGTCTAATAATAATAAGGATTTTCTCAAGAAAGGGGGAAAGTCCACGAGGAAATGGATGAAACGACGGCGACAGAATAAAGCCTTTTCAAGACTTCACTAACGTTCAGCAAATAATCCCAATCTTAACTTATATAGTTTATAATCCTTGAGCTTCAAATAAATGGCGCGGATTCCGAATTTATGTATACGGCATATTATAATATACAAAATTGTGTAGGTACCTATATTATTTCGGCCAAACAAAGTGACATTTTAAGAGGATATACGATGGAAAATAATGTTTTCTTAAGTAAACATGTTGCATAGCAGATACGTATACATTTTCACGAATAATAGTTGGTTATAATAATATACAATTACTTAATACTCATCGTAAACTAAGGCATTATTTGTTGTTTAACCTACTTGCAAACCCCCAAAATTTGTATAAGGTATAAGCGCAAAGTTTGGTTTTGGAATTGTTGCCTAAGTTTCGGCGGTTTCGATTTGGATTCCATCTAATCTGACATTATTGTAGAGATTAGGATTGGAGAGAATTTACCGACTTTAGATTTTGAACAATGCTGCTATGTATTCACTCCATCTGCTACCTATTATAAAGTTGGCTAATGTGAAGATTTTGCGGAGTTGTAATGCTAATTTGCTGACCAAATTGCAGTTGAGACCATATTATATAATCTACTGCGTTTATTATAAGCATTATTACCTACCACAGACTAGTATTCATATGCAACACAAAAAGGATGAAATATGCACATTAAATAATATGTATGAAAATAATTGTGACATCAGTGGTTTGATTTTAATGGCCGGTTTCAATAACCTATCTATCCGTGACTGTCGATTGAAATCCATTGTGAAAAATATAGGATTACACAATAGATTTCAATCGACAGTAGCGGATTATTATTGAAACATTTGTAAGAAAATGTCAATAGAAACCAAAACCAACTAGATTATGACTGATTTTTCTCTTATTTTTCACATGAATTTCATATATTTAAACTATTTTTAAAAATGTAGTTTCATAGAATCCATCCTTTTCCCGAAATGTGCCTTGCCCAATTGAGCTACGAGGTGACATTCGTTTCCAATGATAGCTTTTCGTGCAGGTATCGTTCTAGTATACCTAAATATGAGTATATTTCATGCTTTTTTGGATACAACTAATTTCGCATACTTAGCTAAGAAATCACATTTTTGGATTTGTTCGATTTTGATATCAAACCATTCGTATTAAAATGGTGTTTTATTTAGTATTTATAATGTACAGGGAGTTTTATCTCGTGTTATCTACTGTATGTTGATCTAATAATCTGTTTAATCCAGTGTAAGCGGAGTCTCGAAAAACAATTCTTCAGGTAGGTACTAAATTTTTTAAATGACACGTATCCTCATAGTAATTTCCATTTATATAATCATGGTTTATTCCATACATGGGGTAGCCAGAAAACTACCTGCATGAAATAAACATGCAAGCTATCCTCTCCGTGCCAAAAATATAATAAAATATTCAGGATGGGCTGATGGCTGATTTGAAGATGTTAAGTGTTTTATTTGTGATGTTTTACACACAGGACACTCGAAAACTTACAGAAATGTGTGGAGACGTATTATTTGCTGGGAACTCATAAGAGTAATATGCAATAATAATTTAATACTGCTAAAATATGCAAAATTCTTAAGAAAATAGCCACAGATATGAATTTGCATACAATATACTGCGCTCATTATAGTGCAAATTGTACATTATGAAATGTTTATTGTTATCATATATTTTAAAGTAGAAAACTCAAGTTGACACTAACGACCGACTTACTTTATAACAATGTATTCAGAACTATAATAATACTACATATAAAATTTAGAGAAGTGGGTCTTTTCAGACAGACAAGATTATCTTATTGCTTAGGCGACCGGTGTGGCGCGGAGGCTAACGCACTTGCCTTTAAGTCACGAGGTCTCGGGTTCGATTCCCGGCCAGGTCAAAATGAAGAATGACCTTTTTCAGATTGTCCTGGGTCTGGGTGTTACATGTATATGTGTATAGTGCATTGTATATGTGTATCGCCGTGTTAGTACCCATAATACAAGATTCATATCTTAGTTTGGGACTAGCTCGGTCTGTGTGAATTGTCTACACGTGTTAAAAAAAAAAAAAAAATATACTATATAAGAGATTTTGAATCCACACTATGTATAGAACATATACGTACCTGTAATTTATACTTGTTAATTCTTTATTGTGAATAGAATATTTATGTGTGGATTGTTACGATAAATTATTTGTTAGAAATATCTTAGGAGTTCTGTTTAAGATTCACAGCATCAAGAAGTTTACAAGACATATAAAAATACTGAATAATCTAATTTGGATCTTTGCAAATTATTTCAACATAGTATGTCACATTGGTATATTTTTCAATTTCCAAATCTTTAAGCACATTTTTACACTTAAATAATTATGTTTTTGTATTAATACGCCTTTAAAGCGAAATTTATGCCCTCTGGTGGTGTGCTCCACGAACTAACTTGACATTTTCAATATCATACAAATTTATGAAGGAGTATTTTAACTTACGGTAAATTGTGTTATTTAATCACAATAAAGCATAAAATTACGTGTTTTCACATAGGTAATTGTAATCATGATTGTCATAAGCATGATTGTTTATTTTTTACTATTCCTAAAAACGATAAACTATAGAAAAAAATAATGAAAATACATACGATACGCTATACATTTGACAGAGCCATTTTTTTTTCAAAGTTACTTATTTTCGTTTTTTTAGATAGGTAGGTACATTTTGTTTTCATATCTATTTATCTATACCATCAAACCGATATATTATTACATAAATTCATATGTAAGTGAAAACAAGGGTGAAAATTTCAGATTAATTTGAAAGCTTTTTAGGAAAAATAAATGTTTTACCTTCTGTGAGAGGAGGGCGCGCACCACTTGATTAGCAACGTCATCCAAACACCTCTCGTACTGTTTCTTCTGAGGATCAGACTCCTTCTCCGATTCTGACTCCTTAACAAGATCCTGTTTAGTCTCAGAGGATTTGAGTTCTTGCTCGGTAATTTGTTTATTCACAGCTTGTAGCGAGGCAACTTGTGTACGAAGTGATTCGTTTTCCGCTGTCAATTTGGCCAGAGTAGTTTGATAATGGATGGTGCGAGCCTGGAAACAAAGGAAAAGAGATCGATAAGGGAAACAGTATGCAAGAAAGAAAGTAAATTGAATGTTAATACATACATAGTACATAAAAGTAATAAATTATCTATCCATCTATACCCCAACGCCATCTCCCACACGTGGAGTAGTCACTAGAATACAAACTGCATGTAAATATTAACATTCAGGTCGACATTTCCGTATCAGTAAAATATAAGATTCAAGATTGGTGATGGACTTCACCACTGATGGATTGAAGATTTTGAATGTTTTACTGTAGTAATAATAACCAGATATGTAATTTTTTAAGATGCGCCGTTTTGTGAAAAAAAAACCACCGCTAGGGCTCATTCAAGAATCATAACACCTCCTGGGAGTTTTGTTCCACAGCAACGGGCCAGTCACACAGGAGGTACGGTCAACATAGTTAGCCAGACCTCCTCTACGCGGTATCTATCCTTTAACGGTAAAATTTAGTTATAAAAGAAACAAAATCACTAATTCAGCAACAAAATCCCGACTTTGAAATATATAAAATGTGGTGAATATCTTGCTCAAAAAATGACATTCTGGGTTTTGTTTGCAAATCTAACAAATACCAAAATAGCATGTCTGTTTATGATGTCCATTCATTGCAATTATTGTGATATTTTGGCAAGTATAAAAACACATTTCAAGAGTTTTTTGTCTAAATAAAGAGTCGGATGTTAAGGGAACAAATTCGACACTTGCAACTGACAGAAAAAGATAGACAAAGAGGATCATTGAAGTAGCGTCATTATGAAAAATGACAGATAAGTATAAATAGGTAGGTTATGCCTTAAGAGATGTCATAAAATTGTTTAATTCTGGGGGAATAAATTTACAGTGATAATAATAATAATAAAAATACGAGTCAATAGTCTCATAAATATTTTCGTTCGTAAATTTGTATGTTTATAATTAATTCATTTATACTATTACGGCTTCTCAAGTGAGGTAGCCAGCGGAATGATTAATCTGGTTGTGTAATGCTGAGAAGTGTGGATGGTTATTCGTTTATAAATATGTATGTTTGTAATTCATTAATTCATACTTTTAAGGTATCTCCCAAAAGTGGGGTAGCCAGCGGACCAATTGCAGATTAAAAATATGCAAGTTATCCTCTTCGTGCCAATAAAAGTTAAGACAGCCAGGATGGGTGGCATACTTCAACTGAGCTGAAGATTTTATTTGTCTTAAACACGATGTTTTACGAATATCTTTGAAGTCTTCGGTCTCCAACGCTTTTCATGTTTATAATTCAGACACATTTCATTAAAATATTGAATTTAGTGATGAAGTATGCCATCCATCCTGAATATGATAGTGAGATAGGCGGAATTGGTAAACGTTGTCCGTGTACAAGTGATTATTTAATCCAATAATCTTTATTCAAATAATATCGTCTTTACATTTTCATAATAAGTAATAACACATTTGAACATACTTAATACAATTATAAAAAAAATGTCTTCCCCACTAGCCATAGGGCTGTGTTGTGGCAGAAATACCAATGAGATATAGAACAATAGAATTATTGAAGTTAGCAAAAAAAAAAAAGCTAAAACCTTATTATAAATAAATAAAAACAACTAGTCAAACAAAATCAATTATTTACAAACATGTCTCAATAATACTGTCAATTATAAAAATAAACACACATTACAATACAAAGATGGGTCAGAGAATAATCTAGCAATGTAAATGAGTAAAATCCGTCTGCGAATGAGTTATTATTGGCTGTGTTAGTATCTTGAATTAGTAATAATTGTCATGAACGTCAGTGTATTAGTCTTGAAATGAAATGGTGAGTTATTTAATGTTCACGCCAGTGCACTGGGTTTCGCAATGAGCCCTGAATGTCAGCAAAAGCCAGTGAGTGAGCGAGTCAATAGGTTAGCGGCTGATTCAACAGTGTGTTAGTAAATGTAAAGTCAATTCACAAGATTGCGACGCTTTTACATTTTGTCCTGTTGGGATTGGATTTTTTTGTAATATTGTTGCGTCGTGTAAACATGGTTCTCAAATTGAGGTATTTTATTGATTTTGTCAAAATATTGTCATTTCACAGTTAGACATATAAAATTATTATTGTTTATCCACAGTGTTCCACCGGGTTTATCGCAGCTAGTCATAATATTAACTCAAACCGCTTTTACAATTCAAACAAAATAATGATATAAATTAGGGGAGAGATGATGGTACATAATAGGTGAACGCCCATTTGGAGTACCATGCCATAACATTACACCACCCTGCTCTACTCTCCGGGTCGGTGGTTTCTCATACTAAATACGGATACCTAAATACGGATGTATCCGTATATAAAAAGAGGGCAGAGGGCCACCAGAGAACAAAGGTATTAGATATACAAAGACATATAAGTATATGTATATATGCCTTCGTAGACTCAATATTTCAATGTTCCCTTAGTGTGACGCTTATCCTAAGATAGCACTTAATTTAGTTCAATTTGCTTTTACATCCAATAAACCTTGATATTTTACTACTTGTTTACACTAAAATGTGAGGGCAAGTAGAGTGACTTTCAGAGATTTCAGACTTTCAGCCCTTACATTTACGTATTATCATCATTATTGCCGATTTGGAGTCACCAATTAAATTTTGATAACAATGACAGAAATAGGTAGCCGTAAAGGCTATTACATCTTGCTAAAGGTCACTCTATCTGTCACTTACATTTTCGTTAAAAATAATAATGAAAATATTTACCGAATTTACAAATTGTACAGTGTCCTTGAGGTGCTTTGGCACTTAAACGACACTTTAATATTGTCCAATAATAATAATAATATTGCACAAAAAATCAACAATAGAAGAAAACATTACTGAATAAATAAATTTGTGCAATGGGCGAGTTTAAAAATAGTATATCGAATGTATAGTATATTGGAGCTAATTTAACCAAATTATGGGCAATCTTAGGATAAACGTTACCCTATGACCACAAAGAAATGGAGATACTAAGTAAAGCGACGGACGGTAAAGCAAATAATATAATCCAAACACTATTTATGACGCTCGTTAAAAAACCCAGCCCATTATTTTTTATAGCATATTATTTTTATTTAATTTTACCCCAACCACAAATTTAGACTAATATGTTTTTTCCTTTCTTTGCTGTACGAGTAATGTATTTATTTGAATCTTAGTCACAAGACATTTTGTTATATCCTAATGACGATCTATGCACATGACCTATAATTCTTTATTTTATTTTATTTAGATGGCTCAATGAATACGGTTCGCAAGTACACTACTTTACTCAATCTCGATTGTGGTAAATAAATATGAGAAAAAAAGTTAAACTAATACATATTGACAGATATAATATCTCTATAAGATGGTTAGATGGAAGAAATCACTTCATAGTGATAATTTTGCCACTGCATATTATCCTAGTATTTTAAATTTAACAATGCTTTGTTTACATTGTTATACAAAGATGAAGTGCAAAAAGAATAAAAAATAAATATATAAATATTATAACTTTTCTATATTTTCTAGTGTAATTTTGTGGAAATGCATTATAAAAGATAAAAGGCATTTAAAATTAAATTAAAAACACTATTTCATTCCACTATGAGAATGAAACTTCACATAGTGAAATGAAACAGTGTTTTTAATTTAATTTTAAGTATTATACTTTATAAATATAATGTTTTCGAAGATACTTGGCAAATTGCTTAGCGAAAAGACAGTTAAATCATCCATATTTGAAAATAATACTATTTTGTGATAAATTTGAAATCGAGAAATACCTATGCAAATAAATAAAATATTTTTAATATTTAGATATGTTTAATTGTAGACAGTTGAAAGTTCCACTACATTTTTTCAAAATAGCGTTTAAAACGATTAAATAAAAAAAACTTTTAAATATTCCGAATGATATTTTCCCTTTGGCTTAATGATAATTATGTATGTTTAATCATAATCGTAGTTCAAATTTGTTGGTAATTTTGCTCTAGGATATATTCAGAATAAATTAGATCAATTTTTCAAGTCAGGTTTGTGTAGTTTTAAATGCCCTGTAGGTTGATGGGTAGGAGTATTGCCGTCATATCCTGCAGGGTAGGCAGAGAGGAGTGAAATGAGAGACCGCGGATGTATTGTGATGATGGTAGACAAAGTTTGAATATTCAAGGGGTCGTTGGATCAGGATGAGGGGGTGGGAAAAGGGATTGAAAACAACATCGAAAATTCACATCTTTTGGGATAACAATATTGTGCCTATTATATGAGTTCGTGAACTAAGACACCAGTCATGCAATTGTTTTTTTTAATATAATATACCTACTTTTAATATAATACTCTCTTATGTTCTCGAATGTCTCGTAAGGCTGTAAAGTTATATGCATCTCTAAACTTTACATTTTAGATCAACTCTATAAACAAGTTCGTCAATCTATAAACACACTTAAAAAAATTACAGATTGTTTCTTTAAAAAATGTGACATTTTGTTAGTGCTGTTTCAAGCAGCACACTTTATGTAGTATAGCGTGGATATGACCGGGAAATCGTTATTTATATTAAAATTAATCATAATATTTATTATTGGCTAGTCTTGCTATCAAGTAGGTATAAATAATGCACTACAGGTTTCATGTATTTCGAGTTCGCATCATCAGGTGCTGATCTATAATGAATAAAACAAATATAAAAGTTTTTATAGATTGCGATGGCTTCCGAGTAGGAACCTTCTAAGCGAAACCCGGTTTATAATAATTAATTATACAATTTCGATACTTCGATTTAGCATCCCTAAGCGGATGCAGTGTACCCCGTAGTGTGGTCTGGGGGTAAACAGGAGGAAATTTAAAAGCTTCCGATAGCAGTCACGGTCACGGGACACCATCCAATGTTACATAACTACCTCTGATGCATCTAAACACAAACAAATATATTATTGTTATATCTACATAATATTGTACAGACATTTACCGATATGTATGTACATAAATAATATATATTATAGGCATAGAGGAGACGATTTGACGACCGACGTGGTGCTGAAGTAACTTTTGCTTTGAGTCATGAGATCTCGGGTTCGATTCCCGACCAGCGCAAAATGAAAACTGTTTTTTTTTTCAATTTGTCCTGGGTTTGGTTGTTACATGTATGTATGTGTTTGGTTCACTGTATGTGTGTATCGTCGCGTTAGTATACCCATAACACAAGATTCTCATCTTAATTTGGGATTAGCTCGAATTGTGTAAATATCAATGTTATAAAAAAATTATTCTATACTCTGCACATAGAATTTAGACTTTTATAGACAACGTTTTTTTATACCTTGTACCATCACATGGGGAGTGATTTTTGATACTATGTTACCAATTAATATGGATATAATATTATCGTTAAGTATTTTTATAAAACATTTTATTTATAACAAAAATCACTAGTTCTGGTGTTTGGTTATCAGAATCTTCGTGTCATAGCTATCATATTCAAACTTTTGATTAACACTTACGACCCCGAATACCAGACAACACAATAAGGACCATGAAAACTTAAAGAATTTTTCTATTTCTATAAACCCTACAGTAAAAACATCGACCACTATAAATGAATATCAAAATACACTCAGTATTTTTATAAGTACTCTACACAAAGTACGTGTGTACTTTTAGAGCCATTGCTATCAATATCACTTTTACATAAAAATACAATGAACGACGCGTGCTTTTAAAATGCAGTCATAAATTTCTTTTTTTATTTTAATGGCGACGATACCTTCACTTATACTAAGTATACTTATATACAATAATGCAACATTCAGAGCTTTACAGTAGCGAAGGCTTAAAGGTCCTAATGAGTATGTCGTGTTTGGAGTATGTATTAGTTGATATTATTATTATTGTTGGGGGGGGGGCTATATGGTTAGTATTGCTGCATAGGGATGCATTACACATAGTAGATATAGCCATAAGTATAATATTACTTAACAGGACATATTATTATTAGGAAAGAATGAGTTGAACGAGAACTGTTATTTTAAAATGAATTTTAAAGAATAGGTACGATGAAATTATACTGTGATTAAAAACCGATAAAGAAGATTACAAAATAATATTGTATTTTTTTTAATTGTAATTAAAAGGTATAGTAAGCTTAGAAAAGAAGGGTGTGGAAATATATGAGGGAGGCCTATGTCCAAATATGGAGTTTAAATAGCTTACAAAATGAAGCTTTTTGCTGTCATTCATTTCACTTTTTAATTAGGATTCGGAAAATTGGTCTTAAACTCTTTTCCATAGATTTTCGAATGTGCTGTAAAATGCAGGTGTTAAAAAAATTAAAGACATTTTACATTTTAAATTTTGCGAAGAAGCTTGTCACCCATTTTAAAGGTTTTAATTTTTTTGGCATAGAGAGGACATCTTGCATGTATATTACATGCAGCTGTTCAGTCGGCTACTCTACTTGAGGGATATCCCATGATGGTAATGTAGCTTTTTTATTTTATTTACTGGTATTATTTACTATTTTGTGCATTTCAAGTTAATCTTTTTTATATGTCAATTCGGAAGGAAACTATAGACGTAAAGTTGGTAACTATCAATTTGTATGTGTGGTGTACCAGAGTTATATTATTAGCTAAGCTACAGTGGCGTAGCTAGAGTCATCTGCGCCCGGGGACATGGCACAAAGTCGGCGCCCCTTCTCGGAGCCGTCAAGAAAATTTTGAAATTTTACGATTTATATGGTTCATTTTCGAAGCATCAATCTGGTATTTTAATGAAATAAAATACAGACTTAAAGTGATGTCAGTAGAGAAAATTCTCAAAAGAAATTTCTCGAGAACGAGAAATTTCTCCTCTGAAAGAAGAGAAATTTCTCTCCATAATTTTCACAAAAATATTATAACCTTTCGCCCAATACCTGAAAACCTGATCGGTCTAAAACTTCATCGGGCTGATTTGGGCCCAAATCAGAGGTTTTTAATACTTTTTCCATGAAGGTACCTACTAGAGGGTTATTCCCGGGAATTCCCGGGAAAACCCTCTAATTTTTATTTCCCATTTCCCGGAAAAAAAAATCATTTCCCGGGAAAAAAACACAAATTATTACTCATGCAGATCGCCATATCGATACCGAAATCTTTGTTTAGTTAACTGTAATAGTCGTAATAAATTTGTTGAATCTGACGAACATTTTGATGTGATAAAATATGAAAACAATATTTTTTTACCAATATTAGTGTTTTACTTTAAAAAAAAACTTAATTATATAGCTTCAATGTATTCGTTTGAAAAAAGCATAATTCTTTTTGGCCGACAATGTACAAGAATCCTACGATTTTTCATGTTTTTTTTTAATATTTCCAAAAGTTAGTCAATTTTTGTTTTATTTATGGATATTAACCGATTTAAAAAATCATTTTTTTGATAAAATTTCTCATTTTTTGAAGTCAAAAATCACCAAATGAACTCGATTTTTGTTTATTAAAAAAGCTTTGCCAAAATCCATAATATTTATTTGGTTGATAGGATGAATAAAAATTAAAAGTATATATATATATATATATTTTGTAAACAATTTGAATTTTGATATAACAAAGAATTCCTAAATAAATCTCGTCAGTCGGCTATTTCGTTTTTTTTAAGCAAAGAACTTATATTGGTAACAAAAATTTGATTTTTTTAATCAAATCAAAATGTTTGCAAAGGTCAACAAGTTTTGAGAGTTTTTCTACCAAATTTGTTGAAAATTGAATATAAATATATATATAATAATGAATTTCCCGGGAATCCCGGGAAATGTATTTTTAAATTTCCCGTTTCTCGGGAACGAAAATAATCCCAGAAAAATTTCCCTCTAGTACCTACCATTTTTTTTAAATGGGCATGTGTGGTGTCAAACTTCAAGTTTTTTCATTGGGAAGAGGTTTTTACTACTATTATTTACGTAAATGTTTACTGTATTTTTTCAATAAACTCATGTATTTGTTGGTTATCTGTTTATTTCAACCCGAGCGATACCGGATTACAAAAACTAGCAACTAATAAGTGAACAACTCTATTTAAAATTGAAAATCATCAATTTTCCTATGTTATATTTGTTCCTTTTAAAAACTAGTCTTTTAAGTATATTCTTTTTACACATTACCATATCCTTATTGTAAAAATGAACAATAAAAAATATTTTGCCTCAAAATACACCTGCCTTTTTTTGAACACCAAATGATTTTAAAGATAGATAAAATAAAATATTTAGGTAAAAGCGATCTATCAGCCAAAAACATAGAAAAAGCAATAAACGCGTAGGCTATTCCGTTATCAACATACTCATTTGGCATTATAAAATGGTCAAAAACCGGTTTAAATAAATTTGAAAGATTAATAAGAACAAAATTAACAAAAAAAAGACATCACCATCCAAATTCTGCGGAAAAAAGGTTGACTCTGCCTAGAAGTATAGGAGGAAGAGGAATTGTTAACATCTCCTCTTTACATAATGATCAAATTGAATCTCTTAAAACATTTTTCAAAAATAAACAAAATAATTTTATTTTACATAAAATTATAATACAGACCGACAAAAATCATACATCATTAAATTTATATGTCGAAACAGTAGGCACGCGAATAAACTATTAAAATATTTTGTTAGAATCTTAAAGTAGGAAAGAACTTCATGCCAGACACCTCAATGATCTCAACCAATCTCATGTTTTTTTTTATTAAAACAATAAACGGCAAAAACCTTTTACATGATAGATCTCAAATCAATACAACATACACACATAACTAATTTCAATAATAATTATAACAATCAACATAAAAAAATAATTTCACTTATTTTAGAGCCATTCACTATGTAACAATTTCTAGACATTTTTAAATAAAATATTTAAACTTGAATTACTATGTTTATTTGTTACATTAATTTAAATTCTGCTATCGCGATTTCAGTGCACTTCGTAATTCAAGTTTAAATATTTTATTTAAAAATAAAATAAAGATTCATAACAAACAAGTGACAAATATCCGTCAAACAGATGGTTTACCTTTGGGGAAGTGTATGGGAAAACCGAGGGTTTTATACTGGCTGTTCAAGAACAAGTAATAAATACAAAAAAAAAATACCAAAAATACATTATAAAAAATCAAAATACAACTAACGATTCATGTAGAAAATGTTTGGCCAAATCGGAAACGATACAACATATAGTTTCGGGTTGTTCTACTCTCGCTCAAACTGAATATACTAAAATACATAATCATGTCGAAAAATAATACATCAAAATTTAGGAATTAAACATAATTTAATAAACTAGCGAAATATAATACCATACTATAAATACAACCCGGAACCGGTTTTAGAAAATCAAAATTATAGGATCTATTATGATAAAACAAAAATAAAAGATAGACAAATACATCATAATAGACCCGATTTAGAATTACATGATAAACAAATTAAAATTACGTATCTAATAGACATAGCTGTACCAAATTGATCTTGACGACCGGTGTGGCGTGGAGGCTAACGCACTTGCCTTTGAGTCACTAGGTCCCGGGTTCGATTCCCGGCCAGGGCAAAATGAAGAATGACCTTTTTCAGATTGTCCTGGGTCTGGGTGTTACATGTATATGTGTGTAGTGCATTGTATATATGTGTATCGTCGCGTTAGTACCCATAATACAAGATTCACATCTTAGTTTGGGACTAGCTCGGTCTGTGTGAATTGTCTATACATGTTATAAAAAAAAAAATAAGCATAATATTCAAACAACTGTCGCAGAAAAAATACAAAACTAGCAGGAGAAATAAAAAAAATGCCATTCTATGTAGGTCCGTTTACATAATACCATTAATTTTGTCAGCTACAGGGGTAGCTCCGAAATCTTTGATAAATAATTTGCAAAAATTAGATTCACCGGTAAATTGATATATTAAAATTCAAAAATCTATTAAAATAAATACTTGTAATATTGTAAGAAAATTTTTGAACACAGATATTTCAGGCACAATGCTGGAATTTTGAGCCCATGTTTTGAGCCTAATCCTTTGATATCCTGTATATCTGGATAAGTGATTTTTTTCCGGCATTAGACTGTTAAGTTTTTGTATAATCATGACTGATCATACGGAGACTTATCTGGTTGTATAATGCTGAGAAGTGTGGATGGCAATTCTGCCGCCGCGTATAGTTGAAATTTTATAAAAAAAATAAAATATACTTATAAAACACTGGAATGGACATAGTCTTTTTAGGGGTTAAATGAAATGTTAAGCATTGTTGAGTAAAAACTTTTTCAGAAATGTATGCGAAAGTTGTTAAAAAAAAATTAACAATTTTTACTTGATAAACCAAAAACAGTGATGATGTGATGAGTAATGAAAAAATTTCCAATGTTGTTTTTTCTTGCAAGTAAAATAAAATATAATTACCGAAAAATTTGCTAGATTTAAAATATTATTTAAAATAACAACTTACTTGCTACATTTCTATCTAATGACAAATTTATCTCTTTTCAACTAATGTGAAGTATTATACTATTTTCTTTGCACTCAAGTAAAATCCTACATTCGACTCGAAATTATCCAACCTGTATAATTTGATAAAACCAGATGCCACTTTCAGTTATGAAGAATAATATTTGAACCCAAACTGATCTTTGTTAAAAAAAAAACGACTTCAGCAATCCTGTATTGTAGATGTGTCATTTGGTTTATGAGTAGAATGGCGCCCCTTAGTGCTCAATGGGGGCGCTAAAATCGTGTTCGCCAACTGGTTTGTAATGAAGATATTTGTGAAGCTCCAAAATTCAATCTTGCAAACGTATTTGGAATACATTTGTTGACATTAAAATGAAATTAAAAAAAATAGTTTTAATACTCATTTTGGCGCCCCCTAAAGCGGCGCCCGGGGACATATGTCCCCCCCTGCCCCCCCCTAGCTACGCCACTGCTAAGCTAAAAATACTTCTAACAATACAATTTCTTAGTGCTCGTCTTAGAAATACATTTTTGACAAATCAATGTGATTTTTTTAAATTCAATCATCACAAATGATGCTTCAATCGTAAATCAGGAAAAATATTTTTAACTAAAAAAATATTTCCAGTAATGACTTAGTGGCTGTTGAACAAAATTCACAATAATCAAACATAACATTTCCTCTGTGGAGTGTCCAACAATTAGTATTCGTCTAGTAAATAATAAAGACTGGGCTAGTTGCACCGTGCTCCGTGCTCCGTGCATCAAAACCCCGAGGCTTGAGTTATTGCGGTGCAGGGGGATGTTGTTATTGTATTTAAAATAGAAAACTACCCCTCACAATACTGTCCCAAGCTCTCTCATTCTACTATCGGGTAGAGTGCCTTATTATTGTTATAAATATCTGCATAGGTATAGAGAGCTTTCGGAGCTACCTAGCTATACTATGAATGAACATTAAACTTACTATAAGGTAGTTTTCACAGTACGGTGTTTACATGCATCTAATCGAAGGCGAGTTTTCAATTGCTAGAAAAAAAATAGTAAGTAGGCTAGAATGCAAGAATGTATCATTTTAGTTTTAAAACATTGAAAAACCTTTAGGGACATTAACGGTTTTAATTAACTGTGGGGAGGTTTTGTCGGGGGGAGGCCTTCAGGCAATCTCTGAGGCCTCTCATATAAACAAAAATTTTGCACGATGAGTGTGGATGACATAGAAACTACCATTCCTGAAACATCCACGGGTAAGGGAGGGTACAACCCTTAATGTGGTTAATGCTAGAAAAAAATATATTAAGAAAATAGAAAATGTGAAAAGAAAGTTAGTGTGGTTAAGAGTTTTGTTCTTCCGTCCATATACTTTCGGATAGCCTGAACGACTATCGTTTATACTGCACTGTTCTTGTGACAAAGATATCAGAGTATTAGGAATATCGTAGAAAGAGATAACTTGAAACAATGGCAAAGTAAAATAACGCAGAATCATCATAGTTACCATTATCATCGATGTCACAACGTCACTTAAATAGTGGGGTCAGTTTCTATTCTGTGCTTTCAAGAGGAGAGTTTGAGAATAAGAAGAAAAAAACTATGCGACTGGAGATTTTTATCTCGTTGGATGAAAGCTTATATATATATATACCCCACTTGGGATGTTGCTGAATAGGTAAATAGATAGATAGATGGATGAAAGCTTCCACACGATATTATTAATTTATATAACATCGCGACGAATGTTGGGTATTCAACTGGTACTCGATGCAAAGTTTATATCGTGAAAAGAACACTGTACACAATAACATTATAGGTATAATGGGTTTTGTGAATTAGAATAACATAGAGTATCAGATGTTTGGTGGATTAAGATATGGAGAGCAGTCATTCGTTATATTCCATTACGTATTCGGTATTATAAGTTACAATATAGTGTCGGAGTAACAATTATTGTTTCCTGGATCATCTGATTCAGAATATCACGATGATGAATGATCAGTATATTGATGAAGTATATTATTTGTAATGGAAGCGATTAAATTTTAAATCATAAACAATGTAATGGTAACGTTGTGTACGCTGTATGTGTTCTAGTATTCCAGAGATGGGTAATTTTTTGTTGACGGCTAGTTTCTATAGGGATAATTATATTGATAAGTATTGGAAATAATTTTCTATATAATGATTTCTTTTTCATAAATTTCAATAAAGTTTACACATTTGTTAAATATGTTATGAAGACACGAATGTTCTCATTTGCAATGCAATGTTGATAATGCTACAAAAGATTTGATGAAATGTGAAAAGTGTATACCTACTCGTATATCTACTTATGTATCATGACATTTCTAGCAAACTGGAGTATCCATTTCTAGCAAACTGGAATATTCATTTGAATTGAAAATCAAACATTCAGTGGAAATGAAAATATTAAATAATTTATCCGCTTCTGAGATAGATGCTCCGTTAAACGGCGCCCAATAAATCATCCAACAGTCATATATACGTGATTTTTAACGAGTATTTTTCTTTAACACAAAACTCGAAATTTCCATGAGAGGATGACATACCTGTTTTCGACAGATAACAAAAATAGTTCACACAATTGTTCTAAAATTTAATTGATTTAAAAAATATAAATACTTAAGTATATTAAATTTTGTTCGAAATATTTACATCTTTATACGAATATTATATTTAAAATAGGTTCAAACTGGGTAGAGATTAATGGCAATTTTTTCACGTTAAGTGGGTATAGCAAATTAAACGAGAAATTACAATTTCAAATTCGGACTGTGACGCTTGTTTTTCGTATGAAAAGTGATTACATAAAAATTCTACCTAGATGGGAATTAAAAAAATAAATTTTATGGAAACATATTATGTGTCTACAGAAAAAACATGAAAAAAAAAAATTTATGATACCTACACCAAATCAAACTATACAGTGGCTTAAATTTGAATGAAATTAAATAAATACATAATTACGAGAACTATTACATGAAAATGATCTAGCGTTTTTGTGTTCACATTGTGAAAAGAAATTTTTAACATATTTGAAAGAATCAAAGAAAATATCTGAGCGTTGCGGTTGTAATGGCTAATTAGCGAAACTTGATCTGGGAATAGTTTTGTCACTAAATTGTATCAACCAACTATGCAATGTTTAACAAACTTTAAAGGTCATGCTTTAGTATTGAAGTAAATCGAGAGCAGAATTTTAACAGAGAGTCTGCGTCTTGTAAGTTTGAATAAGTTATTACCAGATTATACCAACCAATGAAAAAGCGTTTGGTCCTTCTGGTGTAAACATTAATTTAAAGGAGACGCCTTCAATATTTAACCATCCGAGATTTGTCAATGCATAATTTGTATGTAAATTCATTTAGAAGTGTTGCCAAAAGGGACCTGCAAGTCAAATAAACCGATGCTTTTAATTGCAACGATTTAATTGCTAAAAAGACACGTCCAAACATTGTCACCGCAGATGTTTATTTTATATGGCGGGTGTATTGCAATGGGGTGAGGCTAAAGGGTCGGGACTTGGAGTTTGAAGGGAGCCTCAGGGTACAAGGCAGCCAGAGGAATATATTGACAAGCAGGAGGGTGGATTTGTATCAAGTTTATACTACTGTTTATATTTTATAAATAGCTCTAAATTGTGGATACAAAGTTTCTAACGTTGTTTTATTGATTTAATTTAAGTTCAAAAACACGACCAAAACAAAATAAACAAATTTAATATTCCTACTCTATTTATTCACGAATTTAAATAAAATACAAAAGTGTTTGCAGATGTTATAGGTCACTGGGGCCTCAGAACGAAACTGAAAAAAAACCTGATTGCTGGGAGTTTTGGACAACATATTCACAATATGGCGTTCTTGAGGCCATGGTATGATCGCCACCACGAAGTAGTTACTTTGGTCGATAAAATTATATCATTATCTAAAAAATGTCTCTATTTCTATGTATGTCTCCTACAAGCGGGGTGGTAAGTGTACTAACCACATGTAATAATCATATAAGTTGTCCCTTTTGTACAGGTAAATAGGCATAGCTCATCGCTGAATTAAAGATGTTAAGTATTTTGTACGGTATAAATCCTTAACAAGTCTTATTTCCATTAAATTTCCAATCATTCGTAAAGAAATTGAATCGACAAGTACAATATGACATGATTTGCTTAAAATCAAGTACTTTGTCGCTAATAAATTTAGAGAGAGTACGAAAAGTAGATATTAGAAAGATAAAATTAATTTATTTCGTAGAATACTACATCTGTTGTCTTCGTTCATCCCAATAATCCTAACGATTGCTCCATGACAATAATTTACAAGTGTAGGAAAATAGATGAGAGATTTTTGTTATTATATATGTATACAACCACATGAACAAAGTTTGGAAGGCGTCTGGACTCAGCATCAGGACAAAATGTCGCTTGTTCAATGCGTGCATCATCCCAATCCTTCTATATGGCTGCGAGTCTTGGCACTTAACCAAGGCTCAAGAGCGGAAGATACTAAGCTTTGAAAACAAGTGTCTTAGAAGGATTTTGGATGTCAGATGGTATGAACATGTTACAAATGATGCTGTGCGCCGGCGCACCCAGCAGAGACCTGTAATCTCCGTAATACAAGAGAGACGATGGTCCTGGCTGGGACATGTTTTGAGAATGCCCAATGAGAGTTGGCCAAAAAGAGCACTGTTCTTCCGTCCGCAGGGGTTCCGTAGGCCCGGGCGTCCCTCTTTCACAATACACCGTTCCTATGACAACGATATCAGAGCGCAAGGAATGTCGTGGGAAGAGGTGACGCAATTGGCACAGAGACGCTCTGAATGGAGGAGGCTGGTTTCTGCCCTGTGCCCCCGGAGGAGCGTTGAGGGCGATGATGATGATGATGATACAACCACACTAATAAAGAAAATTTATATTATTCCTGCCTAACTAGCTTTATCTAGAGTTAAATTGGACAAAATGGAATTACATTTCACAAAAACCAATTTGTTATTTCTGGTATGCTCACAAAACAATTTTTCTATGAGGATAATTTAAATTTTGTCATTTATCACCCAGTCACTAGTCAGCTATCTCTCCACTGTTGGATATGGGCCTCTTCCAAAATTCACGATTACGTTCCCATTGCATCCATTTAGATTTTGCGACTGCGGTAATGCAGTGCCGAAAATTTCAAATATAAACATTTGTAAGGAACATAAATTGACATTTATTTTGTAAGTAACAATTTTCGTCAAGCAAACAATTGGCTCGGTGAGTAAGATTTGGTGTCACTTATGTAGTCCGGTATAAAATTTGGAACACTAACAATTATTATTCTTTGTTTCTGAGCATGGCTGATAATCTTTTTCCCAACGAGTATTGTGAAGGTATCACATTGTATACTGGCCTGGTGACAAACTTTTCAATTTAAGCATTCGATGTGAATTTGTAATTCCGCACCTGTTACAAGACTGCGTCAGATCTCGTGTACATACGTATTGTCGGTAAATAGTTTATTTGTAATAGCACAGGTACGGACTAAATTTGAATATTGAAAGTAATGTATCGATACAAAAAAACAGTTGTTTACCTATTTAAGTTTATTTATTGATTTTCTATAAATGAGTTAACTGGAAGATGTCGCTTATGCATCATTTCTATTTTACAATTAAAACAACCTGTTTTATGAATAATAATAATAATAATAAACTTTATTGCACAAAAAAACAACATATGAAAATATTCAATTTAACTATACAAAAAAATTGTGCAATGGGCGAGTTTATCGCAGAAGCGCGATATCTTCCAACTAACCCATCCTTAACAAGTCAATTTTATCATTTTAAATATCCCAGTTACCGGCAAAATCCCCCTTTCACGACATAAGCTTTTAGCTTACTGCGAAAGGTTGTATTGACATTTATTACAAAAACATTTTTTTTTAAATAAAATCAATTTATTTATAATAGAAAAGTTTTCTTCCGGGCTGAGTGGCCGTGGTCTTCAGGACAATTTATGATTCCCAACGTTTCACCCACAACTGTGGCGGGCATCTTCAGGGGTCGGTTTACACGAACTGTCTATTATATTTGAAACGATATTGTTATGCCTGGAGACCATGGCAACTCATCCCGGAAGAAAAAAATTCTACCAATGACACCGGCCGTGAAAGCCTAAAATCGTACATTTAATTTTGTTTATTTTATTTTCAATCGCAGTGACTTATTGGGCTTAATTGGAAAATACGTTTGAAAGTCAAAGATATTACCTTAAGGTTACCATCTATGTATACCAGGCTCAGATATGAATATTAAAAATTCTAATTTCAAAATCATACGCATTAAACAGTACGATACGTGTAATGAAACTTTAATGAAGTTTTAAACACAGAGAGAATCGTTAATGATTTTCAACCCCGTTAAAGATCGAGTACGGTCCCGTGCACGCAGCTTAAACCGAAGCCGGAGGGGTAGATTATCGACAGGACAACGCGAGAGGGTTGAAGGTGGATGTGGGGATGAAACAGCTACGAGGGTTTTTGTATTTAAAATGCGAACGCAATTCATTTAGTGAACATTTTGAGGGTTGTGAAAATTTGGTTAAGGCGCATATGTTTACCCCATACATATTACAACAATACCTTTGTAAAATATTTGTTTTTATCATTCTTATGTATTGAAAAACATCGGATTCGTCTTTCATGTAATTTATTCCATTATTTGTATATTGATATGAACTCAATGTTCTATCTAGTAAAATAGAATATTAGTCGTTTACCAATCTATTTCAAAATTAACCACCTCTTCGTACGATCACATCTCTCACAAGTAGGATATCCAAAGGACCGAAGGTATGATATTATGTAAAAATATTTTCAATAAAACTATATTAATCCTTTTGCGCTCACATTTGCTTTTGTAAAAACAAGGTTCTCTAATTAGCACGTTGAATTTCTATTGAATGATAAATTCGATATCATTCTTCAATGTATTAATTAGTGATTTACATAATTATATAAAGAAGATTTTCAGAATTGAGAGTTTTTTGTTGATATTTGTTTAAAAATGCGGTCACCAAGCATATAAAATTATAAAAGCCGGAAAAAATATTCTTCATATTATTAAATAAATAAATAAATCTTCACTAACCAAATCCAAAATAAATATATACAAGAAATACACAACATGATAATTAAAATAATCTGGACCAAAAGGGCGGACTTGTTGCTAATCAATGTCTTCCAGTCAATTATTAATTTTATATTTGTGTTTCTATCAAAAATATAGTTAATCTATACCATCACGGCATATCCTATATGTAGAGTAGTCAACAGATCAGCTGTCCTCTCCGTGCCTACAAAAAATAAGACATTTAGGATGGGTGGAATTTTTCGGATACATCGCTGAATTTAAGATGTAAAATGTCTTTATAATACCTGCCTTTTACAGACACTCGAAAACTTACGGAAAAGAGTGGGAGATCATTTTTTTACCTGGTGCTCCATAGTTTTCATAAATATCGTGAAATCGCTATTTGACGATCCTCTCGAATTTATAATAATCAGAAGCAAATAAATTAGAAAAAAATTCACAAATATGCGAAACGGAATGAATCAGCATATCTGAGAGAGTATTATTTTAAACCAACGGATCGCAACAACAAAAATCACAACTCTCCCTAGAAGAGGATTAAATATCTCTGGCAGACAGTTAAAAAAATAACGTAGAAAAAAGCACATGTTCAAAATCCAATATTTTTTTCAATGTGAGTGAACTAAAAATGTCGAAAACAGGGAATAAAAACTATGCACTGTAGAGTGCTATGTGTAGAAAAATATGGTTTTTAGGGTGATTTTGTTAAAAAAAAATGGGTAGTAAACGTTAAGTATGTATATTACTGCATTTGTAACTGAATCAGAATCATTGTTAATAAATATTCGCCACAATGCGCACTGTAAAGAAAGAGCTTCCAACCCTTTACGATGGATGTATGGTTGTCATAAAAAGCTTCTCGATTATAGTGTATTCGATGAGTGCAGAGTTACAACATATGGCCAAAGCAAATATGTGTAAAAATAATCAATTAATGTCACTTAAAAATATTTTTATCATTTAATTATGATTTCTTGACACAGAATGTATTGAGGTTACCGGCAAGAGACCAAGAAGAAGGCCAAAGCGTAGATGGCGTGAAGTAGTGAGACAAGAAATTCAGGACTGCGATGTATCCCATGAGGATGCGCTCGATAGAACTAAGTGGAGAAACAAAACAAGAAAGGCAGACCTTTTATTTATTTAATCAAGGAGAAGAAGATTTGTTGACATAGGAAATTTCTAAATTTAGTTCATATTTAAAAAAAAAACGAGATGGATATGTATAAAGTTCACGCCCATACTTTTACAATGTATAATTTTTGTTTAAAAAATAATGAATATCTACAATTCTGCATACATATTATCCGATTGAATACACGTACCAAATTTTTCGTAAAACGAGCCTATAGTGTGACGTGAGATAATATAATTTTACTACCCATAGTGAATCAGGGGGTGAAGAAATTAATCGTCTGTGAATGACGAAGTGCAGTTGCCGAGGCTGTATAAGTACCATGGGCGGTGTGGCTCTCAAGTTCAATAGTGTTAATAGAGATCAACTCTAAGTAGGCATAAAGCTTATACGAGATGCAGTTAATTTTATTATAAATATTGCACCCTTAATTAAATTATGAATAATTGAACACACACATTTATAATAGTATTGACTAGAATTTCAAAGGAAAAATTAATGCGGTCAATTAATCGTCCGGCAAAAATAGTTTCATATTGGTCAGTCTTCAACAAGCGTTCGTTCATAAAGGTTCCTCGTATGGCTTTCTTCTTCTTCCTGGCACTGTCCCAACTTATTGCCGCTGAAGGCTGTTGGGGTCGGCTCTTCTCGTTCTGAGGTTATACATTCTTCTGTTTCCTATATCATCTTCATCCAGGCCATTTCTCCGGCTTTGTCACATGTATAAGATGTACTTCAATATTGGATATTAATAATATTATGGAGTGAATCAGCAAACATTTATTGTCTTATTGTTAATTTTGGAATATGTTTTCTAAGAAAATTAGTACTGCGTTACTAGTCTGTACTATAAAGGTCTGTACTGATAAAAAAAAAAATTGTATACACATTCGTCTTTAGAGAATATTGGATGCCATTTGATAGGAAACAATCATAATTAAAGATGTTAGCTGATGATTTCTGTAGTTATTAACTAAAATATAATGTCCAAAGATAGTTTTCAGCTGGCATAGATTCCCTAATAAATTCAATGGAAATGGCTAGTTGTTGCTTCTAGCTTACGAGAAAAACTTTGAAATCGAGGAAAGGAGAATTCATATTTCACAGTCTTCAAGAAGCTTACTCCGTACAATCAACGTTCTAAACAACTTTTTTGGCATGTCTATTTTTTATGGTGCAGAAACGAGGTTTGGGTGTTTCAATATAACAATAAATAAATCATGAAAGTATAATTTTAAAATAACAAGCGAATTATAATACTTGTATGAAATCAAGCCATACACAGAGTTTATTCAAAATATTGACATTAGGGAATTATTCAATAATACGACACGTTTTCGTTTATTCTTTCATATGACGTATGAATCCGAAAATGAAATTCAGATTTGATCTGATCATTAATTTGACAAATTGCGCAGAGAAAACAACAAAACATCATTATCGAGGGGTAGAGCGGGTGTTTTGTTCTACTGGGGATTTGTTTTGTGGGAGGGACGTCTTTCGTCTTGTGAGGACGTTGTCAATCATTGACAGTGTCCTCGTTGGACGGGGGACGTCTCTCTCGCGGGGTGGATCTTTGGTGGAGTGGGACACCTGTTTTGTTTTTCGATATGCATAATGTTGTTATTGTATATATACCTGTATGTATGATGCACTTGATTATGTTATACAGTTGAATGTAAGATGTACTTATATCTTTTTATAATTTGAAATTTTTATAACATATGTGAAATGTCATTTTTTATTTTGTTTTGTAATATAATTTTTTGTAAAAGGCAATTGCCGTATATTGAATTAATAAATAAATAAATAAATAAATAAATAAATAAATATTGAATTAATAAATTATATAACGACACGATAAACATTTTCACAAGCAAAGCACTGCCTTCTAATGAATAATTCAATAATTTTCACAAAGTTTTGGCAAGTCGTGTAGGCATCACTCTATCTCAAACTGAAATATCGTTATTTATTTCCTTTCAGTTTGTTTCAGAACGAGTGAAATGTCATTAATCAAAACTGTATTTCATGACAGAAAGGTTTATGTACCAAATATGAGTATTTCGTATTAGAACATAAGTAGACAACTCAATAAACGAGAGCTGAGTTTACTCTAGTGCAATGTGAACACTACATTTAAAATTTAATACGAAGTGTTAAAAAGCTCATGCCGATACAGTCAATGAAAGTTATGACTAATTAATTTAATATCATATAAATTTACGTAGGTACGGAACAATTATTTGAAAGTATTTCCCGGAATATTGACATATTAAAAGAAAAGTATGTACGCTGAATTTGTGAGGAAAAAGGAGTCATTGTTTTAAGCGTTTCGTTTTTTCTAGGATTGGGCAAAAGTTGTAATGGTTTCTGTAGACTGTGAAATATTTTCAATAATAATACGATTTTCAACTTACATTGTTTACATAATACGTACAAAATTTGTATAAGATGTGTCCGAACGTAGTTACTAATAAAATATTTAATCAACAAATAATACAGATGACCATGCACGCAATTTTATGTGGCAAACTTTCCATTAAGTTAATTTTTTTCAAGAAAACATTAACAAAGATGATCAAAGATGCATCATTCAGCCCACTACTTTAATCTGAATAAGAAAAGGTTGTCTATAATATATATATTATATTGTATAGAGAGTAAAGTTGTTATTGTTTCACGAAGCAATGTGTGAATATGTATTGTATAATATATTAATATTATTATTATTAATATTATGAGATGTTGTATAATGAATCATTATACAACGACCAAGATATTATAATACAGTATACGTTACGTTATAATGTATGGAAGAATAAATTGTAACAGTTCAGGAATTACTTCGGAAACAAAACGTGATAAAGAACAGCGTGTGATTTAAACAGATATTGTTATTTATACGAGTACATCTACGTAAGAATTGGTATGAAATGGAGGATGTTGTGACTTTTAACTGATATTGAAGTAATGTGGAGAAAGTTATTTTGTCATTCTTTTTTTATGTAGGTTTTTACAAACTTTTACGATAAACTGTCAGATTTCATATTTTTTTTAATCAATGGCAGCAAATTTTTTACATCCTTGATATCTCCAAAGTAGTAAATTTACCTCTGTTCGTTAACAACTCACACATTAATTTATATTAAATGACGAAACAAATGAATAATATTTTAATAAAGGATTTAATATATGTCAAAGATTAAGAGGTGGTAGATTCAATTAAGAACGGTACCCTGATGGTAGAGTTTCGGACTTTTAATCGAGAGACCCGGGTTCGAGTCCATCCGTTGCCAACGTATTCCACCTCCACGAAACAAGTATATTTATATATAGGTGCCACTGAGTGGCAATCAGACTGTCACCAGCTTCAGAAGCAAATTGAAAACTGCACTCTTCATCGGCGCCCTTGAGACGGTCTACGGATTGTTAAACGACGTCAAAACAATCATCCAGAATCATCATCATATTGTTAACGGTAGGGGTACTTGGGAGATGTATTTGGGTCTATTCCAAATCCAGGTTAATCTTTAAAACAAGGATTCTGTCTTTAATAAAAAAACATTTTAAATACAAGTTTTTTTTTTATTTACTAAACGCAACCGAAATATGCAAAGCTTTTGTACTTTTTTAGTAATTATCTGATGTCTATAACCTTCAAATGTATGTGCTTCAGCCGATTCATTTATTTTCTGTACAAAATTAACTTATTGCTTATTAAATAAAATACTCTTAATGCCAACATAGATACCGGTGCTTATCGATATTTGTATCTACATTTCCTTATATACAAAATAATACCTTTTAAGTAGGCAAGATATTATTATATAGACAAGAAGATAAACCCATAGAGATGTTATTATAAAGACACAGAGGAAGGTAGAAGGTACTCCTACTCCGCAGTAGATACAGGTACATATTGTACGCACTTATATTATAATACCAATATATTATATACTTACGTGCACGTAGGTATTACGGTGTATTATGTATTAATATATTATAATCCCTCTCTCTCTCTCTCGCTATAGTCTTAGACGTTTGATGTTTGGCCCGTGTATTAATTATATTAGTGACTAATGATGTATACAACCTATCACATAAAACAACACTTCTTAAACTGTGGTACGCGAGTATGACATTTTCATAACAAATACCTACAGTACTGTGAAAGGTGTATAAGGTTGTATTTGGGTTTGTAACAAAACCTAGATATCTTTTTTTAAAAAAAATTAAATAATACAAAGTTTGTTTTTGGTCTTAGATAGGTACCTACCTTACGTCTTGTTAAAAGCTATGAATTTATATGGTGTAGGAATGAAATTTAATTTTTAACACGTGAATTCGATACAATTAGTATAAAACTACCACCACTATACCATTTTGGCGTTTCCTACAAGTGGAATAGGTAGCAGTTTAACTGCAAGAATAAATATGCAGATTTTATTATATGAGGGAAAAAGGGTGTCATTAAAAAACAAATGTTTTTTTCTGAATTTATTAAGTTTAGGTGAACGCATCAAAACATAGATTATTTTGAATGATGTTTATGTGGATATGTAGTATTTTTATCTGGAAAATAACAAACCGGTGTAATATTGTGGTTTTATTTAGCAGAAAATTAATTATTTGCATTTTTTTTACGCGTTTGACATGTCACAAGTACCTACTTAAATTTGTACGTTTGACTGATTTGTAGGTTAGGTTTGTTAGGTAGTCTGGTGTTTTTTTTATGCAAAAGCACATTTATTGACAATTATTTCACTATCATATCATTTCTTGGGTGATAAACTATAAAATTACGCGAATATAAGTAGAAAGTTCATCAATTTTTTTTGAAAATTTCTTCTTCTTCTCGTGCCGTATCAGGTCCCCCCGACGTTGGCAATCACTTTGGCGAAGGCTATCTTGCGCGACCCGGAACAGCTCCCCCACATATCTCATCCCGTTCCAGTATCTTATGTTCTTGAGAGATGAACTTAAAAAGTTCACCTCTCCTTAATATTTACCTTTTTTTTACAGTATGTAGAAAAAACATTGTTTTTTTTATTTCATTATGAAATTCTACTACCTAAACACCGACACAGCGAATAACATTGAAAAGGCATCGAGTAAAAGATAAATTTTGAAAACATGTGATTTCCAAAGAGAATTTAACGCATATTATAATAATTCACATGCTATAGGTATACAAAGTGGTGGATATCCATTAATTATATGTATTAGGTATGATGCGGTGGTATATGGATACAAGTAGTTACCACAAGAACGTGAAGATAAGTTATGTAGTAATAGTATTAATACTATGTATAGTAAGTAGATGGTGGTAATACTAATGATAATGAAACATGCAATATATTAATTATTACATTACATATTATAACATATCCCCAATATTATTATTATTAATAACACTGTTATCAAAGGATGTGAGAAATGAACGCACCTTATTATAAGGTGCACTAGAGCGAGAGATGGAATCGAATCATTAGGTGTTGATGATAAATAATATTATAGAAAATTAGTTAAGACATGTAAAAAAGAAGTGAAAATATAACATTGAATATTGAATACATTAGATTTCTTAAGCAAAATATAACACAACGCAAAATAATAATAAATAATCATTTTATTTTATTTGATAATTTACTCGATACTTTATCTATTCATTTTCAACAACATCAAACTTGTTTGATTTTGTTGGCACTAACTATGTGGTAATCACGAAACATTTTTAATTAAAGAATTAGTTAATTATGTACTACAACCACTTTAATTTTTTAAAAACACTACCGTTTTCAACGCTCAGATGCGTCATTGACGAGTGTTATACTAAAACTTTAGTATAACACTCGTCAATGACGCATCTGAGCGTTGACACCGTTAGTGTTTTTAAAAAATTAAAGTGGTTGTAGTACATAATTAACTAATTCTTTAATTAAAAATATCAAACTTTACTACTACAAAAATGAATAAAATTAAACATAATTTTATTCTTAACCTAATAACACGTGTTTTAAAAACGAAAGTAAGAAATTAAATTATCTTCATCATGTGAGATAGGCAATAAGTCCCCAGCATATAATAAATACTATGCAGACAGTTTGCTCAAAACATTAAAACACAAATAAATCTTGCAGAACAAGTGGCATTTCAAATATATGTTAAGTTTGAAGGACATATCCTTTTCTTTTTTTGTGATTGGATTGCGTAAGGTGTAAGGAAGCGAGGGCGTCCGAGAACCACGTGGCTTGATCACGTGGATCAAATTATCAAGGACGGCCGTATGTTGAGTAAGAAGAATCGACGTGCGTGCATAAGAAACTGTATGAATGTGGAGGAAGCCAATGAAGTGTGAAAAGATAGATCAATTTGGCGTTCCGTTCTCTCTGCCTACCCCACTTGGGATATGACGTGAGGGTATAGTATAGTATAACGTAAAAGGAAACTCGTTATGAACTTCCATATAATAAAAAGCTTAACAGAAAGAAACATGTTTGATTTGGCTCGAATATTAAAGAAAAGCGAGAATTATCGCCTCTTCCATTACTATTAAAATATATAAAACAACATTCACTGTTTAATCTACGAGTGCGAATAATACTAGGGTTTAAAAGATTTTCTTCAGAATTATTAATAATTGTTGGTGTGTAAACATTTCTTACTGCGAACACAGTTAACAAATATATTAAATTGTTATCTCACAGCAAAGTAAAGTAAACTTTCAAACATAGGACACAGTAGGTATTACTATTAGTTTCCCATCACCACGTTTAAAGTTAAATAGAAACTTTATCCAGCAAAACCGACAACTTAAGTTTGTATCTGAGTTATTTGATCTTTCACAAGTTGTTTCTGTTGTGATTTTGGTCGAGTTAGGTTGTATTGAAAAATAAAAAGACCTGTGGGCCTAGTCAAAACACATTTAAGCGTTACGTTTTCGTTTCGTTTTCGTTCAAACAAGACGAGGTTGCGAGAACGCATCAATTTTCGTAGCTAAAATACACAACTACGAAAATTAACGCGTTCTCGCAACGTCGTCAACGTTTGAACGAAAACGAAACGAAAACGTAACGCTTAAATGTGTTTTGACTAGGCCTACTGACCCCCAAGACAAAGCGTATTTGGCGATCGACTACAAATTAATTTTCGACTATAACCGCAACAATAACGCATAATTATACGGTACATGTAGGTAGATTGTCGAAAAGTTCGCCAGCAGTCGATCGCTAAGTACGGTTTGTCTACAGCCCCAGTTAACTGTTTCTCGATAAAATACCTTTTTAATTGAGTAAGTATTATTTTTTTTTAAATATAATGATAAAGTTTTTTGATTATTTAAAAAAAAAAACTATCGTAAAAAGCTTATACAGTAGTTGCTTCAAGATATAGACTTAAACTTTCTAATGAATGTTTTGATATATAAATTTACTGAATTTGTCACATTATTGAAGAACGGTTGAGTCTAATTTTGAACGCAGACTTTATCTGTTGTAGTTGTACTCAAATATTTTCGCATTGAGTACGAAAATAGAAAAATGATGAATTGAAAAAAAAAAACAATTGAAATTGTCGGTATTTCAGGGATAAAAATATTATTTCAGAAAAAAATAAAAACGTAAAATTTTTACCTATAAGAGTGCAACTTGTAAAAATAATTTGGACTCTTATTCTGAAATTAATAATTTACTTTGAATTTGAAATATCACACTAAATCTAGACTGCAGTTTTAAATTTACTATAAGTACGAATAAATATTGGTACAATAGTCTCGTAAATATTCATTTATTTATTTCTGGTAAATATTGAGGTTTAGAAGCAAATAATATATATTTGGAAAGTAAGTAAGTAAAATATACAGATAGATGGCTACGAATCGTAGCAGCTATACATAATATAACGTAGCGGCGTAGTAATCGTAGTAGAACTTAGTTATTTTCTAAAGAGGTACGTAGTGGTCCAATCGTCCACATAAATCAAAACTTTCCCTTACCAGTTTGACACCACCAGGACAAACCCTACTGACTTCTAGCGAAAAGTTTCTCCAACTTCGCATCCTTCATTGGGTCACGCTGATAAAGACTTTGGAAATATGGAGACGAATGGGGTAGTTTAAAGTAGAAATAAAGTTACAACTAAGAAAAGTACCGATTATATTCGATATACGTGCCTAGCTACTTTAAAGTTTGACGGTTTTAGTGGAAGTTCATTCGACGTTTAGTGCGGTAGTTGGTAACTTTGTTATATTTTTGGATCTTCAATCGAAATATCCTGGAACTGCTGCTGCACAAAGTTTATTTCTTGCCGTGAACAGTGTATTAGGGTTTAATCCAAACTGAACTAAGAGTCTTCTTTGTAAATAACGGTTAAACAAAAAAATATTTATCAAATCATGAGAACTGAACCTCGGCTAGCAAATAAAATAAAGTCAAATGCAATTACTATAGTGGAGCCATTGGTAAAAAATACATCTCCCACTATTTTCTAAGCTTTCGAGTGTTAATAAAATATCACAAATAAGATATTCATACCTTCAATTCAGCGATGGAGTATGCCAATCATTCTGAATATCTTAAATTTTGTCAGCACAGGAAAGATAACTTGTACATTACTTGTTATCTTACTTCTAAATTATATTATGTTACTGTATATTCCATGACACTACATTTATTATACACATATTATGTATATTCGTGTATTGAACATATAATAATTAATGATATGTCAATATTCCATATATAATAATATAAACATAGCACATACTGCGCCGTCAACACAATCAATGTCTGTCTATATTAATCTGCAAGGAAATCCGTTACATATTGTGCACTGAAGCATATTACACTAACTTGTCCCTTATTGTAACTGACTTGGTACATATTGTATTGTACATATATATATAGACAAGGTACCTACCTACTTAATATTAATGTAGCAAATTCAGAATTACGTCATACACATTATAATAATGTCCTTACATGGATTTTCATAAATAAATATTAATATACTCCGGTTAGTAACTGTAATAGAGGAATCTTCTATTCAACTCAAATTCAATATAAATATACAGTAAAATGTAATAGATTCCTTCAAATTTGAGCAGATTATTATTTATGTAAAATTACTCACGATTGTATCTGCCTTTTATGTAGCACTCGAAAACTTGTTCTGTTTCGAGGGTAGTAGTTAAACCACTGGCTAATCCACTTGTGGAATGAGCCGTTGTAAAAAGACATTTTTCAATTTTTTTCATCCATCCATCGCATCACGGGATCTCCTATAGTGGGATAGTCAGTGGACTTACCGCTTCAAATAAACATGCAGGTCATCCTATCCGTGCCAATAAAAGTTAAGACATTAAAATTTGGTGGCAAATCTCATCGCTAAACTGAAGATTTTAAGCTTTTTAAAACATGATGTTTAACGAATTCATGCCATTTACAGAAAAGAGCAGAATAAACCAGGCAAGGATTGCTTTTAACAAAAAATCTAAGATATTGGAATCCTCAAATATTGATTTAAGCATAAGGAAGAACCTTACTAAAGCCTTTGTATGGAGCATTCTGCTTTATGGTTGCGAGACGTCGACCGTCAGCAAGAGTGAAAGCGGACGGTTGGCGGCCTTTGAGATGTAGCGCTACAGACGCATGCTGAAGATCCATTGGTCGGAACACGTCGAAAACGAAGAAGTATTAACCAGAGTAGGCGAAAAAAGGCAACTTCTTAAGAGAATCAGCCAACAAAGAGCTAACTGGATTGGCCACAACATCAGGCACCCAGGACTACTCATCGCCATTGCGGAGGGTAAGACCGAGAGGACAAATGGCAGAGGCCGACCAAGAGATGCGTATATGGACCAACTGAAGAGGGACATGAACTGTGGCTCATACGTAGAGCTGAAAAGACTGGCTGAGAATAGGGAGGAGTGGAGAAGAAAGTCAAAACTCGTTGCAGACCAATCCAATGGATTGTAACTCATTATATATACAGAAAAGAGTAGGATTTCTATTTTTTATTTATCCAGGACTCCATGGGCCACTTTTATTTAAAAAAAATTACATAAAATTTAAAATCAATCTATCAATAATTTCATTGAAAGACTCTCTCTCGTATCTCGTAATCGTAGTGGAAAAAACGCTCGTTTTCAATTTCATTATGGAACTCTACTTACTATACACTTACACAGTGAATACATGAAATTTCTTTTGCACCAGAACAATATTTTATATTGAGATTAATTATAATACAAACAAATATTTCTTCTAGTTCAATTGCTTATAATAAGTATTTTCTGTGTTTTCAATGCATGCTTTTTAGCTAAATGATAAATATCTACTTATCTTGTTTGTATTCAGTTTAAATTCTAAGTGAAAACATGTCACACATATCGGATATCCTTTGCTTTGTGTCGAGGAGATAATTATTTTATTTCATTTATTTTTTACAAAGCAAAGAGTCAAATTATAACCATACCAAAGAAATTGTGGAAGATAATATTATAGAGGAATGGGATGGTTAGATAAAATTATCTATTATTACTGAAGCTCGCAAATCAAATAGGATAATATATGACGTAATAATAAGACAATATTTATTCAACAAAATAAAGGATTTAATACGCGCCTTAGGTAAACTTACAAAGGTAGATTGTATGTAGACATAGTATATTGTATGTAGACATAGTATATTGTATGTAGACATAGTATATTGTATGTAGACATAGTATATTGCATACATTATATTTATTACAGTGGTGGAACTAGACTTTATTTATCTAATTCATTCATTTAGAACATTACGAAATTTTCCATAAATGGGGTAGCCAGCAGACTGTCTACATGTTATAAACATGAAATTCGTCCTCTTCGTGACTTTACAAGTTAAAACATTCGGAAGAGTTGTCATACATCATCGCTGAACTAAAAATGTAATAGATCTTAAATTTCATGTTTTAAGAATATCTGCTATTACAGGACACTCGAAAAGGAACAGAAAAGTGAAGGAAACCTATTCTTTGTCAAGAACTTCTCGAAACTGACTAAACTGCCATAGACTTTAAAAAAATAGGTCTCAAGTTTGTAAAACATAGAAATAGCAAATTATCCGAGACACGTGGATTCTGGGTCGACTTAGTATTCGACTCAAATAATTTGTGTAAGGATTTGTAAAACACTTAATAGTAGGCAGTTTTAAAACTTGGAAGGACGACTTTCATGTTTATTAAAACAGGATTAAAGACCCTATTGTTCAGGAGTTACTATGATTCTTGAATGGGCCCTTGCGGTGGTATTTCCACAAAACGGTGCATTTAAAAAAAATATAATATTATTATGTACCTAATTCGTCTGCTGACTACCTCACTTGTGGTAAATGCCTTAATTAAACATGTGATTTTATTTCCTAAGAAAATTAGACAAAGTGCTTGTTAAGTTAAGTCTTATAAATTTTCTTTATTTCCAGATTAAGCAATCACGCCTCGTTTTTTTGCTTGTATGAAAAGCATCCCACTGACATACAATATATTGTACTATATTATATATTATATACTTGAAAGGTACGTGTATGTAGGTGTACTAAATACACAATAATCATATTATTAATTATGTAAAACCAAACATGTGTGCAAAATAAACAGAATTAGGGGTTAGGGAGATGGGTACCTGGATACCGTAATATTTGCACCACGCATTATCAGTATTATAGAATAATACTACCTACTATAGAATAATATTAATTATATATTATGTTATACGCAATAAAATCTTAAGTAATGCTGAAACAAATAACGGTTCTACCGGATACCGGGTATTTATAATGATGTATTTTTATTACTACTGTATGTAACAAAAAAATTAACAGTAACATTACAAATTTTAGTGTTTTTGGGGATTGACTATTTATGTGTTATCTTATTATGTATATCTTAGTTAATTTTAAGTGTTGCGAAAGTTTTTACTTATTTACTGCATAATGTGACCGACGTATTCGTTGCTTGTTTGGTATGGGGCCAGATTATACTCGGAATGGCGGTATATATGAAAATTTTGTGTGCATATGTGTTTTGTCGTGTTAGTACCTGTAATACAAGATTCATGTCTAAGTTTGGGACTAGCTCGAGTTGTTTGAATTGTTTATGCATTTTATGTTATGTTGTCCATGGATACCAAAAGTGATCACTTAAGCCAGCCTAGAGCCAATTCGTAAGCGTTGAGATGCCTTTCTAACTTCTTCCGATAAGGTTTTGCACAATTTTACATTGTGCAAGCATGGTTCTCCAATTGAGATGTCTGATTGGATATATTTCATATTATCTATTATTTGGAATATAACGACAACTCAATATCTAACCGGATAATTGTCGCATATTCATTTAATCGTCAATCTGAATATCAAACATTAATACCTATGTGCATTAATAGTATTATAATCTTTTGTATTACACAATAATAATATAATTTTCTAAGGAGAAACAGAAGAGGAATAAAGTACACAGCCACCTGCCTACCTGTCTACCTGAAAATAAGGTGCTTATTGAAGTACACATTATTACGTACTACGTATTATACATCAAATACCTACAATCCTACGCAGAGAGGTGGTATAAAGGAATATTATATTATTAGGGAGATGTGTTGATGTTAAGATGTATGTACGTACATAATAAGTCTCAATAATCTTAATGTAAAGCTTTGGGACTCAAGTATTACAATGTCTTATGGCCGACATCTCAATGTGCCCGTAGGGTGACCCTATTTATAATGTCCGCTTTGAATAAATTATTTTGTTATTTCCAAATGAACTTCATCATCATCATCGCCCTCAACGCTCCTCTCGGGAGCACAGGGCAGAAACCAGCCCCCTCCATTCAGAGCGTCTCTGCGCCAATTGCGTCACCTCTTTCCACGACATTCCCTGCGCTCTGATATCGTTGTCATAGGAACGGTGTATTGTGAAAGAGGGACGCCCGGACCGTCGGAACCCTTGCGGACGGAAGAACAGTGCTCTTTTTGGCCAACTATCATTGGGCATTTTCAAAACATGTCCCAGCCAGGACCATCGTCTCTTGGTGAACTTCAACCTACTATTATTTATTATTAATAGGTGAAACCAGTTTTCGTAAATTCTCGCTGCAGTTACAAAATTATATACTTAAAAATACATTATTTTGGAACGGACATACCTATGTTCTAATTTCGATTAAATTCATTGAAATTGAAATGAAAAATCTATTTTGAAAGTGAAACATGTGAAACGTTGTATTGTAAATGTAAATATTCTGCAATAGAATAATAATAATAATATGATAATAATACTTGCATTTAAATAAAGGGGAAAGTGATTTCAAAACCTGCTACCACAATATATACACATGTTTGTAATATGATAATATGAAAATATACACATAACATAGCAATGGCGTACCCAGGATAATTACTAAAGGAAGGGGGGGGGGCTACTTAAAAATATTTTATAAATTTAATAATTTTAAACTAAATATTAAAAGGTACCTATTTCAGTGAGTGGGTAGTGTAAAGGTGTATGAGATGTAATGGTTGCGTCGTTGATTTTTTATATATATATGGGATTCGATATTGCAATGCTTAATAGAGTTTATTAATTTTAAAGAAAAAATCTAATAATCTCTCAAAGCACGAGCTTTGCTTTATTTTGAGATATTGTAAAAAAATGTATAATTATATTTAATGCATGTTTATATTTAATGTGTAGAATATTATTTCAATAAAAAAATCTTGAATTTGAATTGGTTACAACCATTAGTGGGTCTTTTTTGCTTTCAGTTTTCACTACTTCAGAGGTAAAGATATCAGTAAATACCCTTTTTCATCGCCAATTTTTAATTCGAGTATAGTTAAACATATTTGATATCAATAAAACACTGTTTTACTTTTCACTATTAATTTATTATTAAATTAATATTATTATTAAACGAAAGCGCTTGAGTAATAATAAATTAATAGTGAAAAGTAAAACAGTGTTTTATTGATATCAAATATGTTTAAAATGTCTTTTCACAATGTGAACACACAAACTCTAGATCATTCGAGTATAGTTATTTGAAATATTTTATAAATTCATCATTTTTGTATAGAAATTTCGGAATAAATCCATCATATTAACTTCTACCCTTCCGTCGTTAAAATTTTAATTTATTGCAGAAATTCTAGAAAATTTTTGAACTATCAATTTAATTTATGAATGTATTTATTTTATTGTTCACTGTGCATTGTTTACAAGTAAATGTTATGTATAATGTATTTTGTCATGTAATAGGCTTATACCGTGAATTTTTGTAAAATAAAGTAAAATCAAAACAAATATCAGTTATACAATTAAATATACAGAGGGTGAGCTTATCGGTAAAATGCGATGTCTTCCAACTAACCCCTAATTTTCGTGTAATTAATCTATACTCTCTCTTTCTTTCCTATCCGAGATCCTAGCAATCTGAGCCAGTTGCCCCCCCTCGCAGTTGCCCCTCCCTTCCTACTCCCGGGTACTTCCTTGTTATATTATACACACGAGTGGGAGCAATGATATCAAATATTATTATGGTATTATATAAATAAATAATAATAATAATAAGCAGATAAAATAATAATGTACAATAATATGTTCGCGGATTATAATGATACTTGTTAACATTCTATTATATTCTGTTATACATTTATGTTTCAAATTTTACATTCTAACAACTCTTGTTAGGTTATATACCTACTATCAAAGAAAATGGAGTTTATAAATATTATCAGAAGGCGGATCATATTTTTATTTATTTCTTTATACATACATTTCAAGATCTTCCGCTCTCATTGTCAGGCAAAAGTAAAGCTCTTGAAAGCCGGCTCGCAAAATTAGTATAGTCAAAGTGAAATAACTAGATATAGTGTTTCATTTTAAAAATTATATTTACTTACATTTATTTATTAACTTATTTATTTATTTATTTATGAAATATACGGCTTACGCATTTTTACAATCGACATGAACAACATAAATTATTCAGTCTTCAATTACAAAAAAATAAATTAAACAATAAAAAACAAAAAAATACATAACTAGGTACATTAGTACTTTTCAAAAAATAAAAATAGACATAAATTTATAGTTGGCTCAGGCACATGGTATTTGACCAAATGTATCTGTGATGCCCTTACAATAGAATAAGTTCCCACTCTTTTGTGTTTATTACACGTAGTAGGCCCATTGCCTACCCCAAATGTGGGAAATGCCGTGATGTCATAAATAGGTACAATATCTTTCTGTGATAAAAAATATGATCGATTTTCCGTAACCCAACCCATTCAATGATAATAAAATATTATAAAATACATAAGTACTAAATGTTAACAATAACAAATTCAATGCTTAGGTTCCTATTTACTAATTACTTTAAGCTGTACGTGCATTATTGTTATGTTATTTATATTGGTTAATTATATATTGCATTATGAAATCTTTTTAATATAGGAATCCGTTCGTATATATATATTTATCTGTAACATATATACAGCATTATAAGGCAAGATAGAGAAAAATTAAACACATTTTTTTTCTATTCTTAAACTACTTTAGAATCTTTAGATTAGTCATCCCAATCCATTCAACATCGGAAACGGTCAGAAACATTTTGTTCATTTTGGGAATCGAACTCACATCCCTTTGATTTCAAGCCGAGTCTATAGACCACAAGTTAACCTATTTGAATAGGTATTAATTAGGTAGGTTTGTTGTACATGGTTCACATACATACTTTGGGATATATTTACGTGAACTTCCTTTGGCAATGCACGATCCAGAGTATCGGCCCCCATGCAAGATAAGTTAAAAATCAAAAATATGATTAAAGCCTACAAGTAACGTAAATCCAGTCTCCGCGACATTCGATTGTATCAATAATTAAAAAAAAAAAACATACCTACACTCTTTACGAAGTCTTATCTTTTGCCCTGGCTATTATAAATTTCTTGTATGTTGACAGAATGATATGATTGTCAAAAAACAATATTTTAATTTGAATTTATTGATTATAATATCAAGATAGAGATACAACATTACATTCTTTTATCTCGATATCCAGAGTTTATATTGCATAAAAACATTACATTTGGTTATGGGGTTTTTCCATCATTTTTTAAAATTTCTTAGATAAGTATTTGCTTTAGATTAGACGCTTATTTCCTGAGCAAAGCTGTGTACTGCTTTACTAGTTATATAAATAATCCTAGCTCCTATAATTAATATTACCTGTAAAAACATAGCATTGCAGGCTGTATAATTGCGTCGTTTATCACATTTATGGTAGAAATAATATAAAAATTATACGACTAAAGAAGAAATTACGATGAAATATTGGGGTAATAATGAATATTACAATAATAATTATTATTTTATGTATTGTTTGTGTTTTCAAAATAATCAGTCGGCGTTAAAGGGTTAGGCAAACTCGTTAAGAATACAATATATAATATGTGTTTGAAAATGTGTTTTCACAGGGCATATTATTTGTATTTTATTTGTAATTAAAAACATTTCACAATTTCATTTCATTCATCGAACTCAACGCTCCTCTCGGGAACACAAGGCAGAAACCAGCCTCCTCCATTCAGAGCGTCTCTGCGTCAATTGCGTCACCTCTTTCCACGACATTCCCTGCGATCTGATGTCGTTGTCATAGGAACGGTGTATTGTGAAAGAGGGACGCCCGGGCCGACGAAACCCTTGCGGACGAAAGAACAGTGCTCTTTTTGGCCAACTATCATTGGGCATTCTTAGAACATGTCCCAACCAGGACCATCGTCTCTCCTGTATTACCGAGATTACAGATCTCTGCCGTGTGCGCCGCCATTTCACAATACGAGTACATTTTTCATTATAAAAAGTACACATAATTAATAAATATAAGCATTACTTACAGATTAGCCACACTAGCCTAATAGCTGTGTTGTATTTATATAATGATAATTTTTTTGAAGCTCTACGTACAGCAGTCTTGAAAAGTATTTTTTAGTTAGTATTGAAAAAGTTTTGGCTTCTGACCAAGACAGAGATTTCAGGTTCGATTTTGCTACCGGCTTTTTTCTACTTTGACGACAAAAGTTGGTGCTTGATGGTTGCACTACTACTTTGAATAAGCTTTTGTGATATATGTATAAGTACTAAGGCACTATTGTTAACATTTTCTAAAGTGTCAAACTTACAGACGACATAGTAAGGGTCGTACATTACATGCAATGTGTAAAACGAAAGGGAGATTTCAGGGTTAATCAAGGAAAACCATTAGAATATTGGTACTTTAAAAAGTAATTCCACATATTTCTTAAGATGAACAAAATACTTCCCTTTGAACATCTTTGGTACCAACACAAGGCAACACAATGCAAGTGATGTCATAGAATCAAAGTACAAATTTATATTTCAGTATGTTTATATATTATGTGTATATTTTTGTGTATAAATTTAGAACCTTTACGATGTTTCAATCTACAATATCAAAAAATAGGTCTCCTTTCTTATAAAAAAATACAATGCAGGTATTCGGAAATAATTCCGTATAAGACAATCAACATTTTCATTTCAGTGATGAGGTATGCCACCTATCCCGAATGCCTTTACTTAAACTAAGAAATTTTGAACCTAATTATCAATATTTACTGCATCCTCCATAAAAAAGAGTTGCCAGAAGGTTAACTGTATGTAATAAATACGAAAATTACCCTCTCTTTACCAATTTAATAATTATATTCTAAATATTCCTTCACAATGCATACCTTGCGCGGTTGCGGATTCGGTATAGAGAACGGAACGCCAGAGCAAATCTGTTCTAAACTTTCAGAGAAACTGATTAAAAAGCTAGTCCGCATGCAATAATAATTGTTGCTCATGTTCCATCTGCATGTACTTGAACTTTGAAATGCTTGTAATATGCTAACAACATAGCGCTTAGTAATTTCAAAATATATTATGTACGTACATACATACATACACATATTGTACTTGGTTTATGTTAGGGGGGAAATGCTAGAAATAGTGGTGGGATTTTCCAATTACAAACATCACTGAAAACCCTTACCGAGGTGGTTGTAAACTTGACAACTATTTGCAATATGATTCTGAATATCTTCTACTAAACCTTATTCAAACTTATACGTAGGTACAGACGAGCAAAATAATAATATGAAATCCTCTTTTGTTAGTTCTCGTATGAAAATTGTTTCGGTTTAGTTCCGGGAAATCTGTTAAACAAATTGAAATTGTATTACTCAGTGCTTTGTGGAGAAATGTTTGATTGAAAAATTGCGGATTTTGTGACAAGACTTTTGACAAGTTTGTCAAATAAGATAACTTTGAAATATTGTTTCACGTTTTGAATATTGTTGCAAGTACAGTTTGCAGACTTCAATTGTCAGTAAGCATAATATAAACAATATTACATTTTTTGCTGTTTGACGTGGAAAGATTTGAAACATAAATTGCAAAATAATAGCATTTAATTATAAAATATTGTGATTTTATTTTAATATCTTATTATTTTAGTTAATATATACTAAGAACCCTCGATTAGTCGATTAGTTAACGTTTAAATAGAAAGGTCATTATGTAGAACGTATAGTTATGAACTGTATTTTATTTCCAACAACATAGAGAGCTTTTTATTTCAATATTATCTTAAACTTACCTCTAATGTAGCAGAAAGAGATGCTTTCTCCTGTTTCAATGTCTCCACTTTAGATTTGTATTGAAGCAGAGTGCGGATTGTCTCCTCCATTCTGAAACAAAATTTAAAAACATTTGTTAATTTTTCATACGTCGGTCATTGCACTAGAACACAAATATTATATGAATCTGGCGCCCTTGAAGAGGTCTTAATATTGTGAAATGGCGCCTAAATAAACATCATCATCATATTATACGCATCATACAGTAGAAATAGGTCTGAGTAAAAATTTTATGTTTTCCATATATTGATAAGTCGATCGTGAATGACATAACGTAAGATGGTATTTTTTTTCTTGTCTCTCAATAGCGGTGTAGTCATCATTATCAACGTGTATTTATAAAAATATGAGACATTTACACTATGTGCATCAGAGAACGAGAATCTACAAAAAACAAACTTGGAAGCTGACTGAATTTAAAATGCTCAATTTTGTAGATTACCTGTAGATTTGTGACACAATTTCTGTGATATGTAATTCATTTCTATTACTGCTACACCTTATTACAAAAGGGGTAGCCAACAGACCAGCTGGATTTAATAAAAATGCAACAACAAAAAATAAGACATTCAGAATGAGTGCCAAACCGCATCGCTAAATTTAAGATGTAAAATGTTTTTATTTCTTCGAACACCTGCCTCTAACAGGACACTCTAAAACTTACGGAAAAGAGTAGGAGACTAATTCATAGCTGGGTGCTCCACAGACCTTATAAAACTGGCAGAATAAATATTGAATTCAAAAAACTTTGTAAATTATCTATTTGGGTTTTATGATGAAATACGAAAATGCCCGACTTTCTCAGCATAAGTAAGGGACATGAGTACCAACATAACGCTACAAAAAAATCAAAAATCAAATATACGCAGCCTGCGGAAATTCAAAATTCGCGATACTTTTTGAACAGAGTAGAATATGTGATAAATAATTGACACAAAAACCACAAAAACAGTTGATTGTTTATCATTTCATAAAAAATTGTGCTAAGAAAAAATAATATGGTTGAATGAAATATTAAATTGCAGGATTAAAGTAACATTGCTGAGCTTTCACAGTAAGTTTCTTGTAAGTTTACTTCTCGACATGAAACGGCGTCGTATTTTCTATCCACCCTCCATTTTGCTTACGAGAAAATTTTGTGTTCACGTTTTAATGAGTTGGAACATTGTATAAGAGATGGTGTAAGATAGAAAGAATGACATGAGAGATATGATACGAGATAGTAGAGGGGTAACCTGAGATATGTATATACACATTTTTATCAAGAGGCATTGGCGTCACATTTCACGATATGAATAAAATATTAAGAGTAACACCAGAAAAGTTTTCAATCATTAATTATTAAAAATAATTTTATACAAAATACATTCACACTAAATAAAATAAAAGCTAGTTCATAATCTTACCACTTAAGGATTGTACTGGAAGAAAATAATCTTAAAATAGAACTCTCCAAATATTTTAAGAATATTAATGAAAAATAAAGGATATCTACAAACCACACGGATATCTCAGAAGTTTGGGGACTTCCGCTTATCCAATTAAATTCTATACTAAGAAGTTTGTCCATGCGAGAAGTGGCATGGTGTACAGCCTGAAAGACTGGCCATCCAAAATCCTTACATATGCAATATTTTAGCTACAATCATGTCACTCTAGATTTGCAGAGAAAAAAAATTAATTTAAAATATACACAAAATGTAAACATTTAAGAGAAGTAATTTTTTGTGGCAATAGTGATTGCTAGTTATGGGTTGCAGAAGGCAAAAGATAAAAAAGCCCTGGAGATTTATAGGTGGGGTATAAGTTCAGCAATGGACCGAGGCTGTGGATAATTAAGTTGTAGTAAGTTATAATAGGAAAATATCTTTTCTTATAATCGCTTGAAGATGGAATTGAGAGTCTCCGAAAATACTAGTAAACGTTATTAATAAAGTCATTTGGAAGTTAACCAAATAGTGTTTTTTTTTCAACTCAAATAAATAAATTACCTTCTTTCCGTAAGCAAGATTATCATGAAAATTTATCGTTACACCTATGGATTAGTTGAGCGTAGAATTTGAAGTATCACGGTGAGGTTTTCCTTTGAATACAGCTGTCTGGATAGGCGGGAATAGATAAGCAATATAACTCGCATAACACAACAAGTTTATGTATAGTAGGTAGAACAATACCATTGCATCTAATATCTGTTGTGATTTGGGATGATTTTGTATCGTATTATTTATTGAATAAGTGTAAAAGTTGTCCTTGTTTACAAATATTATTGATTGCTTGCAATGCTTGAAGTAAAAAAAAACTGTGAAAAATCGCTGCATTGTTAATGTTAATTGTCTTGAGGTTTCACGAACATCAACTCTTAAAGAAAACTAAGAAAAGAGTTCGAAACCATTTGTTTAACCGGGAATTCACGGTATTGATTTCATTCCAAAATATGGAACTAATTTGTTCTTAGTGTAATTATAATTATAGTGTAATTATAATTCACCCGAATTTCATCTTATTTATTAATTTAAATGCATGTTATGGTGTTTTTGTATTTTGTTCTTAACTTTGATGATTTTTTAAAACCCTTCAGGTAAATTTAGGATCTTCACTGGTCCACCTTTTGATTTTGTAAATTGTTATCATGTACTATAATCGACTGTCTGATCCTGTGTACATTGTAAAAATAAAAATAAAAAATAAATAAAAAAAATATACATATAGTGCAATAAGAAAAAGTTCGGTTGGAACTCAAAATGAAAAACTTTATAAAAAAAAAATAACAAAAGTACGAGCACGTGTAATGTATAAGCAAAATAGGTTTTTATTTGTTACAAAACTTTTTTTATTAAAAGCTTTTAATTCTGTTTTTGTTTATTAATTCTTGAGCTTCTATAGCATTTTTTTCTAATTATATCTAAAAATTTGATTAACATTATATTAATTTGAAACATTCGCAATACTACTTAAGACAGATAAAAAATATAATAAGAATAATAAACTTTTGAATTTATTAACACAGTTTTAATTGAAGTATTTGATATTTTTTACCTTATGTGTTGATTTTTTCAACCCCTATATTAAGGCATTATTTTCTTTTTTATTTATTCATTCATACAATATATTATTAAAGTATACGATAACTATTTTTAAACAGTGATGGTAAAAAAAACATATGTTTGGTTCACAAGACTCCCCTTACATATACTACAAACTACATATGTATTATATTTTTGAATATATAATGTGGTGTTCTCACTTTGGCGAATATCGCCAGGCACCAAAATATCGCCAGTTATTTGAACCGTGTGAACAAAATGACAGCTAGTCTGAAACGATAAAAACCAGTAGAAACGATATCGTCTCGAGTTGACCACCTTCCAACATTTTCGGCCGATTGAACGATTCGCGCATGCGTAGATGTGCGCGGCGTTCGTATCTATGGTAAAAACTTTGTAACCTATAAATTTTATAATGTTTCCCGCTTCGTGACAGCTGTTATCTTTGTTGTTGGTTTGTGGCGTTTGTTTCCTTAATTAAAAGGCGCCTTATAACCTCTACTATAACATTTTCGACTAAAAATAAACACTTCGCGATCTCCATCTCGACACCATTTTGAAAACAGTGTCAAAATCAAAGCGCATCTGACAGATCGTTTCTATATCGGTGGACTGTGTGAACAGGTGTAACGATCAATGGATGTCCGGTGAAATTTGTTTTTTCGCCTGGCGATATATTTTGAAATTCGCCTGGCGATATTCGCCAAATGTGAACACCCCATTAGAAGATTGGTGAATTGAAGTTTGTTAACCATCTAACCACCGATACAATGTATTATATTTTGTATGATACGTACCTCGTGAAAATGTTTATACGAAATGATAATTTAATCAACAGATGGCGGAAGATGTTGTTTTTTTCTTTATATTATATAAATTGAAATACTTAATTTTTTACTCTTCACTAAACATTGATTAAAAAAAAATTTGTACCAAAGTAAACTTTTTTAAATACATCCAATATGAAAAGGGCGAGTTTATCGCAAAAACCCTATTTCTTCAAAAAGAAAACAAAATAATAAAGAACTTACATTGTTATGTTATTGTGTATACCTACACTTGCTCACACCAATTTTACTGTTTTTTATTTGATAAGGTTTTTTTTATTTTGTTAACATCTTTTCGATAATATTTATGTCTATACTAATTCGTATAATATTGAAATGTTTATTATTGTTATATTTTGTATTGTGCCAAACTTACTTTTAAAAGGCCTGTGGGCCGTTGATGTATCAATAAATAAATATACTTTTTGTACATTAATAACTAGTTTTTTGTTATCAATATACTATGCCCCCACGATACAAGTATTTTTAAGGTTGTCTTTATACCTATTTGTCACATACTTTTTTACAAATAATAAAAAAATACAGTATTGAATTTAAAAAAAATATAGTAAGTAGCCTAATGTTAGCGAATATATACGTAATAAATTTAAATTTTTATAATTTAAGGACGAGAGAATAGAAATTAATCAGTATTTTACTTTTTCTCCAATGAATCTACTTTATTTCTTCTCTAATCAATATTTTACTTTCTTATTAATATTAGTGGCATTTACAATGTGACAATTTTGTGACATGATTAATAGAAACGAGTTTTCTTACTATGTTTTAGAAATTAAAACTCGTTTCTATTAATCATTTTGGTTTCTTCTTCGGAAAAGCTTTACTTTAAAGAAAGATTATATGTGTATTTTAAATACTAGCATTTCTCCTATAATTTTCAAAGTAACACATGTTCTTATTCATTATATTCCACCTTGTTTGTTATACCAATATACTTGTTGTGTCTATGTGCAGTAAAATAATAATAATAATATGTAAAACAAACCAAATTACAAAGCATGACTGTCAATACTGTGAAAGCGTTTATTATATATAATAGAAATTATTATTTTAAACGTAGTATAATACTGGGTTATATTCGGGCACACCCACTAATTGTGAGGGGATGAAAGTAGGTACTTTAAATAACGTCATCGAAGGAGAAATAATAAGTAATTCAATCAATATTATTTTATAAAAGACAGTTCTGAATATTATAATAACTCGAATAATTCTGGAATAGAATAGGATTCCTAATTATTACAATGTTTTTTGTTGTCATGAAATATGTTATGTTAACTTGTAAACAACCATAAACATTATCAAATAAAATAAAATAAATATTTATTATTATTTTGTTTTGTGTTACTGTTGAGTAAGACTAACGCACGACCAGTTTCGCGGACTCCGAGTTCGCATCATCAGGTGCTGATCTATCTAGTATAGATCTACCTGATGACTCAGAGTCCGCAAAACCGGTCGTGCGTTAGTCTTACTCAACAGTAACACAAAACAAAATAATAATAAATATTTATTTTATTTTATTTGATAATTTAAAATGAAGTGTTACAAAGTAAATGCCGATACAATTAATGGAACCATAAACATTTTCATAACACACATTATCATACTCGATTTAGGTTTTGCTATTGAAATTTTGTATGCATAGAGCTATGCTGTTTATTCGATTTCGTAAAATTCAATTAAGATATTTTATTATGCAAGGTATACGTTGTAAAGATCAAAATATATCAAAAAAAATATACCTTTATACGTCATTGTATTTTTTTTGTTCTAAAAGATATATCTGGGTTTTGTTATAAACCCAAATACAACCTTATACACCTGTCACAATAAGCTTCTAAAAGATTGTGTCGTGAAAGGGGATTTCACTCGTATAGACCACCTTGATATTCGTTTGTTCAGTTAGTTTCTATAATTAATGTTTGAAACTATGTATTAAAAAATGCTCAGTACAAAACTGATCATAAAACTACGAGCGCACATGACAGTGAAGAATCAAAGTAGAATTATTATTCATAATAGGTACATGTATTCATATTTGTCGTACCTACATTGGTGTTGTAACTAAATGTGGTTGTTTGCTGAGGGTGTAAGAACGTACATAGTATGTTTACTTACTTAGTGGTACATGACTTGTAATAATAATAATGATTTGATTAAACAAGAGAATGTTATAATAAGGAGCGTCAGGTTATCAACACGTTCTTATTATTGCACATCATACATTATTGGTAGCTGCACTATATCGCTATATGGACTTGTAATATAAGGGTGGACATAATGTGACAAACGTTTGGAAGCGACTGGTGGGTTGGACTAGTGGGGATGGGGCTGAATTATAAAAAAAAAAACATATCATTACCTAATTTGGTTATTTGGAAGAGATCGCGCGAGCCTTCGCGATAAACTCGCCCTCTGTATATTGATTGTATTTGATTTGAATGTATGGGTACCTTCTATAAAATTGTTTGCTACCAATATACAGTAAAGAATGAATGAAATAGTAAATAAATAATTTTTCAAATGGGGTAGCAAGCGGACTGCATGTAATAAATATGTTAGTTGTTATCTCTGCGCAAATAAAAAATAACCCATCTTCCCAAGAACTTGAAAGAACAAAGAAAAAATAAATGTAAAATTATACGTGGGAGTGTCATTTTTTCTTTCACTCATTTCCCACAAGTGGGTTAGTCAGTGGAACAAACGCATGTAATTAAGATGAAATTCGATCTTTCCGTGCCAATAGATTTTAAGATATTGTGGACGGGTGGTATGTCTCATTCATGAGTTGTAAATGTTAATTGTCTTATAAATAAAAATAAGGTTTTATGAACACTTGATTTTTACAGACAACTCACAAGCTTGCAGAAAAGAGTGGGATATCTATTCTTTGTCGAAGACTTCACGGAAGTTATAATAATAATTAGATCTATTTAGTACTGTTTATTGAAATATAATATAAATAAAGAATTTATAAAGGGAGGGCGCTAAATTAACGCTCCTAAGGAGGAACCGTTGCTGGTTATATTTTGTACATGTCCATACACATTGTACATCACACAAACAATACTTCTATAATAATAACATTGACAGCACAAACATAGCCCCTAAATACAGAATATAAATAGGAGTGTCGTGTTTAAGAGAGTGGTAACACTATGTCAAACATAGAAAAACTAGAAGTTGATGATACGGACAATGCGCGAAATATTACTACTATAAGCGGTGTTATTTTTTCACATTCGTAACTAGTTATACTTTTATAAGGGCAGTCAGTCAGACCTAAAAAGCTTGGATTATTTGGAAGAGATTGCGCCTTTGCGATAAACTCGGCCTCTCTATATTGATAACATCTAAGTTGAATGCATTTGTCTATAAAATTATATGTACCTATTGTGATCACATTACAGTAAAGACCACGGAGATAAAATATTAAATTAAATTAAATTAAAATATTAAATGAATAGATAATTAGTAGAAAATAAAAAAAATCCGAAATTTAACAGTTTTCGAGATTCATAAAATCATTAATGTTCAAAGAAATCAAAGAAATTTTCGGTCTATTCATGGGCTTTAGATTGTTTAATGGTTGTGATATCTAATATACCTAAGTTTATTTACAATTAATATGGGTAGTATGTACAGGTTATCGTCACTAAATTATAGGTAGTGCATACTTGTCACCTTTTAAAAAAACGCTTCCCTTAAAAATAACAATACTATTGTTCGGTTATTATGTATATTATAACATCGTGATAAGTCTATTGTTACATTATAATATTATTTTTAAAATTCTATCTTCATATATTTATATCCTCACGCAGCATGCCAAGTGGGATAGGCAGAGATAACGAAATGTCGTATTGGCCTATCTTTACACACTTTTTTCGTTTCTTCCACATTCATGCAATTTCTCACACATGCACACCTATTTATTTTACTCAATACGAAGCCAACCTTGAGAATTTGCCCAGTTACTTAGTTCTCGGACGTTAGCGTGTTTTCACACCCCGTCTTTCAGATATATACACACTCTTTGTCAACCTTTCTTCATTCATTCGCTCCACTTTTTTAAATCCACGCAATTTATTGAATTTTAATAAATATGAAAATACTGATTAATATATTAACGTTTTATAGACCATCTTCAAAAATTGCATTTCAATATTAAGTTGGCGACATATTATCATTAGTACATTCAAAACTTTTTACTTTATGAGACATGGTAATAAAATAAATAAGTGTGTATTAAAAACTTCAAGCTTTTAATATTGATCCAATATGGAAAATACACAAAAAGAACGGAATACATTCAAAAAATAAATGAACAAAACTTTATTGCCAAAATATGTAGTATATAAGTATATTATGTTACGTTTGGATTACAAAATTATGATCTGTATGTTCGGAATGAATTATAATTTTGTAGAATTTTACATTAGGTACCTACTCTAGATAAATTTTACATTACAAAATAAAATTCTCATTATATCGTCGTCGTAAATGTTAAGATGGTTTGGGCACGTGGAAAGAATGAATGAGGACAGAATGACCAAGAAGATTTATTTGGCTGAGAGGAATGGTGCTCGGAGACGTGCACGTCCGAGGATCAAATGGCAAGATCATTTAAATCAAATCCTACAGGACGGTCACGTGTTAGCACATTAAACAGGAGAGCATGCATGAGGAATTGTATGACAGTGACGAAAGCGAAAAATGTATGCAATGATAGAAGGAAGTGGCGCTCGATCCATTCTGCCTACCCCGCGAGGGAAGCGGCGTGATGGTATGTATGTATATAGGTATGTACGTAAATGTTTCTGAACTGAATCATTCTTTTTGAAACACAAGATTAAAATATGCCTTCTATTCAGGGACATCTATAACTAACTAAACACAAAAAAAATTGCCGTGATAAAAATGGTGAATAGTGAAAACAGATATTTTTTTTGTCAAATTATCAAGAACTTTGTTAAAAAAGAATAGAATATTATTAAATTTCAAATTCAAATTGAAATTTCAGGCAGCATATTCCAATGTAATCCCTTCAAAGCTGCTTGTTTATTACACTTCCAGCAGCAACCAGCGAATTAAGTAGATAAAGCAAATAATAAAATAATAATTCAAGTTGGAAATCATTGATAATACGACTCCAGTAATAATAATTATTATAAATTAAAGGATTTCGTCGGAAAATCCAGTGTAGGTTTGTGCTTTAAAAGCGTAGTAGAGGAGGGAGGAAGGTTTTATAATATCGACAAACCGCTTTCGTTGCGAGTAATCAAGCAATAAAAATGCACTTAAATTCCCGGAATACGGTGACATGCGCGTCGATGCCACCCTGAATAGAACCGACTTTAGTTTCTAAAATGCCTCAATAATTATATTTGTAATAGTTTGATTGATTCGTTTATTCTTGGTATCACAGTGTTTCTCACAGTGGGACAACCAACAAACTAACTGCACGTAATAACATGCAAGTTGTCCTTTCTGTACTGATTCATATTAAGAAATTCAGAATCGATGGTATTCCTTATCACTGAATCTAAGATATTAAATGTCTTATTTGTGAATTCACTGTGTCGGTGTTTAGGTAGTAGAATTCCACATCGAAATAAATAAAACAAGTGTTTTATAATCTTTTGACAATGTCCTAATAAGACGAATCTATCTATTGACAATGTCCTAATAAGACGAAAGACGTCTCTCTCGTCGAATAAATCAATAGTAGAATAAAACACTTGTTTTATTTATTTCGTTTTAATTGTGATATTATACAAATACCTGCCTATTACAAGACACTCGAACACTTACTAAAAAAGAGTAGGAGACAAATTCTTTGCAAGGGACTCCACTGTATTTTTTAAACATTAAAATATTTCAATTCGATGCAGTGACGAAATAATAATAACCACCATAATAACTTGTAGATTTCAGAGTTTGATAATGATTTTTCATTAAAGACGAATGTAGTTTTGATGTACCTAAACTCAATTAAAATACACAGCTTGTTAAATTAAAAATAATTTAAAGGCAATAAAACTCTCATTGTGTGCTCTTTAAATGATTATCGTCAGTTCATCAAAAACTTCAAAAATATATAACTTTACAAAACTATCGCACGTAACCTATTTCTTTTATTTAAAAAGTAATTAAAAATATTTTTAAATATACCTAAAATTAAGACATTTTCTTGTGTCAAAAACGAGTATATGACATACAAACTGTTGTCTCAGAAACATTAAATTAAATTTTATTTATTAAAACACAACCATACAATTGATACAAGCGTAGAAATCTTATTAATAAACTTAGTGAACCTATTCTAGTATAATTCTTTTGAATCGTTAAACAAAATATCTTCATTATTCAAACATAATGTATTTATTCAAAGCTTCTTTGAGTAAAAATTCTTCTATAATTTATACGTAGTAATGCAAAACAGTGCACAGTAAAGTTTTCCTACAACCGGCCCATTCGCATAGTGGCGTTTCAGCCCCAGGCATAGTAGAGGAAACTAGGACTTTAGGCAGCGCAGCAATAGCAGTAGAGGGAGAATATTCTATTTTTTTATTATTTTATTATTGACGTGTCTGTTTCCAAAGTCTGATGTGTATTTTATACATTTTATACAACAGTTTCTGTACAAGTCTGTACTGCTACGAGTAATAATATGGAAAGTCCTCGATATTATGGTTTATTATTATGGTATTATAATGAGGCTCCTTAGACGTTCTATTGATCCATAATTTATTTATATTGTTGATAATTTTCTTAATTGAACTTTATTGAATGATACAAGTCGTAAACCTTGTAGAAAAAAACCTTTTATGGAAAATAAAATTTACCAGAAAAAAACTAATTTTTCAGAGCTACGATATTGTGACAATATTTTTTTGTAAAAAAATGTTAAGGGCGAAAATTGTTGACAGTAATAAAACAAAGCATTATCCGACAATATCAGTTAATACTGAAATATGAATATTGATCAGACAGTTGGACAAAAAAAACGCAATTTCTTAATCAACGATTTTTTAAAAACAAAAAACTCTCTTTCACGATAGATTATTTCTATGCAAATATTAAAAAAAAACATGAATTACAGAGCAAGAAATGAAATGAATAATAATTGCTCGGAATGAAGATGAAGTAATGTTCGAAAAATATTAAGACATTTTACATCTTAAATTCAGCGATGAGGTTTGCCACCATCTTGAATGTCTTTATTTTATATTGGAACGGAGAGGACAGCGTGCATATTGTACATATGCAGCTGGTCTGCTGGCTACCCCACTTGTGGGATATGCCGTGCTGGTATAGTAGTAGTTGAAAAATATCTTTTATGATAGACTGTACCTACTTTGATATTAAAAATAAAAACTTTTTTACAGAGCAAGCAATGAAATTGGATAATAATTTACTTGGACTGAAGAAGACTTGTTTCCAATGTGTGATTTTAAGGAAAATGTTAAAGGAACGTATGAACGTATTCTTTTACTAAAATATTCATAACTCATTTAAAATGAAGTCCGGTATAATTCAGATACCTAGCAGTTTCAAATTCAGATCGATGAACTTTTGCATCAATGATACAAATATTGCATAATTTTATACTACGATGAAAAAACTTCGTATCATATATAAATATTAAACTTTATATTGTTTGCATAAGTCCTGAAATTCAGGAATATAATCGACTTTTTCCAAGTTTCAAAGTGGGTGCAATATTGTTATAATATAATATCCCTATTAACAATATAATAATTATGTTTAAAATAAGTTTCCATGCATATTTAGGTAAATAGTACTTTACTATATTATGATATTGCAATCTTCCGTGTCAGGGTGTAATAAAGACTTTTAAAAGCTCAGCTGTAGCGAAATATTACCTTTCTGATGTTCTACTGGCTGTGCATTTTATGAAAGGGATGTTTTGTTTATCATTTTGTAAGAATCACTGCACGATATGTTAGTATTGAGTATAATAAAATCGTTTTATGCATGATATCGACGAATTTTCATTGCATTTTTGAGCTTGCAATATGTAAAACAGTTAAAAATTTGAGTCGTTTCTTATCGAAAGTGTACAAATCCCAAAATGTAATTTTTTAAAAAGTAAGAATTCAAAAATATTTTTCATGTCAGCCAGCGGACCAACTACGTGTAATAAACATGCAAGTCGTCCTCTTCGTGCTCACAAAAGTTAAGACATTTACAGGATGGGAGTCGTCCTCTCCGTGCCAACAAAATTTCAGAAGTTTACAGGATGGGAGGCATACATCATCGCTGACTAGAAGATGTGAAATTATATTTAATGAATACATTTATTGAAAAGAGTGGATGACCTTTTCTTCCTCAGGGACTCCTTTTATTTGATTTTTTTTTTTACTAAAAAATATAAAAAAAAGATTGTCATTTGAATGTCAATAAAAATTACATTAAGGATGATTAAATAGAAGATTTGGAAATTGTAATAAATTTTTAATCGCCTGAAAAAAAAAAACTGGAAATATCGGTAATAAATTTTTATATCATACATATATATATCATTTCAGTGCATTTTGATATTGCTTGAATGTTGTATTGAAATGTCGTAAAACCATAGCGATACATCAGTCAATAAAATAGTACCTACTGTGTGTCATTATCAAATCGTAAAGAAAGTTTTAGATGTAATAAATTTTATACTTCTTACATTAAGATCATTTTACAATTTATAGTAAAAAATAATATACATTGTAAATTATTATTTAATTTATTTTTATAAATTAAATTACTTCCAGTTGAACAATATTGTTTTAAGCACAATGTTGTTTTGATTTCACGAATTAAAGGGTAATCAGGGTAAAAGGAAAACTCTCTTTAATAGAATATGGGAAAGGTGTTCTGATTTATAAGAATCGGGTTAGGCTGGTTCAAGTACACTTTACACGTGATACGTTAAAAGATTCCACCGTATCCTGTTTCGATATACAACGTTTGACGATTGTTGATTATTTAAAAACACTATTTTATTCTTACCGTGAAGTCCTCGATTAAGAATAGATCTCCCATTCATTTTTGTAGGGTTTCAAGTGTTCTGTAAAAGGAGGGTATTTGTAAAAGCACATTAATAAGATATTTAATATTCTCCATTCTGCGATGTGGTTTGCCATGCATTCTAAATGTCTAAAATTGTGTTTGCATGGAGAGGATGACTTACATATTTATTACACGCAATTAGTTCAATGGCTGCTCTATTGGTGGATATTTCTAGTTCCTTTTATTTTTTTATATCAAATAAATATCGTCACATTTATACCGAAGTATCGGGTTGTCACATGTACTAAATATCGAGTTATCACATGTACTAAGTATTGAGTTGTCACATATACAGAAGTATCGGGTTGTCACATGTGCTAAGTATCGAGTTGTCATATATACAGAAGTATCGGGTTGTCACATGAACTAAATATCGGGTTGTCACATGTACTAAGTATCGAGTTGTCACATGTATTAAGAATCGAATTGTCACATACCTATTCAAAAGTATCGGGTTGTCATATGTTTTAAGTATCGAGTTGTCACATATAAAAAAGTATCGGATTGTTACAATATGTACTAAGTATTGAGTTGTCACATGTACTAAGTATTGAGATGTTACATATACAGAAGTATCGGGTTGTTACATAAATAATATCGATTCTTAATGTAAGAGCAAATTAATACTGTGTAGTACATATAAAGCTTATTAGATCAAATTCGATTTCGTCGATTACATTCACGTGAACGCTCCAGTTATTGTCTTTGTAATAAGTTGCTTGGTAAATAGGGTGACATACACTTCACATACATCAATAGTACGAGTATTACATGTAAGTGATGTGCTGAGTGTCTAATTTTGATATACGTGAATGCGAATATTAAATTGTGAAGATCATTCTTTTATAATCTCGGTTTATTATGATTGGTATAGAAATTCGAATAAATACTCAAATTTTCTAAATTTCAACCCCCTCTTCGCCAAATTTTCGATTTGGGATAGAAATTTGTGATATTTCATGACTTCATCGTTTTTGCTTCACAAATTTCATACACATAAGTACACAAAAAAAATCAATCAAACTTTCCATCAAAAATCAACGGGATTATTGAAGGACAGCTGAAGATTAACATAACGTTGATTTTTATGTAGATATGTAGTATTTCAACAGGAAAATAATAGTTCATCAAAGCAAAAAACCTGTTATTTAGATTTTTCTTACATATGAAAACAACAAATTTGCGAAACTCGTCATTTTATTTAAGCACCTTATTTTATTTTTCATAGATTTTTACGACAACGATAATGTTTTAATGAGCGAGCAGAGGTTAAATAAAATAAGAGAAATACTCGATAAATTATAAAACTTAACCTCATATACCCATGTCATGGCCGCTGTTTGAAATGTCAAAAATATACGAAAAAAAAACAAAAAGTAAAGATAGAGAATGTTGGGCTATTTCGTATTGGAGGAGGAAGATAAGTACAAAGCCTAGAATTGTGAACGATAAATGATAAAGAATAAAATTCTGAAGCATTAATAATTATAGAATTAATAAAATTCTAGAAGACCAACGACTGAAATGTACTGAAACATTTCCTTCAGATATTTGGAAGGCGAGGATCCAAATGCGAGAACAATTATAATAGAAGAGATCCTATAAATTCAATTATCTTACAATTCGAGCACATCAACATTCGAAATATTCTCGTACGTTTGATGTGAATGTGAATATCTAAACAAATGCGAATATTCCTCACATCACTAATACCTATATTAGTAGTGATTAAATACTTGACACATCACATGAGAACAAGTATCTAATATAACGGGTACTCGTACTATAAGTAAGTACCCCATGTTAGAAACATAATGAGTACTACAAAATCAAGAGAGCGAGAAATTAAAAATGAACGACAAGGATGTCATTAGACGATTTGTTTGTTGGCGATGTTGCCCTGGCGGCGCAGATCGGCAGACTGCCTATTCTACGTCACAGAACCTGCAACGCCGAAACCCTGTCATGGAATTGTGTGGTCTTGTATCTGCTGGGATTTCTCAGCTAACAAAAGATATAAAATAGTATCCTTTTTAATACAAGCAATGAATATATTTCTCACTCGTTCTGTAATTTTTCAAGTGTAATATAAAAGGTAGATGTTCGTAAAATATCATGAATTTGACAAGACATTATTTAACATCTCCATTCAGTTAGGTAAGCACATAACGCTCTCTGGGCTGAGCCAGTTACGTATTAAACCCCTTTCGATTTGAAATGACCTATGTCTGTGAGGTGAGCAACTACCACCCGCACTCTCCAAACCTTGGTGATAAGCAAAGACGAGTTCTACGGGCCAGGATGCCATGCAAATGTGTGCCCATACTAAATGTCTTTTTTTATAAGCCCGGATAGGATAACTTGCATGTTTATAACATGGCTATTATTTTATTGACTGCTCCACTTGTGGCAGATGCTATGTTGTTATAGATAGATAAATTAAATTACACATTATTTTTAATATCCACATTATAAAAGAAGTGAAATTTAAATGAAAATTTATAATCCACAACAACTTTCGGTAAACCACCTAAATTAAAAATTAACAACGCTTTTAAAGCATTCCAAAAGTTTTCGGGGATTACGTTCCTGAAACTTTGAGCTACGGCTAAAATGTAAACTTTTAAAATCATTTTACTCTCCAAATTTTAAATCTACTTACCAACTTAAAAATTATACAACATTTCCAAGCGCGGGCGCGGATGACAATTTTAACATTATTTAAACAGTTTAAGACATTTAACATCTTGAATCTAGCGATGAGGCATACAACTGCCACCCATCCTTAATGTCATTTTAACATCTATATATTCATTACATGCAACAGCTGGCCTGAAAGTCAACAGTTCACATGTGCCAATGAAAGACAAGACATTTAAGATTGATGACAATTAATATCATCGCAGAATTGAGGATGATTAATAGCTTTGGTAAACTTGATATTTTATGAATATTTGGCTTTAACAGAATACTAAAAGAAAGGGAAGTCTGTTCTTAGCCAAGGAAATCCAAGGAGTTAAAATTTATAAGAATAAGAACATATAAGAGCTCGTCGGTGGCCTGGAGTTAGAGTCTCAACCTCATGCACATGAGTTGCGCGGATCGATTCCAGGTATCGGCAAACTCCCTTTTCACGACACAAGCTTTTAGCTTACTGTGAAGGGTGAATAAGGTTACGGGGTTGTATATAACATAAACTCAGATATATCTTTTCAAGAAACTTTTTTTATATAAACACTATGCAAAGGTTTAAAAAATAATTGGGAAAAAGAAGCACATGATTATAGTGTACACATCTATCCAATTATTTGACGATTGATTTAGTAAGAAAGAAAACAAAAAAGAAAGTACATCGTTTGATGAAGAAATTCCAGAAAGGCAGAATGTATATATTTTATAAGGATAATATTTGTTTTGTGCGTGTTTTAGTATCATGAAAAAAACTATTCAAAATCTCATGGATAACTCACTGACACCCTTCGTATCTCAAATAATATCTATATATTCGTATATATTGTCATGATATTCGTCATGACATCACAAATAATGAAGTCTTTTTAAAATATGCTTTTTTTAATCTGAAAAAAAGCCTTAGCCCTATAATAAGAATCACGTTTAAATCATCAATAATGTTGCAGCAAAATAGTAAAAAAGTAATAATACGGGTTACAAATCTTTTAAAAGCTTAACATAATGGAGATCAGAATACGACAAAAGAGAAGTTCAATAGAAATTATGCCTTAGGATGAAATAAACCATATGAAAATATTACCTTCGCTCCCATACACTACACCAAGAAGAGGATTCTCCAAAAATCCATTAAGATTTGGATAGGGAGCTACTCAACGATAGCGATCATGATTTACTCTATATAGGGAAACAGAACGGTATAATGTTAGTACGGAATCTAAGGCTCGGTATTTCAGTGCGTCCTCTCAGTTCTGATAGCATTTGATTACGTTACGAGACGACCGATCGGAATACTATGCACTATGAAATTGTATGGAGCGAAGCGGCAGATAATTACTGCACAATTTCATCGTGTAGTTGCCGTTTGACGTTATCGCACTTCGCGCCACAGACTTTTATTATGACGTTCACATTAACTCGATTATTTTTGTCTTGTATGAATTATATCCTTTCACAACCTTTTCACAACAAAATGTAATTAGGCAGATATAATGACCTCAGTGATAGTTCATATATATTATACACACTTTCATTGCAATATATAAGTTTGGATAGATGGCGCTCTTGTAGCTATCTGAACCCAGAACTTCTCTGTTTAAACTAAAAATATTTAAAAGTAATAAAATTGAAATAAACAATAGTTTTAAACTTATTCTGGAAAATCACAAGACGAATCTAGTCGAAATTTGTGATAATAACATTTTAATAAATTTTGTTTTCTGAAAAATATTAAAAATAAATTATAGTGTGAAATAATTATAGAGTGCGCCTTGAGTTTATTTGAAATACAATAATAATACTTTGTATACTTATCTGAGACATTTGAATGTGACAGATCAGCATCTTATTTGGTAATGATAAAAATAGCCATAATATCTGTTCTTTTCAGGGCCACTTAATCTTTTATTTAAAGGTTAAAACAATACTGAAAGCATAAAAAAACCACGGTACATAGTGAATAATATTTTTTATACTAAACCATCACGGTATATCCCACGGTATAGCCAGCAGATCATAAGATTTATCGATTTTTTTAGATAAAGTTAAGATGGGCTTATATTTAGAGTCACCCTAAGGCATCATTGAAATATCGGCCCTATTTAATGTTACAGGAATCAAGTAAGGCCTAGCTATTTAGTTAATAATATTTATTTAGAAAGTTACAGTAAGTGTAATTTTAAAACTAATCGAATCAAATAACTTTGATTCCATCCGATTGGAAGGAAAACGGGTCACATAATAATAATTCTGTATCCCGATAACAATCTATCGTATGGTTGGTAGGTACCTAGATAGGGAGAAAAGTAACGGAGCTTTCCGTTTGTAAGTTTTCCATTAAAAAGCAAGATTCGTTTTGATGTTAGACTTTTGCTAGTAGTAATCACTGCAGATTATATGTATTCAGAATCATATAACCTACATATGAGGGGTACAGAAACAAAGTTACATCGATCCTACAAATTGAAACTAAGAAAAGAGGGCATGTCTATTTCTAGTATTTTTGCTTCTAAATTAGTTTTTTTTGAGCTGATTTACTTGACCATAAAGACATATTTTCATTGTACTAATTTCACTACAATTTTTTTTTTTTTAAAGATATATCTGGGTTTGTTATAAACCCAAATACAACCTTATACACCTTTCACACTCATTCACAATCACACAAATTACTACATACAGGGCGGTCAGTGAAAATACAAATTAAGGCATTCATGGTTAACTATTTGAGAAAATTGGTTTTGTGACTTTGTTTTTTCCCCTCTCATACAATAATGCAACTTTATATATTTATGATAGAGTATAATATAACTATTTCTTCAACAGACTATCGATACAATCAAGACATCCTACAAATGGCAAAACCAACAGACTAACTGTGGCATATAATGGGCATACAAGTCGACCTCTTCGTGTCATAATAAACAAGACATTCAAAATGGGTGACGTATCTCATCATCGGCGAATTGAAGATGTTAAAAGATTAATACGTGACGTTTTACGAATATCTACTTTTTATAGGAGATATGAAACTTTGCAGAAAAGTGTGTGGTACCTTTAATTTTCCGGGGAATCTACAAAATAGCTTAAATTATATTATTCATTATTTCCATGAAAAAGCATATTCCATCAAACGTAAATTATCTCATTTTTACATCTTTATATGTACATTGTAGATTCTTTTTCGAGATAAATATTCCACTGTTTTTCACATTCTGTCGTCTGATATCTTTTATCTCTATACAATATTTTGATATACCAATAAAAATATAGATAACATTAATATTGTTTTCTGGAAAAAACAATATTTGGGTGAAAAAATAAGAAAAACTACTTGTTAGGAGAAAATATACAATGGGCGACAAAAACTTATTTTATGCTGACGCAATATCTCATAGAGACGTTAATAAATTATTTTTGGTAAACATTAAATATAACTGAAAGACAATAGTAACAAATACTATTAATATGCTTTTTTGTAGAAAAAATCTTATATAATATAATCAAAAATAATAATAGCTTGTGGGAGGAAAAAGAATCGTTCCCCCACTCTTTTTTTCCCGTTGAAAGATGAATATAGGGATGCGTTTTTTTATTGTAAGATATTTCAACATCTTTTATAATAATTTTTATAGTTTCTACTATTATACCATCACGGCATATCCCACAAGTGGGGTAAACAGTAGACCAGCTGCATACGATAAACATTAAAGCTGTCCTTTCCATGCAAATATAAAATCAAGGTATTCAAGATGGGTGGCAAACCTCATTACTGAATCTTAAGATCTAAAATGTCTTAATTTTATCCTAAAAAAAGGTGTTATTAATAATAACACCTTCCTTTTACAGAACACTCTAAAACTTACGGAGAAGAGTGGGAGACCAATTCTTTACCGGGTTCTCGAAGGAATATTTATGATACTTGTTTTCTATGAATAATAAAATTGTTTTTTTTGAATTTTTTGTAAATATATAAAATTCTCATACCGTTTATTTACGATAACTTACATACATATATTTTTTTTAATTTTTTTTTATTTATTCTATTTCATTCATAAATACACAGTATAAATTGATATTACAATAACAAAATAATATTACACACAGTAAAAATGCTCCCTCCATAAGCAACTAAATGCTTGTGCGGAGGGTCGGATTTCAACTATAACATTAACACACATATAAGAATCCGCTAGAAATATTAATACACATAATTATAAGAATATTAGTTACAAATAGCAAACTTTCAGTTCTCATGTACATTCATCAAACGTTCAACAAAATCTACCAGCACAATATAAAATTAAACCAATACAATTATTCACAACGTCAAAACAATATACAAATCAATTGGATCAATTTTCCTCTCATCAACATTAACACAAACACACATATACACAGAAATACATCACTTTTACGCGATTCAGTTCTCAATGATGACATCATGAGCCTGAATCTCAAAATTCTCACATCATTTTTCTTTGAGAAGTTGGCAATACAGTTATAACACTTGTCATTACAAAAAATATATAATTTGTCATGTCAATTTAGTTCAAACTAAGATGAAGATTCAAAACTGAGAAGAATGCAAAATATTCCTAATGATTTATTCTAGGATTCAACGAGAAATTGTACCTCGCAAATGCATAACGTACGATCAACCATTTTTTATCATAAAAATCATAAAACAGAAAATCAGGTTAATATTATTATACTACAAGCGACAAGCTTCATTGTCAAATTGTAAGATAGCCTTTGTTTCAAAGAGACAAGAAAAACTATCATAGTTCCAGTATTTCCTGAGGGCGGATATCGATGGATGGAGGAAACAATATTTTTATCGCATTTTTCTACTCGTTTCGATAGGATTTTCCGACACTTTTCACCATTGCAGCACAGCTTGAGTGGATGCTTGTATGATATTGTGAAGTAGTACTACGCCGTGTAGTATGTACTCACGTGGTACTACGACGAGGCTACGCCGTAGTACAAAGTGGCACTTATGAAAATATTATATCGCTGAAAGAATGGAGGAAGAATATGCCAGTCAGCACCCTCCAGGCTGAAAGGGGGAGACGACATTATGAACTATAAAACACCTACATTTTATATAAGTATATCTACTGATATGGTGAAGGAAAAAAATCATGAATTTCAAAATTTCAGCAGAGAGTATTTATTTATTTATTTATTTATTTTATTCTTCACTGTACATTGTTTACAATAATACAAATTTACATAGAAAATATCATTTATACAATTCAATGTACAGAGGGCGAGTTTATCGCTAAAATGCGATGTCTTCCAACTAACCCGGTAGAGTACGTTGACTCACATCCATAATAATTTTCATAGATTCATTTAGTAATACTTTTGAGTGATTACAACGATTTCCGTTTCCCATGTTGTATTTTGAGAATGGATGCTATATGTGTAATTGTTACTTTATAGAAGGTATTTAGTATCCAGACCCGTTATGAAATACGATTGATTGTTTTGAGAAATTCTACATAAAAGTCATATTGACAATTTAAAATACCAAAACTAGCCCGATAATAATGCACCATGCACCAAATGTACTATTCAAGAATAATTTTTGGACAAAGACTGAATGTCTGCTGAACAAAATGAAATTATTTTTTTATTATGATTTTTTATCTTTCTGACGACAATTTAAAATATTACGTAATTTCAAAATGGACGTGAATTTTTATCCATAATAATGTAAAGCGCCCTTGAAGTGATCTTATCACAGTACGGCGCTATATAAGTGGTCATATTATTATTATTATTACATAAAGCACTGTTAATATTCATTGGATTGTTAAGGAAAATAATATATTACTCGGATGATTTGAGTTATAACTACATAACTTTTATATCAACAAAGTATAACATTATCTCTTATTTTACTTACTTAAATATTTATCAACAGGAAGGTAAATTGTATGTAAGCAGGTATGCAGTTTATATACCCTTTCTTATCTCGTACCCACTGTACGCTTTACAAAAGCAAACCTCAAAAGCGTTGAGCCGCTTTTCAATTATGAAAAGCGTTAAGCTTATAAAGTTTGTTAATATTGGGACAGGTTTACAACATTCTAAGCTGATGATTATGTGTAATATCTAGGATAGGGAAAATCTTCACTTTCATTATTATCTTTTTCTCGATAATTCTCATTCGACAAAAAGAGAAGTTACATCATGAATGAGATACTTAATATCCTCAATTCAGGGATAAAGTTTGCAAACCATGCTTCTCGAAGAATCTTATCTTATTTTTGTATTGACACAGAGACAATTTTTATATTTGCTACATCAATTTTGTCTACTGGCTACCGCGATGTTGAGATACAATTGGATAGTAAAATAGATTGATACATATATAAAACTACATTCTTGGTATGATGTAAGATTTTTTTGTTAGGTAATACCAAAAGATATCATGAATTTGGGTAGATTGTCATGACTACTACTACTACTGTACCATCACGGCAAATCCCACAAGTGGGGTAGCCAGCAGACCAGCTGCATGTAAGAAACATGCAAGCCGTCCTCTCCATGCCAATATAAAATCAAGACATTCAGGATGGGTGGCAAACCTCATCGCTGAATTTAAGATGTAAAATGTCTTTATTTTTTCAAACATTTCGTCATGACGAAATGAATAATTAGATTTTATTTTGTGTTTTCTTTTGTTCCATGTTAAATAAATTTCAAAGGTTTTTAGTGAAATGAAACGACCAAGGTTATTTGGAAATACTAAAGATTACTTTTCTTTATTTATTTACTGCAAAATTTCACGAACAAAACTAGTCAATTTTTATCGAAAATAAATTCACTCTTTCTCGATAAAAATCTGTCGAGAAAACAATGAGCTGAGTATTTTCAAAACAACCAAACATCAAGGTACAAGAATTAACAAGTTTGTTTTGTTTCACGGAAAACCAAGTAAAAGTCCTCATCGTTACGTAACAACAGCAATGTTCCCCAAAATATTCCCAGAATAGAAATGGGAAAGATTTGCATAAATAATAATATTATCTTTTTGTTCCTGGCAATACCACGCCCACAAAAAGTACACTAGCGCTACAAGCGGGTAAATGAGAAACTGTTAATGGAACAGATTAACTTAAATTTAAATTGAAAACGGATATATACATAGGTTGATAAATTGAATATTTAGTGATTTATATCTACATTTTGTCGACTGTATTTTAAACTAATTTGATAAATTCACTAATCGTTTTATTGTATTTATATTCATTGAAGAGATTTGCTTAGTTAGATAATTTTAACATGTAAATTCGAAAGAGCTTTTATAAAGAGCAAGTGGTCGAAATAACCTAAATTGATAATATATTTAATATCTATTTTATAGTGTCATGTTTATCTTAGCGATAAGGCATTCCACCCATCCTAGACGTTTTAACTTTGGTTTTCACGGAAAAGACGACTTGAATATTTATTATAAGCAGTGGCTCCGCTGGCTTCCCCACTTGAGGGAGATGCAGTGATGGGATGAATGGATTGTTTACATAAGTATGCGTGTTATTTTATATGTAACACAAATATAAAATATTTTTACTTAAATAAGAACAGCAAGAAAAAAACAGCAAAAGAAACAGCATTTAAATGCTTGGTATTCCTCTTCGACGTCTAGGACATAAATTTTTCATGACAAAATAAAACATATAACTATGTATATACAGGCATTCCACTTTTAAAATATTAATATGTAAAACAATGTTTAACATATGTACAAATGAAATAAACACGACGTGTTTTTCCTTGATCATAAAAGCGGAGCTTTTATAGTGTTGATTTTGGGTGACACAAGATATTTCCATTTAAAGGGCTGAACAAACCAAGATAAAACAGAGAAACAATTGTTTTACAAAGCAAATAATAAAATGAAGTGGAGATAATAAGAAGAGGCTCCGTTGCTGATTTGTCTAAAGCCTCTAAAGTTTGCTAACTCATGTTGCGATACGGAACCGGACGTATAGAAAGCTCTGAAGGAAGGAAAGGGAATAAACTCACGTAACCGGAACACAGAACAAATCGTTTAGATGTGATAAATCTTAAGTCATAAAATAATTTTAGTTAATAAAAAATTATTGCTTAAATTTTAAAATGACATAGTGATATTAATTTTTCATGTTCTTTTTTTTATTACTGTTACAGTTTTAATGGAATTTTTTCATGTAGAAAGATTTCGTTACGCATCACATGTCCAATTCTTATGATATGGAAAATTATCTTTATGAGATGATTTTTGAGCTCCCATGATTCTGTTAAGAACTCCATCTTTTAAAGTGTGATGCAAAATCATTTTTATTAGATATGCGTTATTCTTTTCTAAAAGGACATTAAATATAAACTTGGATATACATTTTTCATGACAAAATAAAACAAGTTTAAATATTTTTACTCAGAACCACCTTAAGCAATATTACAGTACACTTCATTTATATTTACAATTTATTTTAACTACACAGGTATATCAAAGCGATTTATTTCACAATTTTAATTTACTTAAATCCTGTATTTAAACGACAATCCTTTACTGCAAGTAGATTCCGTTTCCTTCGCTGTAACGGAAATTAGAATTTAAAGCTTGCAGTAAGCAATGAGAGTTGCAGAGTGTGTTTGGTACATGGTTTCTTCTTCTTCATCTTCCGGATGTAAAGACTCCTCAGGGGGGAGAGGGTGATAGAACAAGAAACGGTAGTAAACACACATCCTTACTCATAAACAATAACGGAACAAATACTATTCTAATTAATAATTTATAAATAATCAAAACACTGTTATATTTTCACTTTATTTATTAAACTCTAACGTTTTCGCCCACTTCAATGAATACTCTTGAGAATGCTCATTGAAGTGGGCGAAAACGTTAGAGTTAAATAAATATAGTGAAAATATAACAGTGTTTTTTATTTTATTTTTATTTATTTAAGCACATTCACGGCTTTCGTCTTTTACATGTTAACAGCACAAAATAAATATAACAACAACAAGCAAATTCAAAGTCATAAAAAATAATAATCAAAATAAAAGTAAAAATAATAATTAAAATGACAAAATATGATATTGAGATGTCAGTTCGTAAAAGTAATAGTAAGATTATTTATAAATTATTAAATATGAATTTTCACTGACACCCTTCAAAAATTACTATTCTAATTGTTTGTTATAACTGGCTAAGTGACTCGTCATTGATATACACAAACTAACTGACCCGGCAAACGTTGTTTTGCCATACCTATACATTATTTATTTGCCATATACATTATATATCTACCGGAGTTGAAAATTATTGAATTACTAATATCACTATTAAAAAATAGGGGTTGAGGAAGAAGAGTGAAAATTTAGGGCTGTATATATTTTTTAATGCCTCACCATAAAAAAAAAAGAAATAAAAAAATTTGACAAATAAAAATCGGGATGGACCACCCTTAACTTTTAGGGGTATGAAAAATAGATGTTGGCCGATTTTCAGACCTACCCGATAAGCAAACAAAATTTCATCAAAATCGGTCCAGCCGTTTCGGAGGAGTATGATAACAAACACCGTGACACGAGAATTTTATATACTTATTAGAGTTTTATACCTGGTTTAATTTATTTCTGGAAAAATAACCTGTATTTGAAAGAGTTTAAGTACCAATGACGGTTGACAATCCACTTCCCAGGATTATCAATTCCAAGAATCTTAGGTCTACTACTTTGTTTTTAAAACTATTCCTGGATTTCATTATTTTTGCCATATTCGTAATTGTATCTTATTTATGTTTAATATGTAAAACTCCATAATAATTGTAATTCAAACAATAAATTTTAGAATATTACTAAGAAGTTATATTTCAGATACCTAGATTTCGACATGCTATATCTTGGTCAAAATAACTGTTTGATAAAGATATAGATGATATTCTGTAATGTTTGCTAATGAAAAATAAGATAATTATTGAAATTTCATATTATTATAATACTGGATAGATACTTCAGTGCGATAAAATGAGAATAATCAATATAGGTAATAATGATAACTAAAGAACAAATAGTTTTGCTAGTAAGGCTTTGGTTTGCTCAAGGATAAATCTATTCTCTTACTAGTCATGTCTAGTTAGCCGGAAATAAATAAAAACTAAATTATGATAACATTTGTAATAACCATAATATTTTCAGTAGACGAAAGGTACTGCAATACAAATATATACAATGTTGTATTGCTTTCATAATAATAATGTATACAACATGACTTGAGTAAATTTCCTTATGCATAAAATGGAAATATAATTATGTAGTCAAACGCTTGTGAACAGGAATAATATTGCGGTTTTAGTGAGGTATCTTTCAAGATGAAAGTAAGTATTAAGTTTGTTTGTCTGTGCAAAAAAAATTAAAGAGAAATATGCAGTTTTTAATCAGTCTTTTTTGTTTATTGCTAAACACATAATTTCAAAAAAAAAATTTAAAAAATGACTGAATTTTCCAGAGTGTCTTTCGTATTCATGATGCACCTATAATTAATTTAATTAGCTTGGTTATTATGGTTATTAATAAATAAAATAAGGAAGTAAATTATGAACAATGAATAGAAAGATATGTAATAACAACAGAGTAATAATAAAAACCACATATTGACGGCCGATGTGGCGCAGAGGAAACGCTTTTACCTTTGAGTCACGAAATCCCGGGTTCGATTCTCGGCCAGTGTAAAATGAAGAATGACCTCTTTCACATTGTCCTGGGTCTGGGTGTTGCGTGTATATGCGTTTAGTGCATTGTATTTACGTGACCTCGCGTTAGTACCCATCATACAAGATTCATATCTTAGTTTGGGACTAGCTCGATCTGTGTCAATTGTCTATGCATGTTATGTTTATGTTATATATAATATAAATTTATATTTGATTCTGTGCAATAAAATATTACAATGTATCCGAATGTTTTCCATTTTTTAATTGTAGATATGTAAATTAATATAGCAAAGAAATATAAGGCATTAAAACCCTTTCAACACTGCATTTTATTTCTTCAGAAAATCCCTAATTTTTACTGGTCTGTACTTTTTATTACAGGAAATGGAATAAAAATATGACTGATAATAATTTTTATTTTTTTTTATTTTAGGAGTTTTCAGATTTTCAGCTGGGCTAGCATAGATCCCTGCAGTATGTTATGGTAGGGATATTTTTATCCCAGCAGTTCCTCATTAGATTTCTTCGTTCCCCTAAAACATAGAAGAAACAAAGTGAAAGAAGTATGTAAGGACAGATCTAATTGGCGTTCCGTTCTCTCTGCCTACCCCACCTGGAATACGGCGTGAAGGAATAGATAGATAGATAGATAAAACATATCATAAATTACTGCTGGGATATAAACGACACCTACGAAAAATACTACTGGGATATTTTTTATCCCAACACTAAGAAAATATAAAATATTTGTATTTATTATCATAATATTTATTGATATTTAATAAAATAACATGAATTCGAACTTACCTCGACATTTTGTAACACTTTTTTTATAATTTTATTAGTAAAATGAATGAAATATTAGGTAAAATGTTTGCGCAGTCACACCTCTATCACACTACTATTGACACTGAACATGCATGAATCTGTTGATACACTACAGTTACTGTACTTCCAACTTCACAACATAAAGATAATACCATAAATTACTGGAATATGCATATTCCATACATTTTGGGTCAAAAATGACATAGATATAATTTTTCAAAAATGTTTGGGATACTAAATATCCCTGCAGTGTTGTAAGGGTTAAAGCTTCGTCGATATTAAGAGTAGGAAAGTTCAAAAGGAGAAGGAAAACATAACGACAAATATAATATCAATTAAGATTGAAGTCATTTCACAATTTCAAGAAATATTAATTTTATTTCTAAACATAATAATAGCAAAAATCTGTCACTCCAATTTCAATAACCAAACGTTTGATACTCGCAGTAATATCAAAGCTTTATAAATGATTTTCAGCGAAACAGATGCATTTTAAATTAATTGAAATATTTACAAATAAAGAAGAGTCGCTAAATTGTAAAATTTAATATAGTAAACGAAATTCATAATAATAATAACAATTGGCGTGCTAGAAAAGTAGCAAATATTATTATTTAGGTCACAGATAGGGTAGTAATGTGATGGACAAAAACATCGAAAATTCATTTGATAATTTATAATATAATACTATACCTACTATACTATACCCTCACGCCGTGTCTCAAGTGGGGTAGGCAGAGAGAACGGAACGCCAAACAGATCTATCTTTACACACTTCCTTCGCTTCCTCCACATTCATACAGTTTCCCATACATGCATCGGTTCCTTTTACTCAACACGCGGCCGTCCTTGAGAATTTGATACACGTGATCAAGCCACTTGGTTCTCGGACGCCCGTGTTTCCTCACACCCTTTCTTTCAGACAAGTATATTATAAAATAACTATTTTGTAAAACTACTATTATAATATAAAATAACTATTTTGAAATGCAACAAAATAAGTTTTATTATATACATACTGAAATTGAATAAAAAAATGTATAAAAAGCTTAGACAAATTTAATATAAACAAATCACCAATTCAATCAATCGAGATAATTGAATTCAATCGATTATAACAATGGCAAACAGACTAAGAAACACATTATATTGTACCTAACCTATAATAAAACTTGGATTGATGCTTTTCATTTAAAATAGGGCAAGTAATTTACAGTTTGTGAAATACTGGTAAAAGTACATTCGATGGCAATCAATTTTATTTATTTATTCATTCTTTACTGTACATTGATCACAATGCATTCAAATTAAATATAATCAATATTCAGAGGGTGGGTTTATCGCAAAGGCACGATATCTTCCAACTAACCCAAATATCTCACAATGTATTCAATGGCGATCTAAATGTTATGACGAAACTTAAAGATAATATTTCGAATATAATTTGCATCTCTAGTCTAAGAATTTGCATTTTTGGTGGTGGGTCGTTATTGTTTTTAATGAAAACCTGAATCTTGGTCATAATTAGAAATTTCGTAGCATAATAATTATAAAAAGCGGAAGAGGAGAGCTAAATCAACAGACGTTTTTCCTTTGTCGCCATTTTAATAAATGTAAAAGTATGCTTCAAGTATCTGCTGTAAGTAGACAATAAAAAGATCTGTTTTCAAAACGCCTGTTTCTTAAAATATAATACTTTTGAATATAAGTAAGGAAAATCGCATCATGTTTTATACAAATAGGCTAAATTAACATTCATTCTTTTTAAATTTTTCACGGATTAAGCGTTCATATTCCTATTTGTCTTTGGTAGAAGGTTCAAGAATATGTTTTTTTTTCTATTTTCTCTTCATCATCAATGTATAGTAGGATTGACTGGAAGACGTTGCTTAGCAACAAGTCCGCTCTTTGGTCCAAATCATTTTAATTATCATGTTGTGTATTTAGTGTAAATTTATCTTAAATTTGGCCAATTCAGATTTATTTATATATTTTAATGTAGTAATATTCGTTTGTTCGTTTTCGAGTATGTAAAATGGAGTGATATAAAGGATTGGTCGACCGTCTAGGCCATTTCTAACGGGCAATGAATAGCTGAAAGTTATAATTTTCTTTTACACATTCAATTTTACTTTCTATTATATCACTGCTTGCAATCTCACGTGGAGTTTTCTTTCTTGGTAAAACAATTTTAACTCATTTATTTTAAAAATAGATGGGTCTTTTAATTTTACTTTGCTCAATGGATTAGGTCGAATATTTAATGAAATATTCAAGTAAAAAAATCTTAATCCACAATGCATATGATTATTTGCAAATCCCAACAGAATTTATTAACATGCATTATGTATGAATATATTTAAAAATACAGTCCATTTTAAAAAAAAAACATTGGAGGAATCGTGTGAAAAAGGTGTTATTAAAAAATGTATAACCTCTATAACGTATTCACCTTTCTAGGAAGTGTTTTATTCTATTGTATGTTGGTGTCATATCTATGCATATATAACATAAAAGAGCTTTACGATTTCATGCACACGATCCCATGAAAAAGCTCAGGAATCTTATTTATTCCTACATTCATAAGCGAGGGTTAATCTCGGGGTTTAATTAACCAAATTGAAATAGCAACAGCAGCAATGTACAGGTTGGCAGGAATACCTCTCATGTTGGTATACATCAAGGAGGAAGAATTAAGTATTATTATTATAAGTACTTCTTTAGATATTTATTGTTTTTGATGAGGGTCTTAAAAGTCACATACACATAATGGATTGACGTACCTTCTTAATCATTTTCTACCGTACCTAATATAAAAGCACTTTGACAGAATTCTGTGAAAAGGCTTATTAGCTTACATGCTAAAATATAATATATTTTCACTATGAATAAAATAAATTGAATAATTCAAAAATATTCTTGATTAGTATGACTTCTCTAATAACGTTTGGGGAATCTTTTGGTTGAGTAAGCTTTTTGGTAAGCTCTAAGCCTTTACCTGAGAAAAAATATTGTTTCGTTGAGTCTGGATGATTAAGAAGCTCCGCTTTTGAAAGATTCATGTGAAGTAGTAAAAAGCCTCAGTGGCATACATATTTAATTTGCATTGCCATAAACTTGGATGAATACACTTGATTACAATCAATGGTCAAGAGAAGAGACATAGGATAATAATTATATATATTTGAAGTTTTTTTTTATTATTATAAGAAATTTTTAGTGTAATTATGAAGGATCTACTTAAAAATTCATCGCTGCAAAAGAAGAAAAAGTAAAAAAGGTTGTTAGAGAAAATATTGCACTTACTTTATTAGAAGTATTCGAAGAGAGACAATATTACAGAGAAAAAAGTAGAAGGATTATAAAACGCGGTAATTTGGATATTTTAAGAACAGTTTAAAAACAAACTACAAAGAAAACTTGTTGAATCATTAAAGAATACCAGGAGGAAAGTAAAAGCATTAAATAGGTAAATGTTTATACTAAAAGTTTGTAATTTCTCCCTGCTATTGATAGAGTAAATAAAAAAGTTACAAATTCACTGCCTGTAAACCTATTAAGTTAATGCACATAAAAAAACACCTGTAATTGACACTTCTATTAGTCTAAAAAATACAAACAAAAAGAAAAATCGCAACGTTGATGGGAGAAAGAAAAATCTGCAGAAATAACAAAAGTGCGTCTTAAATAAAGGAAGGGGAGATTCGACGCATAATATTATATTATTTGAATGAAAGGTTTAACATACATATATTTCTCCCTATTATTGAAGAGTGGTACAAACAGTGGGTACTATACAACTCACAACCCCATGACAAGTCTTCAAAAATATGCCAAGAACACAGGTGTTTTTGAACGTATCTGTTTTTGCCAACTCCCCACCCCCCACATTTACCAAACTGGTAACATATTCAAATGGGTTCTTAAACTTTGTAAAATGTTACAATGGATACCTTTATGTAAACCAGAAGAGATTATGAAATGAGTGAGTTGGTTCTACTCATACCGCAAAATATAATATTAACATTATTATTATTTGTATAAAACCTTCGTTTCTGCAGCTAATGGATTAAGGTTTCAAATACTTGAAAAGGTTTAAAGTGATTTGAAAAATCAATAAGCTTTTGATAATGTAAATTCGTTTAATTGTTTAACATTCATATATAGAAAAAGGATGTGATGAAATAAATTGGATTATGTATAAGAAGACTAGGGAACGGTTATTTGTTTGCGAAATGAAATTAATGTTGAAGACATACAAATCTTGTGTGGGAGTCTGTTTCAGAGCCTTATAAAGAAATCTGTTTAAAATTTGGGGAGATGGATAGAATATAATTAATTGTAGCTGAACAACGTGATAGACCATGTTACTGTAAGAAAACATTTTTTTTTTTAAATATATATCTGGGTTTTGTTATAAACCCAAATACAACCTTATACACCTTTCACAGTAAGCTACTAAAAGCTTGTGTCGTGAAAGAGGAATCTGCCGGCACCTGGGATCGAACCACGAACCCCATGTCCACGAGGCCGAGACTCTACCTCCAGGCTACCGACGAACTCGAACAGATAAATAAGATGGAGATATGTAAGTGATTTCAAATTTAAAAATTTATTGTTCTTTAAACATACTAAAGATCCGATCACAGTTATTTTTTTAATCATCTATTGATATAGTTGAATTTCATAACGATTTTTTTTTCTACTATATGTTTTATTGTCGAGAGATACGTCTTTTGTCTTATGAGGACATTGTAAATCTTGTGATCTGAAAAATCAATAAATTTTTAATAATACCACCATAACCATATTTTGGTAAATTCGTTAATTTTTTTAATATTCTTATAAATTGACAATGTCCTAACAAGAAGAAAGACATCTCGCTCGACATTAAAACATATAGTAGAGGAAAACATTTGTTTTAAATAATACCACCATAACCATATTTTGGTAAATTCGTTAATTTTTTTAATATTCTTATAAATTGACAATGTCCTAACAAGAAGAAAGACATCTCGCTCGACATTAAAACATATAGTAGAGGAAAACATTTGTTTTAAATAATACCACCATAACCATATTTTGGTAAATTCGTTAATTTTTTTAATATTCTTATAAATTGACAATGTCCTAACAAGAAGAAAGAGATCTCGCTCGACATTAAAACATATAGTAGAGGAAAACATTTGTTTTTAATTTCGTTTTTGATCATCATTAGTTTTTTATTATTTCAAAAACTCATCGTCGAAACAATGAATAAAACAATATAATACAAATAAAAGAGTCCTGTTTTACGCAAGGACCTCACGGGGGAGCAAATTCATACAGTATGCATCTTATTATTAGTATTACTCATATTGTCATGTCATGATTATTCATGTGTATGTCTCCATTCTCCTGTAAATTATAATCAAGTGGTCTTAAAAGGAGGGTGGAAGGTTGTACCGGAATAATAACAAGAGCCATGGAAATAGAAATATTTCTAATATATAGAACAATCTAGAAGGAAAAGGAACAATTATATCTCAAATAAACATGAGTTGTATATGAATGCTCATAATTGATGTGTTTATGTATTTACTTCCTTATTTTTGAATCCATTACCCATTTTTTTTAATAAATCATAATATTTGTAATGCTAACTATTAAAAGTTTCAAATAAGAATAATGCTTCAAAAAATTCGTTTGCACATTTTTTCCAAACACACTAGTCAGATTGTAATCGGTAACAGATTCCAATTGAGTTACCATGCAAACGATTGTTTAATGATTTTGAAATAATAAATCTAAATTCAAAGAGAAAAATGTTGTAAAAGGTATATAATGTTGTATTTGAGTTTGTAACGAAACCATATAAATAATGATTTTAACGTGGTATTGCAATATACTTTTAAATAAGTATTTACTAATGGATTCAAAGTTATTTTTTCAACAACTTTTGAAAAGTTATCAATTAAGAGTACCTACACTCATACATCTAAGAAAATTTGGGGAAAGTTTAAAGAATTTTCAAAATTACCCAACATACGGTAGCAATTTCACGCCTTTCATTTTAAAATCGAGTACTTGTCAAAATCTTCCTAATCTCCCTCTACTGTATACAGAGTACACCAAGTACATTATATAATATTACACATTACACACACAGACACACTTAACATCCTTACCTTAAACTTAATGAAATGACATGCAGCAAGCACATAGTATGTAGAGTCTTGTCTTATATTATTATAAAGTACCTAGTGCTTTGTTATATTACAGACATTCTATGTACATTTCTTCCTGCACAACGTTTTAAAGCTTCTTCTCACATTAACGCTTCAATTTAATAATATGGCATGTAACGTAATAAGAGTATATACCCATCCATATGTTGTTAAGGCTCAGGACGTCATCGTTAAATGAAATAATATATGTATGTACATACTAACAACATTTACAATATCTTTACACACTTTTGTCTGCTTTGTTCTATCTATCACTCTATTTATTACTAAGGTGTTTGTTTTAGAGACGTGTATAGTCTGAAAATAATGCATCCTTATAATCATCGGCAGGATGTAAAAAGAAAGAAACGAAATTGACGCGATGTAGGTATGTATGAAGATAGCATCGAGAAGTAACATATGCATCGATTTTTTAAAAATTGATTCTACTACTACTATACCATCACGGAATTTTGATTTGTCAGAAAATTGTATTCTAAAATGATAAATAATAATAATTATAAAAATCTTAATTGCATTTTTGTGCAAAGTTAAAAATAGAAAAAAAACATGATAACATTTCTACTGAACACATAATTTTGTGTAATGGGTGAGTTTATCGCAGAAGCGCGATATCTTATAACTAACCCATAAATACTAGGGGGGGGGGGTTAACAGTATCGTTTACGTAGTATGATAACATGTTGGGAAAGTAACACTTCGTTATAAGGGAGAAGACATTTTTATCACAAATAGGTAGACTTCACGCCATAAGCTAAATGAATGTGAATAAATTGCCTTAGTTCCATTATTAAATATTGTTTAATTAATTTTTGATGTAACGTTAAATTATAACACAATATTATCACCTAATTTCGATAATATATTTATCAAGTACTCGTATTTTCAGTATTATTATCTGGATGTTTCAAATAACTTCACAAGGATATTCACAAGAATAAGTTTTTAACCCCAATTAGATTCGATGTACTAGAAAGACGATAGATGTTTGGTATTAACATCTCTTACACTTACCACTGTGTCTTAAATTCATTTAAAGGTTATATTGCGTGGAAAAGGTGATGAAAAACTGCATCAAGGGAATTCAGTGAATTTATGATTTCCATAGCCATAATAATGCTTACCTACTTATGTACAGCTACGAGAAAACATCCCAGAAAGGAAATTTATAACATCCGACCTCTACGATGCAAGGTGTGCGCCTACGAATATATTTACTCACTAAACACGTTACTACGAGACTACACCACTTTGTCTTCGCAACAATGTATTAGATGAAAAATTTCAGCACGGAATATTTAATTTTTCTCTGAAGATTAAGCTTCGCTTTCTTATTATTAATTTTAATAAACTATGAGTTAGGTTGGCTATAGCGTTTAGGAAATATGAATTTTAAATTCATTTTAAGAAAGTTCATACATTTTCGTTATCTTTATCTTTTCCATTCTATCCTTTACCTGATATAATAAAAAAAATATCTTAGATTATATGAAAATATTAACTACTGTGTTAGTTTTCATGATGGTAAAAAGGAAAAATGTGTTTTTTTTTAAACTGAAATACATTGGTGTGAGAAATATTTATCTGAATGAAAAAACCTTTAACTATTATCCTCTCTTTTTTATATGGGTTTTAAGTGCCCTATTAAAGATAAGAACATTGAAGAGCGACCCACCTCACACCCGATTATCTCAAGAGTCGTTAACTCCTAATAAAAGTACAAGGTGAAAAGTGAACTGGCTGTCAGCGCTGGAGCCAATACTGTAGAGGATACGACGCAGCTCACATGGGTTAAGATTTATCAACACACCGAGCCATACGGAAAGTAAAGTAAAGTAAGTAAAAGTAAAAGAGAAGTACAAGAAAATTTTCAAGTATCCATAGGAAATTAAATACCTTATTACCTTATGTTTAGTGATAAGCCTTGCCAGTGATAGAATGTATCAATTTTGTAGCATAAATAGTGTAAACCATTATTGTGGAATAATATGCCACATTTGCAGAGTACAGGAAGAGTATCGTAAATATCGATGGCATAGTGCAAAGATGTAGTAAATGCTGCAGAAGTGATTTTACAGAGGAGCATTTTGAAATGTTAACTATTGCTTTGTTTATGAGTTTGAAGACTTAATTAATACATTATCATGATTACTGATTTATTTTTAACAATTTACCATATTCTTGCACAATAAACTTTGAAAAAATACAAAATTTTTCTTGTACTTATCTTCGTATCTCGATTTGACCAAACATTGAACTTATCACATCTGTGAACTATGCCGTCGATATATAAATAATTAATTACTCATTAAAAATTATAATAACTCACAGTGTTACAAGTTATTATCATTTTTGGTTTGTGCATAAAACGTTTCTACATATTTTATAGCTTTGAAAACTTGCCAGGTACTATTTGCCGCAGAATGATTATATCTATCAAGATATTATAGGTGCTACACTAATTACTAAATTTCAGAATAAAGTTCAGACATATTCACGAAGCCTACTTATGATAACAGAATACTGCGTACGTATAAATGTTTTAACATAATATTTATAATGTTTGCCTATTTGTGTGCCATTTTTTAAGCTCTGTTTGATAAAATATTGTTTGTTTATAGTTACCGCTCCAAGATTTAAAGTTGATCTGCTTGAAAACATACCTGAAAAAAAGAGAATGCAAAATTAGTCCCACCCACAAATGCATTAATATGATTGCTCAAGAATTATATACATATTGTTGTACAGTTGCAAACATTCAACCACTTGGGTAATCCAAAGTGTAATAAAAATGTAAGCTGTCCTTTCCATGCCAACAAAATATTAAGAAGTTCAGAATGAGTGGTAAATCTCATTGCAGAATTTGGGATGTAAAATATCATTAATTTTTTAATTTTCTGCCTTCTACAGAACACTTGCATTCTTCGCCAGGTGCTTCATGTGCACTCATTCCAGAAAATCAGTTTTTTTTGCACAATACAATAGACAAAAAAAGATAGAACAAAAAAATATGTATATATAATATCAATGTAGATTTAAAGTTTTTTTTGATGTGTAGAATACCGCTATTTTAAACATTTTGTTTCATTATAAAATATTTGACTTATTGTAAACAACGTGACACGTGACAGGTTACGTGAAAAATTATTCGAATGTTATTGACCGACCTCAACACTAACAAGTTAAGGGTGAAACTATTATGAATAAGATAAAACAAAAGTACAAAAAGGTCAATTTATAAGAATTTTCTACAACTAATAATAATCATGAAAATCATCGTGTAGATAAAGCTAGTGAGGATAATAATAAATGTATGTAGAAGAGTAAAACGCCTAGAAATGAAAGAGTCGGATCTCATAATGATATTCTTTAATACATTTTCCTTCTAAATTTACTTGTTAATTCACTTTGACTTGTTAAGTGCAGCAAGAGTGTCACTATATACTTCTGTATTGTAGTAATAAGGAGACAAGAAATTACAGAAAGTTTACTGACGTTAGTGATCGCAAACCTGCGATCTACTGGATATAATGAAAGAGTTCAGAATACTTTATACGAACTCTCTCGTCTACTAGGCAACTCAGTTAGCTGGGACAGATATTATGACATGTCATTTATAATAACCTAAAAATAAACAATAACGATTATACAATATTATTGTAGATAAAGAGTTTTTTCAATAGAAATATCATCATTGCAATAAGGTAAGAGACGTATCGAATTTATGAACAACGAATGGTTTTCCATTCGATGAATGTAATATTGTAGAATGTTTAATGATTATATTTATTTATTCATTCGTTTATTGTACAGCATTTCTTCTTCTTCTCCTTGGGTAATTATTAGTCCCACATGGTGGTGGGGTCTGCCTTTCTTGTTTGGTTACGTCATTTGGTTCTGTCGAACGCATCCTCATGGGAAACATCTCAGCTCCTCATGTCTTGTCCCACTAATTCACGCCATCTGCGCTTTGGCCTTCCTCTTGGTCTCTTGCCGGTAACCTCGATACATTGAGCTTTATTGCCTACATACTCAGGTGGTCTCCTGGTATTAAATATTAAAAACATATTTTTTTTTTAAATTTATTTTCCATAAATATAATAATAAAACAACTTACTACTACAAAAAAAAAATTTTCTACTAACTAAACATCATATCTTAAACACATTCTTTTGACAATAGAAAATGGAATTTACTGCCTCACTAGACTTGAGTCTGTTATGTTATGTTATCATAAATTATTATGAAATTGTTATTATAAATTGTTATGAAATCTACCTAATTGGGCATGAGCCCGTACCAAGGCAGACTGAATTAGTTTTTAACCTTACTTTGTCTCAGCGCTTTAACATTCTTCACTTTAAGTACTTAGGTTACTTTACTTATTCTGTTTAATCATTCAATCATATGACACAACACACACGCTCACACACCCAAACATACATCCACACACAAACGCGCTCACCCACACACACATACAATTATACTCCCATATAATAATAATAATAATAAAGACAATTTATATTTGGCGCCGTTTAATGATCCGTGACCATCTCAAGGGCGCCATGACTTTTCTTGAAAAGCAGTGTTTTCTGCTTACTTCTGAACGTTGCAGTGGGCTGGTTCTTTCTTAAATCCGCTGGTAATCGGTTCCAGGCAGTTGGCCCCGCAACGCTAAAGCTCCTCTCTGCGAATTTGGAAGTGTTTGCCCTGTTGGGCGCCACAAGCTTGTTTACAGCGGTGGAAGCTGATCGCAGTGGTCGCATCAGAGTTTCGTCGAGGGGACATAGCTCAGCGAGGCATAGAGGTGCTGTGCCGTTCAAGGCTTTGTGGACCGTGAGGCACAGCTTGAACTCTACTCTCTCTGGAGTATATACATACATATAACGCCACATATATTTATACACATACACACACTCAGTCATACAGACAGGTATAATTTATATCAAGATTTTGAAAGGCATGTCGTAAAACATATTTTGCACTATGAAAAATTATTGTCATTGTTAATTTATTAGTCTAATATTTCGATTATATGTTAGTCGTCCAATGAACAAAATTCATCGACAAACATATATTGTCAGGTTAAATACGATTTTCTGAAATGCTAAACCAACCGATATTAAAAAGTTTTGGTTCTCTATTCCTGAAGTCATTTCCTTCATAATGTTTCAGAAATGAAGGCTTTCTTTGTTAATTATTATTATAAGAGTCGACGTATGATTATATTAGGGCGTGATTAAATTCTCCATACTTTATTAAAATTGATATAATAATAATAATTGAAAGTTCCCATGAAAGGTTTTAATTAATTTTATTGTCTTATATTAAACAAGAGACTTAATAATAATATCACGTTTATTTCCATTAAGTTTAAAAGGCTCAATTTTAAATTTGATAAATTTGTGATGAAAATATTGTCTATACTTCTCTAGTAATTAATTTGAATTCAATTTAATGCGGATACCGATTGCAAAGTCGTTGACTCCTTGGTTATTTGGGTATTTTTTTGTTTTATTTGTATAATATTTTATGCTTTTGTTTATGTATTTTATGCTGATCAATAGTGTAATGATGTGTATTTGTGGATGAATAAAAAAATGAATAAATAAAACTAAATATTTTATATACCTGTAGATATTTGTAAATCCTCTATTTACAATGATTTATTTGAATATTTTTGATTGACTTATAATAATTATCTCACATACACTTATTTTACCTGTAATACTGTTCCTGATATGACAGATGTAGTTTTGTGTAGTTTTTTGTTGTTTCTCTGTTTTTAATATGATTGTTAACATGTCAAATGCTAACGCCGTAGATATATGAAATAAATAAAAAAAATAATAATAAAAGCATACGTTAAATATAAGAAAAATTTAACTGTACTTTAGCATGCTGATTAACAGATTATATTGCGTTTCCTCAATAATTTTTTTACATTTGCCCTTTCAGAAATACTTACAGACAAAATTTAAAAATTTGTATCAAATGGGTGACAATTTCAACCGTTAATTTAATCTGACTTATTAAAATTAATCATACAAACATGTATAATCGTAAAAAAATAATAAAGTCTTAATTTTAATATTAGCCAAAAATGTAAAAAAAATATTATTATCTATTATTGTATACGGTTTCGAAGTTCAAAGTTTATGAATTTATTATTGAAAACGAATGATATTCACAACACAACTACATTTATACTTTTGAATAAATCAATTCTCTTCTCCTAGAAAAATAAAAACTCTCGAAAATTTCCTGAACGTTGTTAAAAACTTTTTAAAATGTTTTTTATTGTATTTTATTTCCACGTACGCACGTTAAACAGCTGTTAAAGATGGGGTGTCGAGAAGATATACGTTTAGGTGAAAACGCATGAAACTTTTTACGAGCCTCATTAGTGACATGCCGGGCAATAATCGTAATGTAAGCATGTACTGAAGCATGAAAATGTTTGCATGTAATAATGCCTTCGAAAGCTTTGTAAGTACTTACTTACATACACACACATTAAAAGTACTGACAGAGAAGATCCTAGAATGCACCCAAATTTAGATGACACAAAAAAACAGGTAAGCTTTTTTTTCGGTGTAATTACATTTGTTTTATTTAAATTACGCATCTTATAAGACAATGGATAATAAAAATGTCCAGGATTGGAATTTGTTTCATTTAACGATGTATATATTTCCAAATACATTTTCTACTTATTGTTGATAAGAGTTTTATTAAATAAACAATTTAACAAAAAAATCATACTGTTTTGATAAACACTTTGTAGTGTAGAAAAAGTTTGTCCAAAGTTCTGATAAAAATTATAAAAATTGCTTCCAACAGTTTAACAAAGAAGTTAAATCAATACAAGTTAAATCTTTTGGAAATACTATGTTAGAGTGTTTTATTACAACAAATTTAAAAGATTACAAGCTGACTCGGCAAACGTTGTTTTGCCATAAACATTTGCCATATACTAAAATCACTATTAACAAATGGGGGTTGATGGTAAAAGGGTGAAAATTTAGGGCTGTATGTATTTTTTAATGCCTCACCATAAAAAAATTAAATATGTTTTTTGTTAAAAATAAAAAAATTGGGGTGGACTATCCTTAACTTTTAGGGGTATGAAAAATGAATGTTGGCCGATTTTCAGACCTATCCGATAAGCACACACAATTTCATCAAAATCGGTCCAGCCGTTTCGGAGGAGTATGATAGCAAACACCGTGACACGAGAATTTTATATATTAGATAAAATTCGATAAGCTTGATTGAATAATAGTAATCCGGGTTAGTTGGAAGACATTGCATTTTAGCGATAAACCCGCCCTCTGTACATTGAATTGCATAACTGTTATTTTTATGACACTATTTTTTATGTAATATTGTAACCAATGTACAGTGAAGAATAAAATAAATAAATTTGTAAATAATAAAATTATAAATATCAAAATTGATTAATATGCCATCAATCAGCGATTCAATATTAATCTTGAATTATTATTGCTTAACATAATTAGATTGGCACTTAAATAATTTCCATCAAAACGTCAATCTAACTCATCAATACATCGATGTGGAATTAATTACTCCGTAATTGGTAATTGATTATTAATTTTAATAATTAATAGGGGATGATTAAATTGTACTGTCTACAATATCAACAATATTATCTTATACATAATAATTAATTCAGTTTTACACATATTCCTTAATACAAACACAAAATTAATTTCTTTAAAAATAATGTTGATTGGGAGGTAAAAAATTCTAAAAATATAAAGAAAAGAAGACGATTCCCTAATTAATTTGCCTTTGATGTCTCCCGAGAACACACGCGCAACTTTTAACCATGTATTGTGGAAATTATTAATTATTATAACCTTATTATTTATTATTATAAAAAAATGATTTTAGTAAAAAATGCACAAAATCCTTGATATTGAAATTTATTATGCGGCGCACTATGAAATTTTATGCTCAATGTTGAGTTTTGGTATCCATACGTAAGTTTTTTGTCATATTTTCTGTTTGATAAAGTTAACACCTTTGATAAAGAGTAACAGTTGAGAATAGCATCGCTGAAAACATGCAGTTTAAAATAATTTCTTAAAAATTCGCACTAAATTTACGGTCCAACGACGACGCGCGTATTTTACGACGCTTATGTACCGTGCGATAAATTTGGACATTCATTATATTCTTATCTAAAATTATAAAACCTTATCACATTAAAATAACTATAAAAATGTAATTTGGAGCGTTTTACAACCGTCTAAAATTAGGCACCCTCGGTATATCTACATATTAATTCGCTTTGGACCGAATTTAAAGAGTATCATTATGGACTACATTGTACCTACTCAAACAAAGTACGAAGGATTATATTCTTGAAATTCATACCGAATGTGATATGTGGTTTATGTGAGTTGGATGATAAAGAAGAGTTTTCGTGGAATTCCGAAAATGGAAATGAATTGATAAAAAGTATTTTTAAAACAAGGTAGTAGTCCCCGGGAAAGAATAAGTCGCTCACTATTTCCTGTAAATTGTCGGGTTTCCTGTAAAGGACAGATATTCGTGAAAGATCACGTGTAAGGCAATTAAAACCTACAATTCAGCGATTAGATATTCCACCTATTATGAATATCTTACTATTGGCATGGAACGGACAATTTTTGAGTTTGTGACAAACAATAGATCTGCTGACTTCTTTAGTCATGGGAGATGCCATGTATACCAAAGTATTCACAAAAATCAAAGCATTAGGTAAAGCATTGGGTACAAGTAGAACCATTGTCCATTCTAGATCTCTGAGAATCCTAAATATCATATGACGTTCGGGACTATATGTAGAGTTTTCATTGAAATAAAGCAAGAGGAGTATAATAGATCTTTCAGGTCGAAGTGCAAAACACACTCCATTTAATAAAATAAAATAGATAAATGTAGTTTGGATATCCTAGGAGAATGGATAGTGCAAAACTAATATGAATAGGTTTGATACTGAATGTAATCTTTATGATATACACGATGAAAAACTATTTATTTCATAATTCATAATTCGACACAGTTTTAACTCAAAGATGCTAATTTCGAGAGTCGTAAAAATGAGTTTAAAATACATGATTCAGAAAAGTTAATATTTTGATGACTCATAATACAACAAACAAAAGCTGATATTCCAACCAGAATACAAATATCACATTATTATGAAAGATTTGAGGAACAAAATTATTTACGAGGTTGTTAAAATTTTATTACAATAAAGATGTATAAAATAATTATATATGCCAATAAATCGTTTGCTCTTTCTCTATCTTTCAGTATCATCACAACATCTCCTGTAAATGGGGTAGTCAGTGGAAAAATCGCGTATTATAAACATTCAAGTGGAACTTTTCATATAATCTTCCAATGAAATTACGAGTACTATATTGAAACTGGGTAATATAAAACATGAAAAATAAAGAACACATTCCTAAAACGGTTTCAAGGGTACTGTAAAAACTAGGCTAGTCTGGCTAACTATGTTGACTGGCTAACTATGTTGACTGTGCTTTTTGGGTGGTTGGTCTGTTACTGTGGACCTAAATTTTCTACGATTTGTGAACTCTGGACGGTGTGAAGGGGTTTTTGACAGGGTTAAAGATAATTTTTATCAGGTGTTCTGATTCCTGAATGGGTTCTTGCGGCGGTTTTTCCACAAAATAGCACATAAAAAAAATGTCTAATTAAAATTATTATAATAATAAAATGAAAACACGATTTATTTGATTTACTTTTAATTCAGCGATGAGGTAATGAGATACGTCAATTATTCTGAATCTTTAGTAATTTTTGTGACATGATGATGCTTAACTCATTATATTCACATAGTTCATTGGTTATTTGATTTTTGGAAGAAGTTCTTATTGTGTAGGTACATGTAAATATGTAGATGAAAATATTCAACAAAATAAATAAAATCAAAAGCTGAAATATGACAATATTAAAACTTTTTTTACACAAAGCAAATATCCACCCTAGGGGTAAAAATATTAAAAACTTCAGAAATTCGTTGTATCGAAAAGGAGCGTACACAAAATATTTGTGCGGTTAGATTAAAAATTATTTCTAAAGAGAAATTCTAATATTAAAAAGGAAAATAAAAGTACACAAAATACCCTTAATGAAAAGGAGTTTCATTATTTAAGAAATAAAATGAATTCGTGGCATACTAAAGAAGAAATTTTTTAATAAATATTTTGACCAATAATTGTGTGTTTATATTTACTTTACAGACATCGTAATGAGACAAGACAGCGGTAAAAAATACACTTCAAACGAGGCCTCATCGTTAGGGCTAAAACTTTAACACATTGTTATAATTTATTGACAGAGATATTACATAGATAACATGCCATCAAATTTATTGTGAATTAAAAGTACTCATTTGATAAAACAAAACATTTTTTTATTTGTTGAATATATAATTAAAAGATTGAGATGTAAAATGAAAACACTTTTTTGACCCTGTAAGGTTAAAAAAATATTTTTGAATAAAAACTTTACAACTCATGACATGTAGTAAAAAGAATAGAATAACAATAATATACACGGTGCGGCAGAAAAGTAATGAGACTGATTTTTTATTTAAGTATTTATTGTTTTCAAACATCAATGTTATTTCCTTCAAAGTAATTCCTTTGGGCAGCTACACATCGATGGAGACGCTGTTTCCACTGTTGGTAGCAGCGCTGGAAGTCTTCAAGTGGTATGGTTTTCAACATGTCCGTTACACTCTTTTGGATGTTTTTTAAAGTCCCGAAATGACATTTTTTGAGGACATTGTTCAGTTACAAGGAAAGAGAAATATCAAGGAAATTGAGTTCAGGTGGAAAAAGGGGCTGGGAAACCACAAAAATTGGGTTAGTTGGAAGAGATCGCGCCTTTGAGATAAACTCGCCCTCTCTATATTGATTGTATTTAATTTGAATGTATACCTTTTATGTAATTGTTTTTTATCAATGTACAGTAAAGAATAAATAAATAAATAAAAATAAAAAATAATGCCTTTTGAGGTCGAAAATATTGAGAAATACTTCTTTTCAATTGTGAGGTTTTTCGGCACCATTTTGGCTCACACCTCTCGCATATGCAAATTTATTAGCCAAAATTTGAAGAATGGTAAATCTGTTCAACTTTAATTGTTCCCTCGACATTCTTAATGCTAAACGGCGGTCTGATCTCACAAGAGAGTTCACACCTTCGATGATTTCGTCGTTTTCGAAGTTGAAGGCTTCTTTTAACAGTGTTCATCTTCAACATGTTCTCTGCCTTCTAAAAATTATTTGTGCCAGCGAAAAACTCAAGCTCGGGGTGAAAAATATCCCTCATGGGCCTGTTATAACTTTGCAAAATGTAAAACTTGCCGATTTTCCAAGCTTAACATAAAATTTAATGGCACAATGTTGCTCCAAATTTCGCTGTTCAATATCCGTGACGAACAACCAAAACATAACTTCACTAATAGCAATCTCAAAAATCTCACAGTTAACGGAATGAGTTGAAACTCGCACTGAGCTATGGGAAGATATTGAAACACGTGCTCTATAAAGGACAACAGCCCAGAATTGCCAGATCACTTGCAGTGTTGCCAGTCTCATTACTTTTCTGCCGCACCATGTGTAACAAATTTTTCACATGATATCACGGTGTTTCCAGTTTAAAAAAAAAACCAATTTTTGCCATATCTCAAGGAACTGTTTGCATTGTGGGAAGCTATCTGCTAGTTTAATAAGGTGGATATTTGATATTTATTTCCTTAGCGAAGCAGGGTAAAAATACACTTACAATAATTGGTCTAAAAAGATCAAAAATGTTATAAATTTATATATACTTTTCAATCTGCCCCTTTTTATTTTTGGTTTTATATAAAATTTCTCCTGCGTAATAATTTTATAGCAAACAAAAATACTTTGGAAAACAAGATTATTACTATGGTAACTCTCTCAATGCCGGAATTTGACGTCCCTCTTTTAAAACTCTTCTGAATGAAAACCTGATAAAAAAAGCTACGAGGGGAAACATTGAACGAATCAAATACCAAAGTAACTTTATGAAAAACCAAATATTATTACCAAAGTAAGAATACTTATAATGTGTTGTGAAATAATTTATCAAGCCACAAAATTGTATTTTTTACGTTTTATCAAAACTATCTCTATCTTTGGTATCTTCTTAAATTGTGATACTCATCGAGCGATAATTCCATACAATTACCATGCAGACTGTCTTCTTTGTATCATGACAAAAGAAGATATTTAGGGTGGTTGGCATGTCTCACCACTTACTTGAGGTGTTTTAAAGTGATATTTTACAAATTCCAGTCTTTTAGAGGATTCTCGCTGACATACCTAAAAACAGAATAGGAGATCTTATTTTCGGGAACTTCGCGAAATAAAATGTTGAAACAATACTTGATTTGGTATTATGATTTAGCATCTAAAGTTAACCAACATTCTGTAATACTTTCATTTGTTACCTGTCAATTTAACACATAACCTAACCGCGGCTCAAGAATAGAAGACATAATAATAATAATAAAAAACTTTATTGTACAAAATATTTGTTTTGAAAAAAAGGGTCTTAGAAGGATTTTGGATATTAGGTTGCTTAGAATGTCACACATGATACTGCGCACCAGTGCAATCGGCCAAGATATCTAGTGTCTGTAATACATTGTCCTTGTAATAATAATGGGGACTATAGTCCTGTTTGGTTCTAATTTTGAAAATATCCAATGATAGTCGACCAAAAAAAGCACTTTCATCCACAAGGGTAGGTACGAACGTCTTAGACATCCCTTTTTGACAGTACACTATTCCTATGACAACGGCATCAGAGCGCTACGAAAAGTAGGTGATATAAATGTGATGTTTCTTAAATTCTACGGTTTTGGGGGTGTAATCTTCCCCCAGTTTAAAGTTGATGCTGTTTGAAACATTGTTGCGTAAAACAATTTATTTGATACTCAATTAGTATGATGTATGTTTTATCATATTAAACTTTATTATTACGAGAAACCACATAAAATTTAATTTAATTAGCCTTTTATACAAAGAAGAGATGCTTTTCTTTCAATAACAACTTTCAAAATCCGGCAGTGTGTAGGTTAATTAATAAATAATTTTCAAAAGAATTAATTTTAAAATAAAATGCCTCGAAAAAGAAGTACTGCTTCTTTGAATTTAAAATTGAAACAAATTCTATTTTGGAAATTTTTTGTGATAATGTATTATTGGAATTTCGTAAAAAACAGTAGGTACACATATATTTTTTCTAAACCCTTTATGTAATTTGTAGTAAAATTAAATATTTATGGCTTAGAATATAATTTTAAGAAGTGATTTGATTTATTTCGTTAATTAAGCATAAAATAAATTATAAGTAAAAAATTAGAAATGTAATGAAATATTGGAAAAAATAAAACGATTTTATCATTTTTTTTTATTTATTCTTAAGGGACACAAACAGTTCAACTTAACAAATATTAACATTCATATTTCTCCAGTAAACAAACCAATCAAGGTCCCGCAAATTACCGAAGCGTATGACGAACACGTTGTTAGTAAACAGTAATAATACATACTTTACCCTACTTAAATCTAAAACAAAAAATAAGACAAAAATCATGAAAATAAATAGTTAAAAACTACACTTCGATAGAATTTATACTAATTAAAAATGAAAATAATTAAAATGAAAATAGTTTAAATTAAGAATTGATCGAATCTCTGTTTTTCAAATTCAATTTACAAATACAAAGCAAAAGCACTGAAAATAATGATAATAATAATAATATTTTATATAAGCTATTACGCCAACTCCTTAAAGTTCAAAGGTGGAGCAGCTTAATTATTCGTTTAAAATTCAATCTAATACAAAGTTTGGAACATTATCTACAGTTAGATCCAGATCATATATTATTTTTTATTACTACGAATAGTTCCTAATATTTACCATAGATTTCGATGGAGCAAAATAATATTTGTTTTGAACATAATATTTGATATAAAATATACAAGGTATGCGAGTTCGTATTAAGTCTATTACAGAAAAAATAATAACTACATCACAAACAAAGAAGAAATGAAAACAATGATCCATCTTCTCTCAATAACGGCACAGTATGAACATCAAAAACACTCGAAATAAAGTATGTACGATGTATGTACTGAAGAAGAAGAAGTGAAGTAGAAGAAGTGAAGTAGAAGAAGTGAAGTATTGAGAGTCAGAGGTAGCCTACTGGTAGTTACATAATATTTCTCTTTTGAAAGTCAGGTATTCAAATTAATACTGAGCTGCTGTCAGTTTGTGATGTGGATGGGGGAAATGAAGAGTCTTGAAGGGTGATGGATACATATTCTATATCACAGGGATGCTTTGTCTCTCTGTCACTAGTAAAAGTACCTAATGACATAAAGTGTTATTTTAGCTTCCTAGATAATATTTTATTTATTGATTATATTTCCACATCATCATTATACAACAGAGATAACAAAAATAATAACATAGATATTAAGATAGATAAGATTTTTATAAAAAATATTAAAATGATTTGCAATATCATTACCGAAATAATAATGAAAATTCTAAATGTGTATACTAACTTAAATTGTATAATGTGATTCCTTCACATTATTTTCTACTAAAGAAAGTACTTCTCGTTAAAAAAATATACTTATAGATTTCATAAAACAAACACTTTTATACCAATTTCGCTAATTGAATAATCATTAAATTTACGTTTATAAAAAAATTATTAGATGTAGCAGTAGTAACATGTAACCGTTCTACGAAATAACATGTTAATGGTAGCATATCGATGCAAATATATTTAAATGTTGTATCAGGATTCGATATAAAATCATTCTCTGTAATAAAAAACAATAACTTTCAGACTTTACTCATTCAATATTTATTTCCTTGTGCGTCTTTGGAATTGATATGATATAAGTCACATCTATTAAATGCTACTGTTATTTTATAAAATTTTCATTTTCTTACACCAATAATAATACTACAGAGTTTTCATCTTCATGCTACGGATTCCTTAGTGGGGTGTCTTTACTTCATAGGCATATTATATTATATTGGAGAGAAGGGAGGCCTGTGTTCATAGTATTATTATGACGTAGGAGGGCAAACAATACAGACACTATTATTATTATTACATAATATTGTAAATATCTATACTAATAAAAAAATTCAGCACATAACTCAGAGGGCTTTTAAAATATTATTATTTTCTCCCTCATCAATAGCCTGAGGAGGTTGTGATATAACAGATGGCATAGAGCATATTATGCGCTGAAAAAAGTCTATCGATTTGAAAGTCTATATTGAAAGAAAAAAAAATTCTTATAAGTAATTGTATGCCATTTTTCTACTTCTTTCGATAAGAGGTGAAAATAGGATAGCCAAAAGCTGAGATGAAAAGCTGAAAAGGATAGTACAAATGTGACTCCAAAATAAACAAAAATCATAAAAACTTTTGAATTTTAATGTTTCAGTGTTGACATTGTGAAACAAAATTTTAATATGTAATATAAAATATAATAAAACATTGTTTTATGTTTCACCAATAAATTGGTGCCATCGTGAAATAGTGCTTTCACCTTTTTCGTCACCATCATCATGAAAAAGGTGAAGCACTATTACACGATGATGATAATTTATTGGTGAAATCGCTAGGCGTAATTGTTGTACACTTTGAATACATTTATGTGAAACATAAAACAGTGTTTACGCGGCGGCAGAATTGCCATCCACACTTCTCAGCATTATACAACCAGATAAGTCTCCATATGATCAGTCATGATCACACAAAAACTTAACAGTCTAATGCCGGGAAAAATTCACCTATCCAGATATACAGGATATCAAAGGATTAGGCTCAAAACGCGGGATCAAAATACCAGCATTGTGCCTGAAATATCTGTGTTCAGAAACCTTTTTACAATATTACAAGTGTTTATTATAATAGATTTTTGAATTTTAATGTACAAATTAACCGGTAAATCTAATTTTTGTAAATTATTTATTAAAGATTTCGGAGTTACCCCTGTAGCTGACATGACTAAAGGTATTATATAAACGGACCTAGAATGCCTAATATTTTTTATTTCTCCTGCTAGTTCTGTATATTTACGTATTTTTTCTGCGACGGTTGTTTGTATATTATGTGTATTTGGGACAGCGATGTCGATTAGGTACGTTATTTTATTACGTTTATCATGTAATACTAAATCGGGTCTATTATGATGTATTTGTCTATCTGTTATTATGGTTTTATCATAATAGATCCTATAATTTTGATTTTCTAATACCTGTTCCGGGTTGTATTTATAATAAGGTATTACATTATTTGAGTTTAAAAGATTATGTTTAATAGCTAAATTTTGATGTATAATTTTTGCTACATGATTATGTCTATAAGTATACTCAGTTTGAGCGAGAGTGGAACAACCCGAAACTATGTGTTGAATTGTTTCCGGTTTGGCCAGACATTTCCTACACGAATCATCAATTATATTTTGATTTTTTATAATATATTTTTGATAATTTTTTGTATTTATTACCTGATCTTGAATTGCTAGCATAAAACCCTCGGTTTCCCCATACAATTCCCCAATGGTCAACCACCTGTTTGACGCATATTTGTCAACATAAGATTGGTTGAGATCATTGAGGTGTCTAGCATGAAGTTCCTTCCTACCCCAAGATTCTAACAAAATATTTAAATAGTTTAATCGCGGACCTACTGTTTCGTCATTTAAATTTAAAGGTGTATGATTTTTATCGGCCTGTATTATAATTTTATGTAGTATAGAATTATTTTGTTTGTTTTTAAAAAATGTTTTAAGGGATTCTATTTGATTATTATGTAAAGAGGAAATGTTAACAATTCCTCTTCCTCCTATACTCCTAGGCAGAACCAACCTTTCTTTCGCGGAATTTGGATGGTGATATCTATTTTTTGTTAATTGTGTTCTAATAAGTCTTTCTAGTTTATCTAGATCCGTTTTAGACCATTTTATGATGCCAAATGAGTATGTTAATAATGGGATTGCCCACGCGTTTATTGCTTTTACTATGTTTTTGGCCGATAGATCACATTTAAATATTTTATTAAGTCTATCTTTAAAATCATTTGTTAATTGAGTTTTGATTAAAGAGTGATTTAAATTTTTAGATTGCGGAAAACCTAAATATTTGTATATTTCGTTATTATTCATGTTATTAATTTGATAACTAGAAACTATGTCCTGACATTCTTTAATTTTTCCTTTTTCAATGTGTAAAGTTTTACATTTATTATATAACACTGTTATTATAATATTATTAATTATAAAAACTGTGGAAACTTCAGTAAATATATTTACATACTTGTTCAATGAAATTGTCATAAAATGAATACCAATTAAGCTCAAACATTTATTTTGTTTTTGACATTAAAAAAATATGTGAACAATATAAAAAGTTTATAAAATAGGAAATAAATCAAAGGAGTCCCGTGGGGAATTCTTCATTTCATGACATCGATATAATGATATTTAGCAATTTAATTTATAAATTTAATGATATTATTTTGATTGGTTCAAATAAATTTATATGATTCATAATAAAAATCATGTTTCTATGTCAACATTCATTTGTGCGTAGAAAGGATCGACTATTGGTTATTGTGAACATAATATTATTAAGGATCACAATAGAAATATGTTACAATAGTCAAATTTAATTAAATTATATCAAGAAATACACATTGATTTACGAAGTCTAAATATTTTGTATTCCAAAATTTTGTGAATTCATTCTCCAAATAAAACACCATTGAAATTCAATAAATTTCGCTGTGTTGTTGGATTCTATGTATAGAAAGGAATCTACAGGAAAGGCAAAGAAAACAACAACGTCAAATTTAATGTGAATCGTTTGTACTTCTATGGTTATTGCATTTTTTGATTTTCTTTGAATCAAACGCACTGCAAATTTTTTTGTATTTTACTGCAGAAATTTGTACATAATAAAAAACAAGCGAGAAAAAATCATGAGAATATAAATTAAAGATAGAGTCTAATTAGTAAGAATAAATTATCTTGGATGCAAATATTATAGTGAGCTACAATCCATCGGAATGGTCTGCAACGAGATTAAATTTTCCTCTCCATTACTCCCTATTTTCTGCTAGTTTCTTTAATTATACGCTTGTGCCACAGTTCATGTCCTTCTAGCTTCCACATTCAAGGCTTAAGCTAGCGTACTAACAATTTCGAAACATTATTTTTTATTTATTTACGGCTGTTTCAGCCTTTACAAATAATACAAATAAAAAAAAAACTCAAGTGAAATAATGCATAAACAAAGAAAAACAATATACTTAGGTAGGTTTAAGAAAAACAGAATTAACATATAACCAATTTATTTCAAATAGGTAAAATTTGATAACAGTATGACTAAATCTTTAGTAAAATATCTCAGACGCTGTCCTATTTTTGCAATTTTATAAAAATAAATACAAAATTTTCGATCATAGTCTATTTGAAGAAGTGTTCAAATTAGATAAGTAGGCAAAATTCATAGCCAGCATAAAAACAGTAAGAGGGTTACTCCCGGGAATTCCGGCCCGGGAATTCCCGGGAAAACCCTGTAATTTTTATTTCCCGTTTCCCGGGAAAAAAACGAATCCTTTCCCGGGAAAAAATACAAATTATTAGTTATGCAGATTGCCATACCGATACCGAAATCTTTGTTTAGTTAACTGTAATAGTCGTGATAAACTTGTAGAAGCTGACGAATATTTTGATATGAAAATATGAAAAATAATATTAATTACCAATATAAATGTTATACTTAAAAAAAAAACTTAATTATAGCTTCAATGTATTCGTTTGAAAGAAGCATAATTATTCTAAATATAATTCGAAATCGGAGGTGTGTTTGGCCGACAATGTATAAGAATCCTACAATTTTTCATGTTTTTTTTTTACATATTTCGAAAAGTTAGATAGTTCTTAAAAATATTAGTGCAGCCAACTGTCATTTTTTTGTTTTATTCATGGATATTAACCGATATAAAAAATCTTTTTTTGTCGAAATTTCTCATTTTTTAAAGTCAAAAATCTTTAAAAAGCTTGCCAAAGTCCATAACATTTTTTTGCTTGATAGGATGATCAAAAATTAAAAGTTTATATATTTTATAAACAATTTTTATTTTGATAAAACATAGAGTACCTAAATAAATCTCGTCAGTCAGCTATTTAGATTTTTTAAGCAAATTACTTATATTGGTAACAAAAATTTGATTTTTTTTATCAAATCAAAATGTTTGCAAGGGTCAACAAGTTATGAGAGTTTTTATACCAAATTTGTTGAAAATTTAATATTTATAAATATAATAATGAATTTCCCGGGATTCCCGGGGGAATTCATTTTAAAATTTCCAGTTTCCCGGGAACAAAAATAATCCGGGAAAAGATACCCTCTAAAAACAGTACAAAAAGAATGCAAATAATGAACTGCAAAATAATATTTTAACTGAGTAAGCAATGCACAATAAATATTTGCTTTTAATAATAAAGTGAAATAAAATGAAAAGGGTTATTCAGGAATAAAATAATTAATAACGCATCGCCCAATGATTTCGATCGGATGTTTACACAGAATTTTATAATTAGTTGAACAAACACAATAAAATTAAGATGTAATGGAAACATGATAAATCAATGTGGAAGAGAAAATGGAATAAGGTAATTCAACAACGTTTTTAAGAGTTAATTACTAAAGTTTTCGAGTGTCCTGTAAAAGGCAGGTGTTCGAAATTGCAAAGACATTTTCTTAATTTTAAATTCGGCTATGAGGTTTGCCAACTATTCTAACGTCTTATTTTTTTGTAGCCACGAAGGGAACAGCTTGCACGTTTATTGCATGAGGCTGGTCTGCTGGCTACCCTACTTGCGGGATATGACGTGACGGAATAGTACAAGTATTACCAAATAGATTTTGGCCAAAATTTCGTTTCGATATGAAATGTAAATACTTAATTATGATAATTTTATGACTCAGTTATGATATTTTTGGGTATCGTTTCATTCGGAGTAGGTAAATATGGTATGTGAAATGAAAGACTATCGTATCATATCATAAGTAATTCCTTAGTTATTTCGATGGTAACTTAATGAAAGTTTATTTTTAGTTTTATTAAAATGATTAAATTTGATTAAACACTGTTACTTTCACAATTTAAATAACTTATTTGGCAGAGGAACGATAGCTTTCGGAATGAAAGGCCTCTGCCAAATATATAATTAAAATTGGGAAAGTAATAGCATTTAATTAAATTTAATCATTTTAACATAAGTATGAAATATATTGTTCGTCGGTAGCCTGGAGGTAGAGTCTCGGCCTTCAGAGCAAGGGGTCCGTGGTTCGTTCCAGGTGCCGGCAAGCTCCCCTTTCACGGCACAAGCTTTTAGCTTAGTGTGAAAGGCGTATAAGGTTGTATTTGGGTTTATAACAAAACCCAGATATATTTTTAAAAAAAATGTTTGCATTCTATTCTAATTTGACAATTAAGCTTTATTTATTTTTATTATCCAAATATATTGAAATTCTGAAATGAACAATATTCTGAATCTACCAATGAATTTTTTTTTCTACATGATTGCTTGACTTATTCCTGTATGTTTCAAATATATTTATTATTAAGCACCACAAGTATTATAAATTGAGTACAACATTTTTAGATGATTAAGATAGGTATCTAATAAATATATCTCGATTTTTATTCGGTAAAATTGTAACTAGCTTCCTTATTTATGGTTAATTTCAATTTAATATTGACATTTTGATAGATTGATTACGACTTTTTCTTTTCAAGAGCAATATTTTTATAAAAATACTACAAGTCAATTACAATATCGACGAAATTTCACATGCAATAAGTTAAATAAAAAATTGGAAAGCATTTCATCGAGTACGTTCATAAAATGTGAGTTATTTTTAAAGTTGGTACTCACATCATTCCATTTCATCCCTATGCAATATCAAAATATTACAATAGACTTTGGAATGCCATTCCTAGGTAATTGAGCTTCATGTTTCATGTAGACTTCATTAAAAATATTTAATAAAAAATGTTGGAATTCCACTGGTAGTTTTATACGAAAAAAACTCATGAAGGGAAAATAAAGGATTTCTGTCGGTAATAATAATGTTAAAATTGATTAACGAATGCGCCAAGGATCGTTAGAACAAATATACATGCATTCATATCTACTATGAATATAGACCTGAAATTTTAACATACAAATATTAAATTCCAACATAATTTAGTTTGACTTTACCATTAGAACATACACGCCCCTAGAATTCATACGATGTAGTTAATAACAATAATAATATGGAAAAGGTATCTGAATCAGAATAGGATAGAATGATTGTTTGACTGACGCCGAAAGAGAGAGGTGTATTGAATACAATGTATTTATGAAAATGTTTGTAAGTAAAAGTATGTAAAGAGAGAGCAGGAGGGAATGATTAAGTAATTGGGGTAGAAAGACAAAAAGGGTATTTTATGCATGCCCCGGGCAGTAAGAGCTTTATGTAAATAATCCGGATATGAAACCAAATCGTAGCAATAAAATCATTTTACGGTCACCATAAATATTAAGGAATTAAATCCTTATCAAACAACGGCCAAAAACAAAAAGGTGCATATTTTGTGTATGCGAGATTATTATCGTACTAAGTATTAAATGGAGTTATTACATAAAGTGGTCAAGTTACATAATCCTCTAAATACATTTTTGGAAAATCCGTAATTGATTTATGAGTTTCAGTACTTTATCAGTCCTCTTCATGAATTGAACAGAGATGTTTAAAAAAATGTTTGAAGGATGATGATATACGAAATATCCGTGCGTTATCGATACCAAAATTATATATTTTAATAGTTTTAAAACATAAAGTATCTATGGAAAGTATACTAGGAAAATATACTGTTGTCAAAGTACAACATGAAAATAAATAAAGAAAAAACAAAATGTATGGTCGTTGGAAGAGAGGAAGCGACTGCGAACATTGCATTAAATGGAGTGAGCATCAAACAAGTAAGTGAATTCGTGTACCTGGGCAGCAGAATAAACCAAGATGGACGCTCCAAAGCAGAAATTGTAAGCAGAATAAACCAGGCAAGGATTGCCTTCAACAAAAAATCGAAGATATTGGAATCCCCAAATATCGACTTAAGCGTAAGGAAGAACCTTACTAAAGCCTTTGTATGGAGCATTCTGCTTTATGGTTGTGAGACATGGACCATCAGCAAGAGTGAAAGCGGACGGTTGGCGGCCTTTGAGATGTGGTGCTACAGACGCATGCTTAAGATCCATTGGTCGGAGCACGTCGAAAACGAAGAAGTCTTAACCAGGGTAGGCGAAAAAAGGCAACTCCTTAAGAGAATCAGCCAACAACGAGCTAACTGGATTGGCCACAACATCAGGCACCCAGGACTACTCATCGCCATCGCGGAGGGTAAGACCGAGGGAACAAATGGCAGAGGCCGACCAAGAGACGCATATATGGACCAACTGAAGAGGGACATGAACTGTGGCTCATACGTAGAGCTTAAAAGACTGGCTGAGAATAGGGAGGAATGGAGAAGAAAAACCAAACTCGTTGCAGACCAATCCAATGGATTGTAACTAAATATATATATATCTATGAATCAAACTTAAAGCTATAATAGAACATGATATGGACGATTTATATAATTTTGTCGTTTATAAATGATTCGTGACAAGGGCGCTGTGGCTTCTCCTAAACAGTTATGTTTTCAACTTGCTCTTGAATCTGGTAGTATGCTGGCAATCTGTTCCAAGATTTGCAACTCGATGACGATGTAAAGTCGAATTTCATAAGTTTCCAGAATTCAATACATTTTTTTATAATTAGATGTTTTCATCCAGCCTATTATAATTTTTTTTCAAACCCTTGATTTTTTCCATAACAATCCTTAATTTTTTCCATATATTCAAAAAGGCCAACCAAATTTACATTAATCTGAAAGACAATATTATTGACAACACTTCTATTCATTTCACATCTTACCCCGTTCACGTTTTCAGAAACAAAAAAAAACTTTCATGTCTAATCATAATTATTAAAAAGCACAATATTCTTTTAGAGTCTAACCCACCCACTAAAAATCGTCATCTCAGCATGATCTTTGTTTTCATTTAGACAACTCTACGACAAAAATAAAACAAAGCCTTTGGGGTTGAAAGTACCTACAGGGTTGGGAACAATGAAAGTGTGGGGTTTAAAGCTCTTTTTATTAAAAAAAGAAACAGCCAAGGCAAATTTTTCATCATTCTTCGTTCAGTACTATGACGTTTGGTTTTATTATATTGTATAACAATATATAATACTCTATGATTTTTTTTTAATAAAAAAACAATACAAAGATATAACCTTTGTTACAAATCCGTTATTATCTGTAAAATATGGATTCGTGTTTCTGTTAAATAAAACATGAACAATAAGCTTATATCGTACAAGATAGGTAAATCTAAAGATATACATATTTATCAATCTAAGATCCTTCAACAAAAAGTTTGAATTCTACAATGTGGCTATCAACAATCTTTTGAACAGTAATAAATATACCATGATATATTTAGACTGTCCATCATCATTATAATCGCTATCACGCCGCTTCTCTTGCAGGGTAGACAAAAAGTCCTGCAAGATCTGGTTTTTATGATGTTGGCATTTAAAGGCCATATAGGAAATTTGTGGTTATCCCTGTATTATAACAGGCATTGAACAGGTGGCATTTTGTGCTGACAATGAATCCAAATACTCAAAATTCTGTCCATGTTATTGACAGCCCCGCTGGCAGCTTCTATGTGGATTGGTAATTCTGATCGGATTTCATCCACTGGCGTTATGTTTATTCCAAGGCACTTAAACATACTGACCTGGGACATTTTTTTTTTTTTTTTTTTTGTTGTTTCTCAAATGACCGATACAATTGCTTGAAAGTATAACATAGAAAACACTATTTTTATTCCATACTTCCATGAAAAATAAAACAGTTATGGTGATATTTCCTTGAGCGAGGGTTATTTCCGTGTAGATCGTAAAAGTTGGCCGAAATGTTGAAATCAAGATTCTGTTATTGAAGTAAATGAGAATTTTATTTTCAGGAAATAATAATATTCTATTGAAGCAAGTGAAATAGTGAGTAATGCACGTAATGGAATGTGTTTGGAGATAAGATTAAAAGAAATAATAATGCGTGGTATTAAAATATGTGAAAAAAAAATGTTAATAAATGAGAAATAAACACGCTTTAACGAAACAATTAAAAAAAAATGTATGGGGCAAATTAACATTTATATAACTCAAATTCAGCGATTAGATTTGCAACCCATCCTTAAATTTCTTAATTTTTGTTGCCACGGATAAGACAGTTTGCATGTTTATAACTTGCGGTAGGTCTGCTGGCTACCCCGATTGTGGGATATGCTGTGATGGTATAGCAGTAAAGTTATATATTTTACTCAAAATAGCAGATTCGTATCTTAGTTTGAAACTGGCTCAAGCTGTGTGAACTATTTTTATCTACATATTTGGACCTAGTCGAAAATGTATTTAACGCCATGCGATTAAGCATTATCTCATCCATTTTGATTTCTATTTATTATTGCACTGAAAGGATGTCTTGTATGTTTATTACACTAAGTTGGTTCACTATCGAACAATTTTTTGATACGCCGAAATAATATACATAGATAGATGTAACTAAAAAAATTCACTACTTCGTATAAAACATGAATTGAAATTATTTCCAAAAATATAATGAACCTATTGTTTATGAAGGTCTTATAAGCTATCGGGCAAATTGTGAGCGAAAAAACTGTATAAAAAGAAAAGCAAACTTATTCTTAAGAAGGTTCGTTTCTACGCAGTGAAACTACAAGCTATGCTAATAAAAGTAATTTTATGATAGTATACTTGTAGATATTAAAATAATAATGAAAAAATAAACAAAGAATACAGTAAAAACAAACAAAATAAAAAAAATAATTAAGACTAATGATACGTCACATAATATTCAAGTTTTCAAAAAAGGAGATACCATAAAAATAATAACAATTATTATAAACCAAAAAACTCGGTCAAAGTGGATATTCTGAAAAAAAAAAATTGTCGCGGGGAAAACAGAGAAAGCTTTTTTGTAATAGAGAATGGATAAGCAAATAAGCTTGTATAGCACAACTTTTTTCTTTATAGATGTTCGCACGTCATAGGCTGATTGAGATAAAATGATTTTTTACAAAAAACCTTAAAATTCGTAAATTTTGTGGGTATTATAGAGAGGTATTATAGTGGGTATTAAAGAATGTTGCGCATTTCCTTCAAATATTTTTTTCTTTTAGGAGTTCTTTTGTGAGCACAGAGAAGAAATAAGTCCCTTCCATGCATGTTCAGAAGAATCAAATTATAATGTTGTCCGTTTTCTACAATGCTTTCATCCCCTTAGTTATAAATTTATGTAAAAGTCATTTTAAATATGATTATAATAAGGACAATGTATTAATATGAAATAATTTTAAAGCCCGATAGAAAATAAGTGGATGAAAAAAAAGCATTAAGCTTTGCTCCTCCACAAGCCAAATAGGTCTTGTCATCGTGCTTGTGCTACTGCACGATGGCAAGACGAATTTCAGTAAAAAAGAGGATAGAATGAAGAATCTTTGAGAATATTAACAGATCTAGAATACTCGGGTATAGATAACATGGCCCTCTTCGACACATTTGTAGATTTATTGAGGCGTTAACACCATTACTATCAACACAGTTTTCCTGTATCAACCTTCGAATGAATAAGTTGAAATTAAAGATGGCAACACTGAATAGTAAATACCAATAGGTATATATTTAACTTAATTGACTAGGATTTTTGCAAAGATGCCTGTAATTTTAATTAGCCTGTGACATATTTGCAGGTACATTTTTTCATCCCGTTTCTTTTGTCTAGGGACGGAAGTTGGAAGGGCGCAATTGTAATTTTTCTTGGTAAAATTATTCAACAGGGGGTGTTAGGTCATTAGGAGAGGGTGGCAAGTAGGATGAGTAGGGGGTAGTAAAATTAGAAAGAGGGGGAAGTGGATAGGCATGAAGTTGAGAAATATTTTGTAAAATGAAAAACGGAAATTAAATTATAAAATTTGATTGATTTATCCTGCCATTGTTTATTATATTTTATTTTGTTTATAAGCACGAATAATAACTTCAAAATCATCAATTTTGATTTAAAAAATTGTAAATAAGTGAAAAAAATATTATATAAATCTTTAAATAAGTCAAAGGGCAAACATTTTTCATATACTAGGTGGAAAGTTAACATCGAGTGTACAATTTATTATTAAATCAACTCACTGCTTCGGAAAAGTAAATTTTTATTTAAAGTGAGCAATAAAATTAATGCTAACGATGTTCACTAGTATTGTAATTTTTTTTTTTTTTTAAATATATATCTGGGTTTTGTTATAAACCCAAATAAAACCTTATACACCTTTCACACTAAGCTAAAAGCTTGTGTCGTGAAAGGGGAGTTTGAAGAAAACAAATTTAAATTGAGTTGAAATAGAGGCAAGACAATCTTTTTCATTTAATATTTTTCACTCAAACGGAGTTTGAACCTACACGAGTCAGTTTAATGACAATTCAATTTTTGTTTTACTGTTATGTTACTTGAAGTAAAATTATTGCTATGTTAACATCAAATACTAGAAATTAAATAGGCGTGATCTGTATAGATATCTATTTTCTTCTGTGACTATAATTAAATTCGTAAGATATAAATAAAATCAGAGGCTTGGAATAATCGATTCAACAATATGGTGCCTACAACAAACATCCCGAATAAACTATTTTTATATGAGACGGCCGATTCGTAAGTACAAAACATGCAATGAGTTGACTTTTGAAATTCTGAGAGATAGATTAGATTAAAGTTACATCACATATTATTCAGCGTTTTCAGTCGCCGCCAAACATGGGAAAAACTGAGAAAGATATATATATTTTTAATTTATTTATCAGAGACACAAACAGAAGGTTGACAAATAGATTCACTGTGTCGGTGTTTAGGTAGTAGAACTCTATAACGAAATAAATTAAATAAATGTTTTATTCGACGTGTTTCGTCTTGCTAGGACATTGTCAATCTTATAAACATGAGTCTAAATGTCCTAACAAGACAAAAGACTTCTCTCTCGTGAATAAATCGCATAGTAGAATAAAAAACGTTTTTGTTTTATATATTTCGTTGACAAATAGACATAGAAAAGTAAAGTAACATAATTATATTGATTCTGCCAGGTCAACCCTATAAAACAATGTATAAAATATTTAATGATTGAAATCATTTTCTTGAGTTAATAAAAGTATGAGAAAAGGTGAAACCTCAATATTTCCATTATCATATTAATTTGAAAGATGAAAATTACGATAAATTTGAACAAGGAGATAATGGACGAAGAAAAATAAAGAAAGAAAGAAAGAATGAAGCGTTGATTGCTTAGATGAATATTCCAGATAAAAAAAAACGACATGATTACCATTATCGAAGCAATGATTAAAAAAATTCAATTAAGTAGAAGAAACTGGGAGAAAGGAACAAGTGAAAATGTTATCTAATCAATTTTTCCTGATAGAATAATTGAGAATATTGTTTGTAAAAGATGGGGGACGGGTTTATTGCTTATTGCTTTGCTTGCATTTTTTGAATATAAAATTTTCATACACCTTCCTTTTTTTGTATTTTTATTTCACTAGATCTAAATGTCTGCAATCTTCATACTTTTCAATCAACACCGAAAAGAAATGAAATAAAGTAAAGATTTGCAAGTGCTTTTTATTACTTATGAATAATTGGCAAGAAGGAATGGAATTTCATAATATTTAAAGTAATCTTGAGAATTTAGTCTTTATGAAAATTGAAATTACACATTTTTTATTTAATATAAAATATTATCGACTAAATATTATTTTATTCCTAAGAGCATCTGACAAAGAATTGGTTTCTTTGGAAGACTGGCAACCCACTATCCAAGATCGAAAGATTTGGATTTCCATTGTTTCCGAGGTCAAGGCTTTAAAGAACTGCTATAAAAAATGTTAAAGTTTAGGAAAGAAGAAAAAGCTTGCAGCGTTTTCTCACCCTTATTACAGCTGTTTATCGTAGGGGATGATTTGATAGATCACAAAACCGATACACAATGTATCTGTTTGTTGTTATAAGGGTGAATAAGGAGCGCATAAACCTGGGCAATGACTTCCAGTGTACCTTGAATTATAGCTGCCTCCTCCCTATTAATGACTATCTAATTAAAGTCACCCTATGTTCAAAACTACATAAACCACTACTACCCTTAGATCATGACAGGTTCGTTTAGTGTAAGTCAATGTTTGTATAGCAATGAAATCAATATAGTAAATGATTGAAAGAAATACCTAATAATCAGTTGTGAAATAAATGATATTTTAATATTCCACAGTGAATATTTATATTAAGTACAAAGCAGCGCACAAAATAGTCTATGTTGTTGAATTTTCATATTGTTTCAATTTTAAGTTCATGTTGAATTTGATGAAATAATGAAACAGCAAGATTCTTTTAATTATAAGCTGGCCTTCGAGAGCTTCCGTTTTCAGAATCAAGCTTGCGTTAAGTAGATGAGAAAATAACAATAAACGAAATACAATTAATAAAATATACTTTTTTTTAAACATATATTGAAATTTTCCATATTTTTGATTTAGTTTTTAACTCACTTGCATAATATTTGCCAAATTTATTGTTGTTCAAAAGATTCTCGTATTACATATCACGAAAGATGTAATGATTGGACTAGAATAGACATCACATGAACTTGAGAAATAATTATTAAAGCAACAATATTTCCATCTATCTACCTATACATTAAACGGCATCTCCCAGTAGTGGGATGGGATGTAGATTAACTGCATGTGATTATACGGATCGTTCTCTCTGTACCATTTATATAAAATAAAAAATTCAGGGTTGGTGGCATTATATGTCTTCTTTTGATATTTTATGAACTCCTGCTTTTGACAGAAACTTGAAAACTTACAGAAAAGAATAAGAGATTTCTTATTTTTAGAAGCTCTTCAATATTTCATGTTCAATATTTCAATACAAATAAATTAATAAAGCTTTGAAAGTAAATTGTACTGCTACTTATATTTTGATACCATCAGAACATTTTCCAAGAATAGGGTAGCCAGCAGACTAACTGCATTACATAATCATGCAAGTCATCGTCCTCTCCGTGCCATTAAAGGATAAGACATTCAGGAAGGGCGGCATACCTTCATGTTATAACTAGTCTATCAATTCAACTATTTTAATACAATATTAAAGTAAGTTTTTGTAGCATTTATCTCGATTCAACTTGTATGTTGATTTATTTTTACATCGTAGCCAATCTAGACTGAATCTCAAGTAAAACGTAGATTAAGTGCAACTATCAACAGAAACTTGATTTATTTTAGGTGTGGCATCACATACCTACCTTAATATAGATACTGCTACCATATTATAACATTATTCTACTTGCCACAATACGTAAGCACCTACGTACATACAATAATAATAATACATTCAAGGATGAGATTTAATACCGCTTCTCCTACATAGATAGCTCTTTCTAAAAGCTATTACTTAGTTTTAGTCGTAAATGTTAGAGAGAAGAAGAAAGAGCAAGCGAGCGAGCAAAACAGTAAGGATATATTCTGTTTCTATTACGTACTTCGCTCATATAAGTTCCTTATGTATACGATCTAATAGTAAGAGTCATTATTTTGGTAACATCATCTAGGATACAATCTTAGCTTAAAGTAATAATTACTAGAGGTGAAATGAATACCGGGTATCAGCGCAACATTCAGGTAGTAGCTCGATATGTGACAGGATTTTTTCTTCTGGGATCGTAATGACCAACACTGTAATGATTCAAGCAAGATGTAATGCAATGCATTGTAGTATATAATGTTTAATCCGTACTATTTATATAATATTTATAATAAAAAGTACGAATTATTTTCTCCGAGGAGTCCCCAAAAATAAAAATACATCTTCCACACTTTTCTGTAAAATTTTCAGTGTCTTATAAAAGACAAATAGGTACTCGCAAATGCTCCCGTAAAAGACAATTAACATCTTCAATTTGGCAATGAGGTATACCACCTACCCTGGACTGGAAAGGGCAATTTGTATGTTGTGAGTCCGTGTGTCTGATGTCTATGTACCTCACTGTGGGATTAACTGCGTGCAATAAACAAGCAAACCGTCCTCTCCGTGCCAATAGAAATAACGGAACATTCAGGATAAGTGACATATCTCATTGTTGAATTGAAGATTTTTAATGTCTTATTTAAATAATGATAATATAATCTGTCTTTTACAGGCCATTCGAAAACCTGTAGAAAAGCATGAGCATCTCAGGAATAAGTGGTTTAGTATTTCGCTAGATATTGTGTATTCGGCCAAATCACTACCAGCTTCATCACTAGTATTAATTACATATAGCGGGCTGATGTCTGATTCAAGATTGGATTAAAGACAAGAGAGAATAATACGAGAGAAAGCACATAAGTATCAGTATTATATGAATCTATGTTGAACTTTCTAATCAAGGAGAGTTTACGTGTGTTGTGTGTGATCTAGACAACAAACCATACCCGATAAACTGCGTTGATAATGACAATAAATTCTTGTTTTAATTTTCAATAAATTTTCTACGTAATGGAGTAAGGAAGTAAGACTATTATACCAGCGAAATAAATTAAATATTTTATTTTATATTTGATGTCAAAACAATTACACCCAGGGCAATTAATTGTTTTTTCTATTGTTTCCGCGTTTGATATTTTTGTACCATTCTTTTTTTTTCTGAAGGTGAAACAAATACGCACTGTGAAAAAAATAAATAAAATTTTGTTGTTGATTATTCTTGTTATGATTATGAACAGCAATGATTATTTTGAATAATAGTCAAAATCTTAGAATTTTTTTTATGTTATTTATAAAGAGTTTGGGTTGATCAATAACTGAAATTATTTGCTTTATGAAAATAATTTAATTGAAAAATAAATATTCTTTGTATTGTTTTTTTTTAATCGAGAGCTACATCTTTTGTTTAACAAGGACATTGTCAATCTCTTAATTGTTTTCAATTTAATTATAGAATTCTACTACCATAACACCGACACTGTGAAAGAATTCATTAAAACACTACATAAAAACACTATTTGTACAGTTTTCATATTAAGATATTCATAATTACCAGTTTTGAACCATTTGTGATTGAAGAAAACATAGGTACCTGAAAAGAAAGAAAAAGTAAATTAGTTGAGTTGTAAATACACACACATTAAAATAATTTTTATTCATATTTTAAAAGTAGTATAATATAACGTAATCTCGTTATTGTAAATCCAACAGGAGTAGGTAGAAAATAATGAGAAAACTATTATTAATCGGAATATGATGAATATCCATTTTTTTAATACACATGTTATAAATGACAAATACCAACAAAATAATAATAAGTCACATTGTAACACAAAGTATGAAAAAAATCGTATTACACGCATCACCAACAAGTAGGTTTATATAATAACAAAACTAGGTTGCATGCTTGTATGTATGTTCGTACTGTAACATGTTTGCATCACGAACAGTATAATGTAATTAAAGGCTTCTCACTGTAATATGTAAGTAGATATCTAACCTAACCTAGTGACCTGTCGAAAGAGCCTCCTAGGCTGTTCATTTTGGAAAACAATTTCTGTGGACAAGTTAGGGGGTAGATGCACTAATAGAATTATCTAAAACTAACATGAGAATCACACCCTTCCTATTATCTTCATTAAACACGTAACAACAAAAGGGGCAGGGGGATGCTTAGCCATTTTACCTATGGACGTGGTAAAAGTGTGTAAGTTTGAAAAGCACGCGTACAACAACTATATAATTATAATAGAACAACAACTAAGCTTTTTCGTCAGTGATTTTTCGACATGACAAAATTTCTCGAGTCTTCGATGAATTAATTATAATAGTCGATCACTGTGCAGGCGCTCTCTGTAGTAGCCGCCGCGCGTTACCATCACCCCTGAATAATATATTATTTATTTGACCGAAATTAATTAATATATTAATATAGTGAAATTCCAAATTTCTTATTTATATAATTATGCAAAATAAAAGAAAAATTCTATTTTCCACTCAAATATGGAAACAAATAAGGAATAATTATGCACAATAAAAGAAAAATTTCCACTCAAATAAAAACACTTCGTTAACACAATGGAAAAAACATTGTTCCTTTTATTTTGCATAAACTAATTAAAATATCTGTTAATTATAATGTATGTATAAATTTTGTTTTTTTTTTCCGGATTTTTAATATTATTAATATGAATAAATAAAAGTGGAATCAAATGAAATGAACACAATACAATATTAGATAAACCTAAAAAAAAGATTATGTTTGCGAGGAAAAAGTGTATTTTGGTGTACGTGTGGTTAATTATTTTAAGTGAAATATTTTATGATTTCCTATGACAATAACTACAGAGCGTAGGGTATGTCGTAGGAAGAGGTGACGCAATTAACACAGAGACGCTCTGTGTGGAGGAGGCTGATTTTTGCCCTGTGCTCCCGAGAGGAGCGTTGAGGGCGATGATGATGATTGTGATCTGATTACTGAATTGAATATGTATATACTTTTATGAACAATATTCTATGAACACCTGACCAGCGAATATTTGGTAGACCTCTCGACAAAATAATAATATAAGAATTCCCGAATCTGGGGGTTTCTCGAATTCTCGATAAACGTCCCCTTTGTTAGTGTAGTAATATTATTATCCATTATTTTGCAATCCTATTAGACCGTGGAGCCGTGGTAATGTGTAATTATCACGGAACTAGTTCCGTTTTCTATTACAAACACAAAACAGTTACAAGTAGAATGTGTATAACACTAACAGTAGATAGCGCGTGGGAGAATTAGTAGAACAGAGAATACCTGCTTAGTATTATAGAAATGGAAAGTATTAATGGAATGTATGAAAATAAGTGCATAGAGATTGTACGAGTATAAACTGTGGACTATTTGTTACTCTGGGGACACATATTAAAAATATTTGATGTTTATAATTATGAAGTTTAAATGATGTCACTAACTGGATAAAATTACCTTCCATTCGACTTCCTTTTCTTCAAGAATTAATTGTAATAAAAAAATATTTTACTTGAAAAGATATGAAAACATAATTATTTTTTGTAACTTATTATATATTTACCTACATTAAGAAATTTATCATAGGGCCTTCGATACTGCGATGAGAAATAGCACACACCCTGAATGTCTTAATTTTTGTTACAGTTGACCGGTGGTGGCGCGGAGGTAACGCTCTTGCGTTTCAGTCACGAGGTTCCGGATTTGATTCCCGGTCAGGGTAAAAAAGAATGACCTTTTTCAAATTGTTCTGGGTCTAGGTGTTACACGTTTATAAAATTAGTACATTGTATACATAATATGTGTATCGTCAAGTTGGTAAATATAACAATACAAGATTCAAATCTTACTTTGGGACTAACTCGATTTCCATAAACTATCTATACATGTTATGTAATATTATGAAATGTAAAAGTTAGTTCATTGGCCACCTCAATTGTGGGATACATCTTGATAGTATAAAGAAAAGACATATAGGATGCTATTAAAGATGTCGACATAAGTCTTCTCGCAATCTATATACATACACACAAATTATTTCACAATTTATTTCAAGTTTTTCTTCATTAATCAATTTTTATTTTAAACATTTTATTCATAGTTAACAAATATAGGGTGTTTTTTTTAGACATGTGGTTTTCAAGAAGAAATAAAACGCATATAATTGAATGTTATGGCCAATAATTTAGCCTTATTATAAAGATAAGGGTTTGCCATTATGTTTTAAAAATGATTTCAGGAAAGTGGCCGCCGCGGCTGGTTCGAATAAAGTCCAGCCGAGAGCCCCAATTTTCGATCAATTTTGCAGCAATTGGAGCCGTATGTCAGCAATAGCGCGCTGAATATTCTCTTCCAAGACGTCAATCGTCTCAGTTTTATCTGCGTAGACAAGTTACTTCACATAACACCACAAAAAATAGTCCAGCGGTGTAAAATCACACGATCTTGGAGGCGGTGCCACATGTCCACGACGTGAGCTAATGCGCTCACCAAAAGTTTTCTTGAATAAATTCATTGTTTCGTTGGCTGTATGTCATTTAGCGCCGTCTTGTTGGAACCAAAGGTCGTCCACATCAACATCTTCCAATTCAGGCACGAAAATGTCATTAATCGTGGCTCTAAAGCGTTCTCCACTGTCTGTAACATTATGGCCGGATTCATTTTTGAAGAAATATGGACCAATGATTTCCTCTGCCCATAGAGCACACCAAACAGTGACTTTTTGAGGATGTGACGGCGTACAAACAATGACTTGTGGATTGTCAGCACTCCAAATGCGAAAATTTTGTTTATTAACCCCCCCATTTGACCATAAGTTTGCTTAATCGCTGAACAAAATTTACTTGTGAAAATCGGGATCAATGGCCATCTCGTTTTGGGCCCATTCACCGGACGTGCGAGGCGCTTGTTCACGAGTAAGTCTATTTATTATGAAATGGCAAACCAAACTGAGCATAAATCAAGAAACAGCTCTCAAGAAGACCAACTCCAAAAAAAGTATTGCTAGATTGAAAACCACAAGTCTAAAAAAAACACCCATTACATATGATTAAAACATTAAATTTCAATGACTCAACTTCAAAAAGAGATAATCTCGTGTTTTGAAGTGAGTGACATTGTTACAATATTACAAAACATTACAATTAAGTGAGTGAGTTACATTGTTACAACTAAGTGAGTGAGTTACATTGTTACAATATTGCAAAACAATACAGTTAATTGTCATGTGGGGATTGAAAAACTAGTAAGTAAGTGTTCTGACAAACAAGACAGGTGAGTAAACGTTATAAGGTATAATAAATTAATCTTGAAAATAATTGAAAATGTAATTATAAATGTTAGTGAAATATTAATAGGAAATAGGTTTGTAAACAAAATGATTAACGATTTTGTTCGAAGTTGAAATAATAAAAACCTTGAAAATTATGAAGAAAATTTATGGTTAGAAATGTCGTGAAGTTTTGACTTGATTAATAATACAGAAATTAGGCGTGTTAATTATTAACCAAGTAGGTGTTTATTTTTTATATAAAATAAATTCTTCCTTGATTGAATTCATTTTACTTAGATATTGGAATGTATATGAAATAAAATTGAAATAATAAAACAAATGTTTTATTCTACTAATGGTTTATTATGTGAGAGAGACGTCTTTCGTCTGATGAGGACATTGTCAATCTTTTTGAGATTGACAATGTCCTCATCAGACGAAAGACGTCTCTCTCACATAATAAACCATTAGTAGAATAAAACATTTGTTTTATTATTTCGATATGGAATTCTACTACCTAAACACCGACACAGTGAATAAATAAAATTGAAATTAAACAACATGAATTAAAATTATTTCACAATCTAAGAATATTTATGGTCGGTTCCATAAAAAAAGAAGTTTCTTCGATTTTCACGAAAAAAGCATCTAGAATTCCCCAAAGTAACTAATGGAAATTCGACAGTTTTTAGAATTTTGAAATCAATTTTTCTTTTTTTATGAAACCTACCATGAGCCTTAATACCTCCTTTAAAATATTATACTTAGAATCATGCGTCAAATATGTTTTTTTTCTCTAAACTGATATTCGTAATTGGAAATTACAAAGAAAACATTATCTTAACAGGCATGTATCAAGTAGGGTAGCCAGCGGACTTTATGTTATAAACATGCAAGTTGTCTTCAACGTGTTATTAAAAAATTAAGGCATCTAGAAAGGGTGAAAAAAATAAGACATCTAGACCGCGACGTTTGGAAGAGTTTGGAAGAGACCTATATCCAGCAGTGGAGAGATGGCTGACTAGTAAGCAAGTAAGTAAGTAAGAAAGGGTGACCACAACCCATGCCCATGCCTGAATTGAAGATGTTAAATGTCTTATTCGTGACGTTTTACGAAAACCTGTCTTTTACAGAACGCTGAAAACTTACAGAAAATATTGAAAGACCTATTCTTTGCAGAGAAATACACGGAATATTGTAATATTAAACTACGATGAAAACCATTACCGTATTTCATTTACAATAACTCCATTATAAAGAAAATGATAATTTTTAATAACTATCATAAAATGGATTAATAAAATAGCTTTTCAAGTCACCATACATTTTACAGAATACCAATTAAATCCATAATTATTAAAATGAAACACAATATACAGTTATTCCACTATTGACTTTATTTATTTTTGCGAGCCGGCTTTCAAGAACTTCCGCTCTCATCGTTAGGCAAAAGTAAAGTTTTTACTTTTCTTTACTTTAAAAAATCTTTACTTTTGCCTGACGATGAGAGCGGAAGCTCTTGAAAGCCGGCTCGCAAAAATAAATAAAGTCAATAGTGGAATTACTATATATTGTGTTTAATTTTAAAAATTATTAATATGAACTTCCACCAAGAACCGTCGATCGATAAATTAAACTTTATTAAATCCATTTCTTGAAGTAGGTAATAATGAATTGTTAAGCGACCAATTATTTCCCAAGGAAACCATGGAATAATGAAACATTAATTTATTATGAAAACTATTGCCGTATTTCATTTACAATAACGCCATTATAAAGAAAGTGACAATTTTCAATAACTATCATAAAATGGATTAATAAAATAGCTTTTCAAGTCACTACATTTTACAGAATTCCAATTAAATACATATCTTGAAGTAGGTAATAATGAAGTCTTAACATTAAATAATAATAGTGATAGTCAGTTGGTATTTCTAACCCGACATTTTCTATCTAGCTAGAACTAAAGTCGGAGTAGAGGCTATCAACGTAGATTGAATCCTGTCATATAGATACCTGCACCTATTATCAGCACGGCTTAATAGTTTGCGGTGTAGCAGTGTCTGGAAGGTAGAAGTATAAAGGATACCATTAATATTATAGAGCCTTTCAGAGCTTTCAATAATGTCCTTGCTGAGCGGAAGTTAGGAATTATAAAATGAGTTTATAGTTATTAAATATACATTGCAATATGTGTGAAGTGGATGACATTGTAAGAGGGGGATGTTTAAGAAGAAGGTATCGGTGGGAACACATCGATATAATGGATCTCCTCAGATTTCCTCAAATCGCTCTCCATGGAAACGGATAGTTTACTAGGAGTACCACCTAAAAGATGAAGGGAGAGTTGGGAATCCACACTACAGGAAGGCGTCTCTGCAAATACCGACTCTGGGGTCTAGAAAATGAGAAACAAGAAGAAAACGAATATATTGTAACATTATTAATTACAATAATTCAGGAGAGGTGATAGTCCTGGCTGAATTGTGTTTTGAGGATGTCCAAGGATAGTTGGCTGAAAAGAGCACTGTGTTTTTATTTACAAAGATTCTGACGGCCTAGATGACTCTCTTTTACAATATATAAATAAAATGATATCAGGGTGTCAGAAATGCCGTCGAAAGAGGAAACTAGATTGACGAAGACAACAGTCATGTTTTAAATTATGGAAGTTAGTTTATGTCTTATATTCCATGGACCAGAGTTTAAAGGCTATTTAATAAGTCTTTTACTAAAATTATCTTTAAATAATGAAAAAGGGTTAAAAATGTACAGGAAGTTCATTGAAGCAATTAAGAATTTGAAATATATGAAACTGAAAAAATACTTAAATAGTGTTATTAGATTTAGGCATGTATTTGATTTATAAACAAAATATTGCGTTTAGTTTAATTTCATCGACCATTATAATGACGGTACTTGATACAAGTCAATTATTTATTTCACATCAACAGCACACTACAGACAATATATATGCATAAAAACAAACAATGCAAACAAAAAATGGTATCAATATATCGCTCTATTTATAAGTGCACACAAATAAAAAAATCATATTAAGTTTGAAGCCCATAATTATGACAATGTATGTAAATTACCATACAATATGCCTTGTCTTAAATATTTAAAACCACGACAACATAGAGTGAATTTGTTAGTCGTTTGGCAAGTATTGGAGCATTTTATAAGTGAATAGACATTATCGTAAATTACGTTAAATAAGTAAACGTTAAACGAATAAAGATTCAACACTTTTAGTATCTACTTGTATCTATGAAGCAGTTCCCTGCTTGCGTTCTCAGTATAGTATAGAACACTATATAATTGTATCTTTGTGTACTCGTATATAACCTATTCGTTATAGTGTTAACGAGATTATAAGGGAGGACTGAACTACATAATACGAAGACTACGTACGATCTTTGACCTAATGACCATAATACGGTATAGTTGCTGATTACTTACTGTAGACTCTGGCTGTAAGAGATGAGAACGTTGTAATGGAAATAATTAGTTCGAGCCATTGACAAAGATATCCCAGTAGCGAAGTAATTTTGAAATAATTGACACAAATTGCTTCTTCAAATTATATTAAAGACTGAGCATTTTTATTCAGTATCATAATTATTTTTGGACTACATTAGAGTGTTGCTTACGTGCCAAAGCATTTCAAGGACACTGTATAATTTATTAAATCTACGATATTACATCCACGTCACAATCCAACTAAATAAATAAAGTATATAAGAATCTCGGATTCACATCATATAGATAACCATATCAGAATGAATACTTTTTTCAGTACAAGAAGAAATCCTGAAAGTTTGTTTATGCAAGCTGGTTAAAATGCAAGATTTATATTCGACATGCTCGCAGCTACAGTGATTTCAATTTTTTTAATGCAGTATATAATATAATGGGTTCGAATCCATTGGATTGGTCTGCGACGAGTTTGGATTTTCTTCTTCATTCCTTCTCTGCCAGTCTCTTCAGCTCTACGTATGAGCCACAGTTAATTTCCCTCTTCAGTTGGTCCATATAAGCGACTCTGCCATTTGTGCCTTTGTGTCTTAGGTGTCTGATATTGTGGCCAATCCAGTTAGCTCGCTGTTGGCTGATTCTTTTAAAGGGTTGCCTTTTTTCGCCTACCCTGGTTTACACTTTTTGTGCCAAAATGTATCAAAAATTGCGATAATTTCTCACCGAACAACCTAGAAAATATGATCAGAATGTATCGATCTAAAACTATTTTTCTCTTTCTAAAAATATATATTCAGAAATGGCTGTTGATTTACTTTTGCGTCGCAGAATATATTTACGGCGCATATTCGTCTCGTAAAGTAAATAATAATATTTTATCATTCCCAATAACAACCTAGAAATATATTTTCTATTTTTCCTTGAAATAATATAATTGATGACATACCCCATTAATAATATTTCTTGCAATTCATCTAATAATACTACGCGAGCGAGAGTTAGAATAAGGGTGTACAAAAATTTAAGCTCTTGCAGATTTCAGCTGATATTTCAGCCCGGGCGGGCGTCGTCGTTAAATCGTTACTAGGGATGGAAATCGTATCTATTGAACATAAAAAATACCAATTTTATATCAGACGGTTTTATTAAGTGTTTAAGACGTGGAAATCTTTTATACAGCTGTCTTTTGTAATTCTTATGTTTTTCAATTTTATAGTGCTTATTATTTTTCATTGAGGAAATTTTAAAATAAAAAACTATTTCCATGAATTTTTAAGCGAAATAAGAAAAGAAAAGAAATCTCTCTCCAAAATTAATAAAAATAAGTTAAACACAATAACTATTTATACATTTATTCATTAATTGTGAAAATAAACAGTGTTCTTAGTACCTTCCTTGTTTTATTAATTTGTAAAGCAGCAAAAAAATTAAAACTATAGGAATCTATCTCAGTTAAATTTATTTTGTATTAAAAATTATAAATTTGTTTGGCTGTGCAGTCAAGGAATGTTTCATTTCGTATTTTAACTTTCTATTTTTACAAATCGTTTTTCTTTATTGCATGGGTAATTGCATAGATAAAAATTAAGCTTATTTATTTGTACATATTAGCAAGATCATTTTACCAGAAAAATATGAGGCAATTTTATTTAAAGAATTGAAGGAGCACTAATATTAAAACAATCAATCTAACGATTTCGCCATTTAAATGAAATAAAGATCCTCTATTCATTTTCAGGTGAGTTTGCATCCCCTACATATTACCCAGGAATACAAGCGTAAAGAAGATGTACCAACGTAGATTACCAACGTGACCCAAATTTCCTGAAACTGAACTGAAAGCTTCACACAGCTTTAACAGTTTTCAGAATAATACACGGCATTACGTATTTATACAAATTCTTATTTTCATTATTACATTATTATTTTTTCTGACTGAATATTCTATTACATAAAGTAGAAAACTCATTTTCATCATGAACATCTTGAACATGACCCAGTTCCATGGGAAAATAACTAGAAATTATTCCAAATCTAGATTTCTAGTTTATTAGACGTAAAAAGTTTATTATTATTATTGGATCATTTATATTGCGCCGTTTTCATGATTCAAATCATCTCAAGGGCGCATTTACACTATTATTTCACATTATAATACATTGTTTACTATTTTTACACTACAAATTTGGGTAAATATTATTGTCACAAATTTTGAATAGATTTAATTTGATTGTTTCTATTTTTACAATTTAACATTTTTACTTTAAAACACCGAAAAACTAAATATAATTAAATAAACTACACTTTTTTTTAGTCAGAATGCAAAAATATATAAAATCAATCAATGTTTAACTATTATTTTGAATTAAAAAGAAGGAGAAGTTATGGGTTCAGGCAGCTACAAGAGCGCCATCTACCCAAACTATTAGACGTAAAAAGTTCTTTCAATTCCATAAACGAAAAATTTGCACATATTTGTTTTTAGTTTCCGGTAGACGTCACACTGCTTTGAAACTTTGACGGAAGATGATTATCTTGGAATATCAGATATTTGAGTTTTTGGTTGAAATTTATCTATAAGGTTATGATATCACTTCCCTAAACAATTAAGTATGTAGTTAGAAAAAAAGAATTCTCATTTTAAAAGTAAAATTTGTATTCCGTCAATGCCTTCATCATCATCATCATTTCGCCCTCAACGCTCCTCTCGGGAGCACAGGGCAGAAACCAGCCTCCTCCATTCAGAGCGTCTCTGCGCCAATTGCGTCACCTCTTTCCACGACATTCCCTGCGCTCTGATATCGTTGTCATAGGAACGGTGTATTGTGAAAGAGGGACGCCCGGGCCGATGGAACCCTTGCGGACGGAAGAACAGTGCCTTTATATAAATTAAAAAAGTGAAATATAAAAAAGATAAGCTTTTACAAGAATAAAAACATTGATTAAGCTCTCGGTAGCTCCATGAAAGATTTTCACACTTAGATTTGACAGATTTGAGATCAGATTCTGGTGATCAACTTATTGTATTCCTATGGTTAATGAATATAAATGGCTAAAACAAAGATATTACTTTGTTCGAAATCCTACTCTATTGAAAAAATAAACTGATCAATGAAAAATTAAGTATGCTGAGTAAGATTGACATTAAAACTATACTGAATACGAGTAATGTACTGGAACAAGCTGCCTCTGTGTCTGCGAGAGGAGATGAATGGAGAGAGTTTTCAAAGAGGGCTGAAGACACACCTTTTTGCTGGGAGTTTCGGGTGATGAATACGATATACGGCGCCCTTGAGGTCATGTTATGAGAAAACAGCGCTTAACAAATTGTCCATATATATATATAATGCAGAAAAGTACATCGAATCTTTTGAAATAAAAATCTGAATTAGATTGACGCTCTGAACTACATCGAACAGAAAAGTACATCGAATCTTTTGAAATAAAAATCTGAATTAGATTGACGCTCTGAACTACATCGAACAGAAAAGTACATCGAATCTTTTGAAATAAAAATCTGAATTAGATTGACGCTCTGAACTACATCGAACAGAAAAGTACATCGAATCTTTTGAAATAAAAATCTGAATTAGATTGACGCTCTGAACTACATCGAACAGAAAAGTACATCGAATCTTTTGAAATAAAAATCTGAATTAGATTGACGCTCTGAACTACATCGAACAGAAAAGTACATCGAATCTTTTGAAATAAAAATCTGAATTAGATTGACGCTCTGAACTACATCGAACAGAAAAGTACATCGAATCTTTTGAAATAAAAATCTGAATTAGATTGACGCTCAACTACATCGAACAGAAAAGAACATCGATTCATTCAAAATAAAAATGTACCGAGGCATGTTTCTTATCTTCTAATAAGTTTGCAAGTAATAAATATATTGAGTAGAACATATCGTAGAATTGGCAACGCCGAAGCTATTCTCTAATAAACAAAATTTATATTTTCATATATATATTGGATATCTCCTAAATAACTCCTAATGGTTCGGATCTTTTTATATTATGTACTTGGTTGTTTGCAAAACGTCTTACTCTGGTGCTTCTTAAGATGTCAATATTTTAGGCAACTGTCAATAATCATATGTGTGTGAGTATCTTACGGTCGGATGTTTGTGGCGACGCTCAGCTTTTACGAGTATACCATGTACTAGTGCGAATAAACTACTCACGGTTAATATAATAATAAGTTATAGTAGGTTTTGTAAAATGAATTATTTATTTATCGTGTCGAAACCCAGAGAAAAAAACATCAAACTGATCTCCAGTACTGCGCAAAACGCACAGCAGGTGGGGATGCGTCAAAAATATCCTCCATAGTGCAAGTGACAGGGCACAATGGACATTCCAACAAGTGTGGCATAGTCTGTGCTGCACCACAGTCACATGCTCCGGATTCGTCCTGTAGGAAGCCCCATCGTTCTCTATTGTCGCGGCAGTTTCCTACACCAGATCTCAGTCGATTTAGGGTTTTCCATGTCCCATAGTCTAGATCGCCTCCTGCAGCAAGGTGTTCTTGGGGTAGGAAAGGTTCGCTTATTTGCGGATCCTCCGCCCACCTACGTAGGCGTTCAGAGGGAGCAGGGCCCGTCAGTGAGGATGAGGAGTTTAAAAAAGATCGTCTAGAACTGAGACGTTGTGGTGGGGGAACATGGTTAAACAGGAGATGCTTTGAGTCTGTCTCTTGTGAGGTTCTCTCACAGTCGGTTGCTACACTTCGTCGGACAGCCGGTGGAGCAATTCCTGCCAAACAATACAATTTGTGGACTGGGGTTGGTTTCAGGCAGCCAGTTATTAGTCGGCATGTTTGATTCAGTGCTACATCCACTTGTTTCGCATGTGAGGAGCGTGCCCATACTGGACACGCATATTCTGCAGCGGAATAACACAATGCCAAAGCTGTTGTGCGAAGGGTACGTGGTTTTGCACCCCAAGTACTTCCAGTCATGATTTGTAAGAGGTTATTGCGAGCACTCGTTTTCATCTTGACATTATGGCAATGTTCCTTATATGTAAGTGTGCGATCCAGTGTGACTCCGAGATAAATTGGGTTATTTGTATGTTTTAGCTGCACCCCCTCCCAGCTAACAATGAGTGATCTGTTTGCTTCGCGATTCCTGAGGTGAAAGGCACTAATTTGCGTTTTGGTTGGGTTTGGTTTGAGGTGGTTAGCTCTGTAGTATTCAGCCAGTGTTTCCAAGGTGGAGGAGAGTCTAAGTTCTACATCCTCAAAACTCCTTGCCTGGGCAGTTACTGCAAGGTCATCCGCGTATGCGAAGTGTTTAGTGTATGGTGGAATCGGTTGATCATTGGTGTAAATGTTGAACAACAATGGGGAGAGGACGCTTCCCTGTGGGAGCCCATTTTTTTGATTTCTCCAGCGACTTCGCCGTCCAGCAAGTGAGACGTAAAATCTACGACCATGCAGCAGAGAAGCAATAATCCTGGTTAGTTTACCATCCCGTGACAGAGTACTCACCTTGTAAAATGAATAAGTAGAGTTTATATTGTTTTTTGCTTCGTAGCAAATGCAAATTAGCAAATTCTCTAATTTGCATTTGCTACGAAGCAGATAAGGCATTTCGTAAAAAATCACGTGTAATACAAAACAAGGTCTACAATTCAGCAATGAATATGCCACCCATCTTGAATGTGTTAATTTAAATTTACATACAGAGAGGGACTCGCATGTTTATTACACAAGGTTTTTCTACTGGTTTCCCCATTCATGTGAGATGTCGAGTTATTTTTAAGAATATCAGCTATCAATGTACGCAAAAGCGATAAAATATTACATGTTATTGTCAACATTTCAGTTTGTATTTTCAGAAAATTTATCAACGATTTTTACAATAACATGAAAATTTCTTTTTCCATATTTGTAAATTCGAATAAATTGTTGGATCTCTGATCTAGAACGTAAAAAAGGCGAAGTTGGAGGACTAACGTCGATTAACGTGGTAACCCTCAAATTAGGTCAAACATTTTAGGAAATCACTAGTCAATTTACATGGCATAAAAAATATTTTTTTTTACCACGAATCTTCTACAGAAAATTAAACACATTGTGAATATTCTAGAATCTTCATCATTAATGAGCTAATCACAAAGCATTAAAAGTTTGTCCAAGTTATGAGAAATAATTGGATACATTTTTTCGAGATTAAAAAGTATGGATTATTAATAATAAAACCTTAATTGCATCACTGTAAAAATAGGGACCAGAAATAAATAAGCAATATTATTGTACTAAACAAGCATTTTGCTTAGCTAGATTGTAACAACAATATTCAACATTTTGAAGTATTATACATCTTACATTCGATCACCATTTTACACGCTTGTAAACCAAGTTTTTCCTTATTTTCTTCTGTCGGATATTACTTTGGAAATAGCTTCCACTATTACTACTGCTACAACATATTTTCGTTTTCCTTTTTCTCTCATTTATCAACTTTTACTCGTGTGTGATGAAGTTTTCCATTGAATGGATTCTGTTACGGAATAAATCTGATCAGAAACATTCGTTATATTCGACGTTGTAAAAATAAAACAAGAAAATAAAGTCTTATACCTTTTTTCTCAAGAACTTTTTGTATTATCATGAGTAATATGTTCTACTACTAACTCATTTATTGAGAAAAACAGGATTTCCTCTAATTCATCAAATTAGTGGTTACGTGAAAAATCGAATCCAATTTTTATAAAACTTTCCGGAATGAAATCGATCCTGCACTCTTTTCTGTAAGTTTTTGAGTGGGGGTAAGAGCCGTAATGATTATATAGAATGGAATGGTAGAACGAATCTCTTTTTCTCTTGCGTAAGATGACAAGCCAGTGGAAATACTGCATACCAATAGACTAATAAATGAGACGTTTGTGATAGGTTTAAGTTTCTTGCTAAGAATCAGCATCTTTTGTTTTTCTGAAAAGTTATAAAGTTTTTTTTATATGAAATAGGATATGAAGTAAATTTAAATGCACCGCAGACAACCTCACAGCAAGCAATATGATTGTGTTGTAAAGGTGAATTATGTCGGCCGCGAATGGAATCGAACCCGGGTTTCCCGATCTAAGGACCTAGATTCTGCTTTTAAAGTACTGCCCGCATTTAATAATTATAAACTTAATTAGCAAAGAAAAAATACAAAATTAATATATCTTGAACACCTGTGCTTAAAAGAAAAATAAAAATATATTAACTATCTACATCAGTCTGTATAAAGTGACATTAATCTCTGCACTAAAATGCAATCGTAAAAGCAAACTGTTGTTCAGACAATTTAATCCGGTGTACGCCGTGAAGTAAGTTCACTACAATATCATCGTGTAAATCTCATTTTCATTAAACGTCTTTATGTTTGTAGTAAATGCACAATCTTAACATTGTACATTCAAAAAGACTACCAATCGCAGTCAACAATGAGGTGGCTTGAGTCTCGGACTTTCAAAGAGACCTGGATTCGACTTCACCAGCTGTCGACTTACTCCACTAACACGACACAATCATATTCCTTAGTCTTTGGGTTTATTTTAAATTCAGGTCCATCTTTAAAAAAATACCTCCATGATTTTGAAATTTTCAGATTGATGGCTACGTTTCATGTTATTTCCTCATTTTATTAGTGTGATCTATAAGCATGTTATTGAGGTTTGACGTTCATTTAAAAAGTGAAATTTTACACTTCCCAAAATAAGTTATAAATGATCAATGAGATACTAAAAAATAACATTTTTGAAATTATATAATGACTAATAATGTCATATGTTAGTGGCATAATTAACATCGAAATTAGAGATATTAATAAATTTTTGCAAAAAAAAAAAAAATTACCAGTTATATAAATATTATGCTTTCTTTCCCTATATTTGAAATATGAGATTGGTTTACAAGTATATAAAACTATATAATCTTGACAATTTATTGAAAACATATTCAAATGTTTTAGCTTAAATATTTCTTTAAGATGGATCGTCTCATGTAGTCTTTATAATACAGTAGATGCTTTTTTATTCGCTCTTTGCACCTTTACGTTCTTTCACAATGGCACTAAACGAAAAATAATATTGTAGTAAGTACATCAAGAGTTGGAACTGTAACAGTGAAAATGGAATTATCGATCATTTCCAAGTGTCTATTTTTCACTTTATGAGATTGTTAAACCTTGCACCACAAAACGTGGTTATGGTTTTTATACCATTTTTTTATTACCCGCGAGATATTCGAAAAGTAATAGGTTTATATTATTTTCACGTCCGTAAAATATTATTATTTTTATTAAATATAATTTTTATGGTGATAAAGTGCCAAGTTTATGAGGTTACATTGTACTTCTTTACTGTATATCGAGATGAATTTGTAAAACGGATACATTGTCATACTGTTTATTTTAATATGTTGAAAAACTCCTACACATTCGGACATCTCAGGAGTCGAGGACTCCTAATAATTAAACTGTATTGAAAAAAAAAATACAGATACATAATTCTTTTATGGCAGGATTAACAAAATAAGTTCTTAAAAATCAAGACTAGTTCTAAGACTAAAGAAATGTTAACTATACGTATTTACAAATGGTAGAGATAGTATAGATTAAGTTAAAAATTAAGACATTTTACATCTTAAATTCAGCGATGAGGTTTACCACCCATCCTGAATGTCTTGATTTTATATTGACAAGAAGAGGACGTTTGCATAATAACTGTTTACAGCTGGTCTGCTGGCTACCCCACTTGTGGGATATGCCGTGATGGAATAGTAGTAGAAGTAGTATAGATAAAGTGTCCAGAAATATTTGGTTTTTAAAACAGTGAGCCCAGAGGTAACCAAATAACGGGATGATATGGAAACCTTCTACTCTTCCATAGAGGATATTCCAACCAATGCAACTCTCCAAGGGAGACAGGACGCATAAGTTGAATATAAGCGTCTGCCACAATTCTCGAAAGGTCGTACTCTAAGTGTCATAAAAAGAGAAACCGTAATGCTTTTTAGATTATCCAACTAGTAAACCATTTCTCTTTATATTTTTTTTAAACTTACAGAAACGATCGAGAGATCTGCTTTTTACCGAGAGCACACCATGGTGTAGCAAATATTTTAAATTAATTTAATTACTAATTTAGCAAAAAAACTCACACGTGAATATTTTACACCACAAAACATAAAATACAATATAATAATGAAGTCTCATAACTGATTTAACACCTGAAACTATTCATAATACTCGAATGCGTATTAATAATATTCATTTGTCTTCAAACTGCGCGATTTGTATTGCCGATTAATACTTAATTCGGTGATTCTTGTTAGTTTCCAAATTGATTTTTTATACATATTTTTTTGTTTCGTATACCACACATTGCACATTATTAAAATTGACAATAAAATAATAAAGAACAACAAATTTATATAGAAACTACCCCAGAACAGACTTAAGCCTAGCAAGGCAGAAAATTTCATTTGTTATAATTATTTAAATTGAATATGTATTTAAATTTAAGATGAAGTGATCTCTAGAAATAAATAAAAAGTTTTCTTTTTTAATATATATTTTTTATTTGTACAAAGCAACCAAACATGGAAGTCTCTGTGGGTACACATAACAACGTAAAGTGGTAGAAAAATATATCAATAGTACTTATTCGCATTCATGTATAACAACATCAGGCACCCAGGACTGCTCATCGCAATCGCAGAGGGTAGGACCGAAGGCACAAATGGCAGAGGCCGACCGAGAGACGCCTATATGGACCAACTGAAGAGGGACATGAGCTGTGGCTCATACATGGAGTTGAAGAGACTGGCTGAGAATAGGGAGGAGTGGAGAAGAAAGTCCAAACTCGTTGAAGACCAATCCAATGGATTGTAACTCATTATATATATGTATATACGAGTATATTCGATTACCTATTGACATGGTCTTAGTTTTTTTAACAAACTTTGTTTGAAATTGAACTAAATATATCTCGACTTACTATTTTAAGTGGTATATGGATGTATAACTCGGAGTATATTTGTTGGTAAATAAATGGTACGTACTTCAGATAGTACGTTATTTATTAGATAATTTTATTAGGAAGGTACATTGAATATTTTAACACGTGACAGTGTTTAGATGATAGGAAGTAGATATTAGTACATCGGGTGAAGAAAAGTACCAAATTGAATTTTTAAACAAAGAAAGTTTGTTGAACTATTAATTGCTTTTAGGTAAGAGGTTAAATTTTGTTTATATTGATATGTTATGTAGGTATTAATACTTCATATAAAAATAATTTCAAGGAAAGGATTGAGAGACACGTGTGGTTGTTTACAAAAAAAAGTAGATGCTTGTGCTAGGAGTGAAAGAGTAGGTATTTTTGTGGTGAGGACAAAGGAATGAACTAATAAAAATGATGTCACAACAAAATTCGAGGCAGTTTTGTCTAGAAATTAAGAGAGAGAGGTTAATTCTTAGAGACAGTTTTTATTTGGTAATCAAGGGAGGCAGTTTTGTCTTGGAATTAGGAGAGAGAGGTTAAAATCATAAAAGCAGTGTTGTATTCAATTTGTTTTTCGTTGTTGACATTTCTTTCTCCGAGTAATAAATATAATATTTCTTTTAGTGATTATTTCCACAATGGAAATAATAAGAAACTCATCCTAAAATTTTATTATAATTTTACATTAAATTCAGTGTCTCGAAGCAGCGAATTTGGCAGAAAATCACCTTACTCGAAGCTAAGAAATTTTATATATTATTATTTATTTAAATTTTGTAATAGATATTTTTATCGTTACGACTTTGCCTTTCTTCTTGGAGTATCAAAACTCTTGTTTGATAAGTCTCAAATAAGTGAAATTTCTGTAGACAAAGGATTGATGAATTTTATATAATGTTTTAATGAATATGTTTATGAGACTGTCACTGTTAATTATTTTATTTTCCCAAATTAATAAAATTTGGATAACTAATATTATTTGTAAATTTAATTTATAGACATTACTTGATAATAAGAGCAGGGACGGACTCAGAAACATTGAATAAATTTTATTTTATGATATTTTGAATTCTAACACAAGCATGAATTTTAAACTCATATTTATTTTATGTAAATATCTCTTATTATATCATAAATTAACTACCCACTTACCCACCCACAAGCTGTCACTTGGCCGACAGTTCCCAGTGTGAGAAAATTAAGTCAGAAAGTGCTGGTGCCTTCCCACTACAAAAAATTCTGACCCCACAGATTATATTTATATATTTATATTATTTGCATGCTATGTATTATATTTTTCTTAATTTATCATATTGTATACTAATGAGGCTGACAATAGTGAATGGAAGGCTGTGTTCAGATCGAATTTGGCGAGGCAGGTGCCATTTTCACTAACAAACCAATTTTTATTGTTATATTAACCAAAAATAGTCAGTGATTGAATTTTGTCAAACTCTGGTTCAGTAAAATATTTCATCTCGATGCGCCCCTGGCGCTGTAGACAGATTCTAGTTATGTATGAAACCATATGCCTTTTATAAATAAAACTGCATTCAAAACTAATCTGTAATATAATTACAGAAATAAACTTTCGATAACGTTGAATCATAAGTTTGATAAAATATTATTTCATTGACTATTTCTAACAAATAACATGGATTTCTGGTGTACATAAAAAATTTGATATTTATTCTTGATTGTTATTGTGTGTTGTTTTCTTTGTGTATTTTCAGCAATAAGGTAAGGCTTTTATACTTGCTAACGTTGAGTATAAAAGGAAATAATTTATTAATTACTAACCTTTATGTACAACAGAAGTTTAATTTTGATTTTTATAAAATTATGCTTTTATGTGTTCTGAATAGAAATTATTGTTTGTTTTCCACTGATAAAATTTTCTTTTATAAATCGTACATACAACGTAGAAAGGGTCCTTTACGTAAATTTTCTTTCCTCTAGATGTATCATGAGCCAATTTCTTTGAAGAAACGAAAATTGTTGAATTTAGCGACCGACACTTTTGACGGATCTTACGTTAAACGTTCGGGAATAATTTTAATTACGGTGAAGTGTGAACTGATATGGGTAGACTAGCGAGTATATATTATTATGTACGTATGACATCTTTACACACAACGAATATAATTATTCATAGATCTTATAAGTAGGTAGGTGATATGAAAGTATTTTTGTATTATTAAATTTTAATCGGAATATTATAAAGACGTAATTGCGAAAAGAAATTTATAAATTTGCATAGATTGGATAAACTCGATTCCTTTTTAGTTTAATTACTTCCAACTCAGAGGATAAATACGTATTTATTCTCTCGTCGAAATAAATAAATATATTTTATTTATTTCCTGTCAATGTGGTCTCAACGGTTTTTCTTTTTCTTCCTCTTGTGGGGAGGGACCACGACAGAAAATGGTTGCCGTTTGTCCAGGATATAATGTCTGTCATTGCAGGCATTAGACATTGGGTTACTATGTAGCGAAGGAAAGTTTTCTGTCATAGGCTATGACAGAAAATGGCGTGTGACCAGAATTATCTTTGTCATTGCAAGGGTAAAATTCAGATTCGGTCATAGCAGAAATAGATTTGAGCTAGTATAGTTAGTTGGAAGAAATAGATAAATATCCAATCTTTAAATTAATTGTCTTACAGAGGAGGGGGGGGGAGAGATAGATTAATAGTCTTATGGAAGAGAAGGGGAGTTTCTACACGAGAAGCAGAATTTTTGTCTTGGGGGGGCGGTGAAATTTTCCAGTATTTTGACTTTGACTTTGAGTCACGAGGTCCCGGGTTCGATTCCCGGCCAGGGCAAAATGAAGAATGACCTTTTTCAAATTGTCCTGGGTCTGGGTGTTACATGTATATGTGTTTAGTGCATTGTATATGTGTATCGCCGTGTTAGTACCCATAATACAAGATTCATATCTTAGTTTGGGACTAGCTCGGTCTGTGTGAATTGTCTATACGTGTTATGTTATGTAATTATGTTAGAACTCTCTGCCTATCCTTTAAGGGGGTGACTCGCATTTCAAAATTGATGACAGAAGACGACGAATATTATAGAACACATTATGAACACTAAAAATACGTTAAATTAATTGAATCAAGGGCAAACTAAATAAAATTGTTAGCATATTTTTTTTTTATATCTATTAGAAAATAAATATATTATTAGTTTTACAAAAACGAACTCGATAGATAAAATTTGTTGTTATATGACTAGTGAACTGGTAATAATATTATGTATTGATCTTAAGTGGATAGTGGGTTTAAAATATGTACCTATTGATATGTTATGTATATAGAATGGTAAACATTTTTTTTGTTAGTTATTTATTTCAGTTATGTGAGAGTTAAACGACCTACCTTGAAATAATTTTTGAAGGATGAATTTTATGGGGTTTTTGACTGTTGAATACTGTAATAATTTATGGGGTTGAGATGTGTGTCAGTAGTAATATTTTTTTTTGTTAGATATGTATAGTTTTATATATATAGGAATGTCATTCAATAGTTGGTCGGTTTTATTATATAGAAGTGTATTTTAAATTGTGGATATGTTCGGATTTGAATATGTATGAGGTTGCGGTATTGTCAGGTGGATTTAATTTGGGTAAATATGATTTTACAGATATTAATTATAGAAGATGGAACTGGGTTATGAAGAAAAACGTTATAAAAGAAAAGGGGAAAGAAAAAAAAATAATAATATGTCGGTTTTGCTCAGATCTTAACAAAATGAATATGAAATAATATTATTTCATAAATGACGAATCTGTAGGTATAATAATGCGGGTAGGTATGTGTTTTGATCTGATGAGTTAAGTAGATTTATCACTTTAGATAAAAAAACTGTTCGGTTTCGACATGTATGATCGGTGAACTGAGTACAGTCGGTAATATTATTATTTTAACAAAAACGCATTTGTTCGTTGTATCATATTATTATTTAGACTGAGTCTAATAATAATATTATATTAGATTGTCGCTAGCTAAGTGGAATGACTATTAAGTACCTATATGGTATTATACAATATTATTAAAATTGTCGAGCGATGTTTACAGAAATACTAGGTACCTACTGATGTTTTTTCAATATAGGTAGGACTTTGATGAAAGGCAGTAGATACATAATTATGTTAATATCAATGTGGTATTCATAAAACTTATGGGTACCTAAAATTTATGTTTTAAACAGTAAGTAGATATAAATACTTACTCGTATATAATATTATAGTGCGTAGATTTTATAGTCGATTTATGTATTTGTGTATTTATGGAACAGATTGGTTTTCATGAAATAATATGGCTTTTCAGCGCATATGTAATGTGTCTTTTGAAAGGGGAGAGTTGCATACTAAAAATGGGGTTTTTGTTGTGTGAAAATTTTTCTATTTTCTTTGGGTGCTGTGTTTGAATGAGGTGTTAGGCATGTGTGTTAGTGAGACATGGACGTGGCTGAGGAGGGATGAGAGTGGAATGAGTGCTGTGGAGATGTGATCATTGAGACGAATGGTTGATGAAGCATTACATGAATGGAATGTAAGAATGATGAAGAGAGTGTATTTTTTTTGTCTGAAGGGGAGGGTGTGAAAATGTGTGGACATACCGGAACTGCGTGACTTGACCACGTGGATCAAATTCACAAGGACTGTCGCGTGTTGGGTGGGAGAAATCGATGTGAATGTTTGAGGAATGGGGTGGATGTGGATAGAGAGAAGGGAGTGTCTGGGAATGGATCAACATGGCGATCTGTTTCTCTTTGCCTGCCTCACCTGGGATGCGGCGTGAGTGTGGTATGGTACCATAAAAAATTAATCAGTTGGTAATTGGCTATTATGATTAATAGTTTCAGGGTTAATTCCAGTCATGAGGGGGTAGGGGTTAATTTTTTTTATTTTTTTTTAACTGATTAATTAAGTTTTCAATTTTTTTATGATGAAATTGGGTGAATTTGTTGATTTTGGCGGTACTGTGATGTAAGAAATGAAACTAGATCGTGAGAGTTTTCATAGTAAAATTTACTATAGGATGTATGGAAGAGAAATATGAATGTGTACAATATGGAAATTTATTTTAAAATTTATGTTCACACATAAAGAAATCAGTATCGTGAAGGAAAAAAAATTTTAGGAAAAGAAATGTGGTAATAATTATGTACAATATAAAAACTGACTAATACTTATGTCAACAGATATACATAATTATAGAATAGGGTCGGTATTATTATATATGATATAGTAATATCAGTTTATATTGGGTACATACTATTAATATAACATACGACGGAGTTTGTATAAATGAAAACATGTGAGAGTAATAATTATAGTGAATTAATTGTACGTATGTCATGTGTTTGGATGTACCTAAGGTTGACACGTGGGACGGTAGATATATACCTATTATTTATAATTCGGTTATGTATATTGAATGTGTATTCCAACCACTTGAGAGTCGGTACAAAGACATTTGTACCTTAACAAAATGTTTTGGTAAGAAATTATAAATGTGTTTATTTGACTTGTATAGTGCTGTAAGCATGCGATTGTTTACAAATTAATTATAGGATAGTGGGTAATACAAGTGTGTGGTTGTTTATATAGGTATAGGATTGTGAATGATTTTAATCAATATAGAGAATTGGAAAGTTAGTGTCAGTGGCGTAGCATATTGATTGCGTTGTGAAATATTTTTCTTTGTTTGTTAAAAAAAAAAAAAAAATTTCTTTTAAGAAAATAATTTCCTCACCTTATGCAAGCCCGGAAAATTAATTTTCTGAGGGGGCGTGACATGGTCTTAGTTTTTTTAACAAACTTTGTTTGAAATTGAACTAAATATATCTCGACTTACTATTTTAAGTGGTATATGGATGTATAACTCGGAGTATATTTGTTGGTAAATAAATGGTACGTACTTCAGATAGTACGTTATTTATTAGATAATTTTATTAGGAAGGTACATTGAATATTTTAACACGTGACAGTGTTTAGATGATAGGAAGTAGATATTAGTACATCGGGTGAAGAAAAGTACCAAATTGAATTTTTAAACAAAGAAAGTTTGTTGAACTATTAATTGCTTTTAGGTAAGAGGTTAAATTTTGTTTATATTGATATGTTATGTAGGTATTAATACTTCATATAAAAATAATTTCAAGGAAAGGATTGAGAGACACGTGTGGTTGTTTACAAAAAAAAGTAGATGCTTGTGCTAGGAGTGAAAGAGTAGGTATTTTTGTGGTGAGGACAAAGGAATGAACTAATAAAAATGATGTCACAACAAAATTCGAGGCAGTTTTGTCTAGAAATTAAGAGAGAGAGGTTAATTCTTAGAGACAGTTTTTATTTGGTAATCAAGGGAGGCAGTTTTGTCTTGGAATTAGGAGAGAGAGGTTAAAATCATAAAAGCAGTGTTGTATTCAATTTGTTTTTCGTTGTTGACATTTCTTTCTCCGAGTAATAAATATAATATTTCTTTTAGTGATTATTTCCACAATGGAAATAATAAGAAACTCATCCTAAAATTTTATTATAATTTTACATTAAATTCAGTGTCTCGAAGCAGCGAATTTGGCAGAAAATCACCTTACTCGAAGCTAAGAAATTTTATATATTATTATTTATTTAAATTTTGTAATAGATATTTTTATCGTTACGACTTTGCCTTTCTTCTTGGAGTATCAAAACTCTTGTTTGATAAGTCTCAAATAAGTGAAATTTCTGTAGACAAAGGATTGATGAATTTTATATAATGTTTTAATGAATATGTTTATGAGACTGTCACTGTTAATTATTTTATTTTCCCAAATTAATAAAATTTGGATAACTAATATTATTTGTAAATTTAATTTATAGACATTACTTGATAATAAGAGCAGGGACGGACTCAGAAACATTGAATAAATTTTATTTTATGATATTTTGAATTCTAACACAAGCATGAATTTTAAACTCATATTTATTTTATGTAAATATCTCTTATTATATCATAAATTAACTACCCACTTACCCACCCACAAGCTGTCACTTGGCCGACAGTTCCCAGTGTGAGAAAATTAAGTCAGAAAGTGCTGGTGCCTTCCCACTACAAAAAATTCTGACCCCACAGATTATATTTATATATTTATATTATTTGCATGCTATGTATTATATTTTTCTTAATTTATCATATTGTATACTAATGAGGCTGACAATAGTGAATGGAAGGCTGTGTTCAGATCGAATTTGGCGAGGCAGGTGCCATTTTCACTAACAAACCAATTTTTATTGTTATATTAACCAAAAATAGTCAGTGATTGAATTTTGTCAAACTCTGGTTCAGTAAAATATTTCATCTCGATGCGCCCCTGGCGCTGTAGACAGATTCTAGTTATGTATGAAACCATATGCCTTTTATAAATAAAACTGCATTCAAAACTAATCTGTAATATAATTACAGAAATAAACTTTCGATAACGTTGAATCATAAGTTTGATAAAATATTATTTCATTGACTATTTCTAACAAATAACATGGATTTCTGGTGTACATAAAAAATTTGATATTTATTCTTGATTGTTATTGTGTGTTGTTTTCTTTGTGTATTTTCAGCAATAAGGTAAGGCTTTTATACTTGCTAACGTTGAGTATAAAAGGAAATAATTTATTAATTACTAACCTTTATGTACAACAGAAGTTTAATTTTGATTTTTATAAAATTATGCTTTTATGTGTTCTGAATAGAAATTATTGTTTGTTTTCCACTGATAAAATTTTCTTTTATAAATCGTACATACAACGTAGAAAGGGTCCTTTACGTAAATTTTCTTTCCTCTAGATGTATCATGAGCCAATTTCTTTGAAGAAACGAAAATTGTTGAATTTAGCGACCGACACTTTTGACGGATCTTACGTTAAACGTTCGGGAATAATTTTAATTACGGTGAAGTGTGAACTGATATGGGTAGACTAGCGAGTATATATTATTATGTACGTATGACATCTTTACACACAACGAATATAATTATTCATAGATCTTATAAGTAGGTAGGTGATATGAAAGTATTTTTGTATTATTAAATTTTAATCGGAATATTATAAAGACGTAATTGCGAAAAGAAATTTATAAATTTGCATAGATTGGATAAACTCGATTCCTTTTTAGTTTAATTACTTCCAACTCAGAGGATAAATACGTATTTATTCTCTCGTCGAAATAAATAAATATATTTTATTTATTTCCTGTCAATGTGGTCTCAACGGTTTTTCTTTTTCTTCCTCTTGTGGGGAGGGACCACGACACTATGTATTATTTTTGTGCACAATCTTGGATAAGACCACCACATCCTCCGATGGTTGCTTTGTTAATTATTAATGTAAATATATATTAGTACAAAAAAGATATAAAAAAAGAAAATCTGGCTTAAGACAACAACAGACGATGTTTTTTTAGAAGACTGATCAATATTATTTTGTTTATCTCGTTTAAGTATGGTAGTTGGTGGGCAGCAAATAATCGAAAAAACAGCAAAAAAAGATATATATACCATAGACAATTATTTTTTGTCATGTAGTTTTGTATTGGGGAAACTAAAATCTTCGATATTATAATTATATTTGATACAAATCTCAACGATTGAAAAACACTTGAAAACCATTGTTTGATGATTTTATCCCGTGGAGCACCCGGTAAAGAATTGGTCTCCCACTCTTCTGCGTAAGTTTTCGAGTGTCCTGTAAAAGGCAGGTGTTCGAAAAAAATAAGACATTTTACATCTTAAATTCAGCGTTGAGGTTTGCCACCCATCCTGAATGTCTTGATTTTATACTGGCACGAAGAGGACAGTTTGCATGTTTCTTACATGCAGCTGATCTGCTGGCTACCCCACTTGTGGGATATGCCGTGATGGTATAGTAGTAGTAGTAGTAGTAGTAGATGATTTTATCGTTGTTCGTATGAATTATTTTGTACCTTGGTTAACCTTGCAACGGCACAGGTCAGTCGGTCATCAGAAAATTGCGACCGCAGTAAAAAGCGCTGCTGCATTCGATTCCAGAAGCGATTATTATTGTACATAAAATAATGAATGTATAATCGGTGAAACATTACACGGCTGCCGGTTGTGGTGAAAAGTTTATTTTATGGTTATTTGTTATGATGAGTAACCAGTGACCACGAAATTATGTGTGTTTGCGGTTTAAAATTACGGGTTTACTATGTAATAGGTATTATTTTACTCTATCAACTTTCTTCACCCATGGGACCTCGAAAACAGACACAAATTCACCATGAATATCAAATATAAACAATTTAACTTATTTCATACTATGTAGCTTGACCAACATTCCAAAATTTTATTTTTTTCCGCGATTAACAAGTATTTGCAAATCTCATAATAATATTCGTTTTGTCCAAGGTGAAAGAATGAGTAAAAGATATCTCGAACGTCCAAGAATCGCGTTTCTTAGCCATGTGAATAATATATTCGGAAGAGTTAATAGAAACCGGCGTGCATATAATACGAGAAACAGCAAGAATATTGAGGAAATAGAATAGTGTGCAAAGATATGTCAAATCGTTGTTTGACATATCTTTGCACACTTTCGCCATGAAGATACATAGGTTTTGTCCTAAACCATATAATATTTATTTCGGAAAAATTCCTCTAATCTTTATTTTTATATACACGGCGTGAGCCTTTCACATGTTAATTAAAGAGTTCAACAGAGAACAAAACACAATAATTATCAGAAAGTCAAGAGTACATTTTTGTATAAATTTTGAGTAATTATATGCCAAAAAACAGTCAATAAAATAAAATAATGCAAAACAGAAGAAGTCAATTGGAAACTATAGGTCTTGTTGTATATGTACGAGTAAAGAACAACGAGTTCAATAATTTAACAAAAAATATACTCGTTATTTTGTAGGCTTTTCTGCAAATTATAATCGGTTCAGTACTCCTCGTTATTTACAGAAACCAGGTCAGAAATACAATTGCACAAAAAAGACCGTACATAGTAAATAATAAAAATAACATATTGATTTGAACCACAGCCAAATGAAATTGTCTAACGGATTAGAAACTCTCGGGGGCGATTCGTTATACTGTGCTTTGTTTTGAATTAAGCTGTTTGAAAGCTAAAAAGTTGGGAGCTTTCAAAGCATTATTACCGATTCTTTTCGTTTTTTTTACATCGTTAAATATTGTTTCAAAGACAATTTTTACGATTCAACTGAATTATTTTTTTCAAAGCACGTGTTTTATTTGATTCTTGAAATAAAAGTTGTTACATCTTTTGCTATGTCTCTCTTTTGTTAACTTTTTGATTTATAATGAAAATGGATGGTTATCTGTAAACTTATAAAAAACTGGATTTCATAAAGTTTAATTAATTGATAGACAACAACTAAAATTTTGCAATGAAGTAAGCTATCCATAACAACATATATCTGTAATTTAATAACTTGAAAATTGTGTTGGCATGATTTCATATAAATATTGAGAGTTTCATTTTATTTATTTGATTTTTTTGTCTCATCAACAGGTGCGTAATGTAAATGCTTTAAATACTCGCCATTTTCAAGAGAACAAATTCACTGTAAGTAATAGAATTGTGTCGTGAAAATTGAGTAGTCTAGGGAAACGTATTCGATAATTTGAATACTGGTGACAAACGATTTGATAGTTTAAATAGAAATGCGGATACTTTAAAGATGATATTCGTATTGAGAATGCCATGAATTAGATCGGCATTTTTAACGCATTACGCACGGAATTTCCCAATCGCATGAGTTTATTAACTCTTCATAGCACATTTCGTACATCTTACGTAGCACATCTATTAGTCCCCGACGCATGATTTGTTCTTATAATATCATGTCTCGGAGGAATGTAAGACAAGGAAAATAATATCATAGAATAAAATTATTATCTGTATTTATCATATTATTATTTCGCCATCATTCGGAAGAAAGATTTTGTCATCGTTAAAATTCATGCGGTGGAAAGGAGTGGAGTTTTATTAAATAAATACACCATGAATATATAATTCCTATTGTATAGACTAGAGATTATAATATTATATATTATATCAGTTAGTAAAAACTTCATATCAATGTATGCATCTTATTTTTTATGACTTAAACATGACGACATATAAATTCGTTACGTGCAGTAAGCTCAAAATCTATTTATTTCTTTATTCATTCTTTACGAAATGTGCATTCAAATTATCAACATTCAGAGGGCGAGTTTATCGCAGGAGCGGAATCCCTTCCAACTTACCAAATCTATATTAACTTTGTAAACTGGCGTAATAGTTGGTATCTATCTATACAGTTAGGCCATTTCCCACAAGTAAGATATGCCAGTAGCCATTACTGCATGTAAAAACATAGGAGCTGTCTTCTCTGTGCCAATGTTAAATAAGAATAAGAAGGGTAAGTTATTTATTTATCGTGTCGAAATCCAGAAAAAAACCGATCTAACCGATCTCCAGTACTGTGCAAAACGCACAGCAGGTGGAGATGCGTCAAAAGTATCCTCCATAGTGCAAGTGACAGGGCACAATGGACACCACAGCCACACGCTCCAGATTCGTCTTGTAGGAAGTCCCATCGTCCTTTATTGTCACGGCAGTTTCCTACACCAGATCTTAGTCGTATCAAAAATAACACAGGATCTTCCATGTCCCATAGTCTAGATCGCCTCCTGCAGCAAGGTGTTCTTGGGCTAGGAAAGGTTCGTTTATTTACGGATCCTCCGCCCACCAGCGTATGCGTAGAAGGATAAGTAAGAACATATTAAAAAAAGGCACAGAAATATCAAACGTCTTTATCAAAACTAAAATAAAAAAAGCACCCTCAACATTACATTTTATAACCTAATCAAAAATTTTAGTTCCCACTACAATATACTAATTGTAGACACAAAATACGCTTTTTAATTAAATGTCTGAATTAGCTTTGTTGGGTGTGTCCTATTATATAATATCAAACAGGTATACACTATGTAGGTTTAATAGTCACTTTTGACGGCACATAATATTGTTGTATATAACTACTCTATCCATAATAAAAGTAAATATGGTATAGTGGTGCATGCATAATATAGTATAATATATACATTCATATAATTTTATACTATATATTCGCTTTCTATAGCTGTTAACAGTATAAGTTTGACCTAATTCTGTGAAAAGAGGAAAATTCGTTAACTACTTATAAATAGATGTTGCAACATATTATTTCACTATACATTTTTAATGGTAAACAAAATTGATTTTTGTGAATGAATAATAACCGTAATGCTTTTTGTGTCAATTGTCATAACGTGGATTCAATGTAATCAATAGAAAAAAAAATACATTATCCAAATGAACTTATAGGTCTGACAGATCGTGTGTGTAACAGTGATATACGAAAAGAATGTGGAATGAAATTTGGTATTATAACAAGGATGAATGTAAATAAGTTAAGATGGTTTGGGTACGTGGAAAGAATGAATGAGGACAGAATGACCAATCAGATATATTTGGCTGAGAGAAATGGTGCTCGGAGACGTGGACGTCCGAAGATCAAGTGGCAAGATCATTTAAATCAAATCACCACATTGAACAGGGGAGCATGCATGAGGAATTGTATGACAGTGACGGAAGCGAAAGATGTATGCAAGTATAGAAGGAAGTGGTTCTCGATCCTTTCTGTCTACCCCGCGAGGGAAGCGGCGTGATGGTATGTATGTATGTAAATTTGCTTGTAATCGATGTATGTACACTTGTACAGTAAAGAATAAATAAATAAACTAATATGCCATTATGGCATGTCTCACAGGAGGGGTAGCCAGCAGGCCAACTGCGTATAATAAACATGCAAGCTGTCCTCTCCGTGCCAATAAAAAATAAGATATTCAATATGAGTTAAGCTCATATTGCTTATCGCTCAATTTAAGAGAAGGATAGATAATGGAAACATAATTTAAAATATCATTATTATTCACTATTTGTTAATAAAGCTCTTCTCGATATGGCGAGAAAAGGTTCTTTATCAATTATGTCACCACTTTCCACAACAGTCATCTAACAGGAAAGATAAAGTGTTAATATTGAATGAGGTGGCTCATAGCCTGATAGTAAAGCGTCGGACTATTAAATCGGGTATCTCAGGCTCATATTTTCACTCACGGCCTACTTACTACACCTTCACTTTATAAGTATACTGCTTATTATAGTTAGAGTATGAAGAGTATATTTGGGCTCATTACAAACCGTGATTTTTCAATTTCGAAACAAAAAAATTGTTCATTTAATTATAAAGAATAAGCGTCCCTCCCGTATTGCAGTGAATTTATATCACACTTTTGAGTGTACTGTATTCTCTGCACCATAAAATACAATGAAAGTTACTCAGAATTCTTATCCACTATGTCGGTGTTTAGGTTGTAGAATTTCATAGCGAAATATGTAAATAAAACAAGTGTTTGACAAGATTGACACTGTACTAACAAGACGAAAGTCGTCTCTTGCGTAAATAAATCGAAAATTTGAACTATATGTACATTTGTTTAATTTATTTAGTTACTCAGAATTAATGGTTTTTCTCATAGCCGAATAATGAATGTCATAATATTATGACTATTAGCAGATAGGTATAGTGAAGTTTATTATCAGTTATATATAATTTTATCCTTAATGAAAACCTTCGTCGAGTCATTCTGATAGATCACGTAGAATATCAACATGAAATAGAGTCCTTTTAATGTCCTCATATTGAGATCCTTACGATTGCTGAGAGGCATAAGATGGGATATAAAACTAAATATATTATTACGCACCAGATATTATGAGACTTTGGTAAGGATATCAACTCCCTAAGCTATATTAAAAGTGAATAATGTAGTGGTATTAAGAATTACTTTTAAATCTTTTTAATTAATACCATCATGCCATATACAAAAAGTGGGGTAACCGGTAGATTAAAACCACACAATACATATACAAGTAGTCCTCTTCGTGTCAGTGAAAATTGAGAGGTTTAGGATGTATGGAATACTTCATTGTTCAATTACAAATTGATATTTGTGTGAATTTAATTTAATTTAATTAATTTAAAACCCCACTTGTGGGATGTGCCGTGATGGTATAAAAAAAATAATTTTATTCATTATTTATGAATCGTTTTATTTCCTCACGCCGTATCCCAAATGGGGTCGGCAGAGAGGATAGAGCGCCATATATCGTCCCTCTTCTGACTAACTGTCGTATCTGCCTAAATGTAAATTGTTCAGGAGAGCGTTTTTAGTGTTTTGCCGTGCATATTTTTGTCTCTCCAAGTTATATGATACAGTGTAAATATATCACATTATTTTATTTGTACTTATTCTTATATTATATCTCAGAATTATTTTTGTGATGAAATTTTGAGGAATTAATAGATACAACACATTTTATTTAGAATAATTCGTAAATACGACAACAAATCAAAAAGCTTTTCCAGGATAACGGTAACAGTTACAGGTGTGATCTTTTCAGTGAGAACATGCAGGACACATATAAATACACATTGGTGATCATAACTCGATTTCGCCAAAAATATCAGATACGACAGTTAGTCAGAAGAGGGACGATATAATTGTATAACTGCTATTTTTATTATAATTTCTTTGTAGTGATTTGAAATATTATAACCAATGTACAGTGAAGAATAAAATAAATAAATGTATTTATCTAAACCTACATACTTTTGTAGCTTTCTCCAAATTCATCCATTTATCATACCTACACCGGTTTCTCTGTATCAACACGTTCCTGTTTTTTAGATCTACGTGATCAAACCACGTGATTTTCGAACGTCTGCGCTTTCTTATACACTCTTTTTCAAATACTTTTATACATTAGTATTTCCTTGTTATAAATTTTAATTTAGTGCTACATTGTTAAATAATGCTATAAATATATATTAATTTATGTTATAACATTACCTAATAAATACAGGCATACAAAGAAAACTACTTAAGTTTTTACATCAACAAACTTTTTCTTCAGTAGTTTGCTAAATAAAACCATATGTTTATACAACAACAATCAAAACTTTAACATAATAAAATTGTAAGACATTTTCAGTACCTTAAACTCTGCGGGGGACAATTTTAATATTCAAAATTTCTGCTTTGTGAGTAAGTTTTCATTACAGAAAAGTGCTATTCATAGTTAGTGAAAAACACAAGTTCAAAACAAACTGAAAAAGATTTCATACGAGTGTAGAACCTCCTGCTTAAATTAGAGTCCGTTCACATGCATGTTTGTTTATATATACTAAAAACTCCTTTACTATCAAAAATTGTAATTAAACTTCCTATTTATTTGCAATGATGTAGATTATATTATGAATACATGATTCTTAAATGACGTGTGATAATATTCGTAAAAAATATTTGTTCCTTGTATTGAGAGACTTTATGTGTAGCTTCATGGTAAACCAGCGAACTATCAGACGTGAGATCTGGAATTCAAACCCTTCTGCTGTCAATCCACTCCACCTATCTATCTATCTATCCATACTAATCACGGCAAACCTCACAAGTGAGGTATTAAGCGGACAATTGCATGCAATAAACATGCAGATTTACCCCCAGTGTTTTTTTTTTAAAAGAAATTCAGGATGGGTGGCATGCATGACGACAACGAGTTCTGCTCAAATTTGAGGGAATCAATTTATGTTTTACTGCAAATTTATATAGTATTTTTTTTTTTTATATTTTTATAAATATTTTTTTTTTTATAACATGTATTTATTGAAAAATAAAAATAATGAATTAAAATTGTAAATGTTAATTGTATGTTATGTAAAGTATTCCGAATACCTTCCTTTTACAGGATAATCAAAATTTCACAGAAAAGACTGGAAGACCTATTTTTTTTTATTCGGGGACTATACAGTTTAATTTATATGATAAAAAATATTCCTTATACTTAATACATATTTGATATTAACAAAAACACTGTTTACTTTTCACTATTGATTTATTACTCGAGTATTTTCGTTACGTAAGACTGACATTTTCAAGAGAACAAGAGAAGAGTTCTCTGTCATGAAATGTCAAGCTGTCTTTTCACAATGTGAACACACTAACTCTAGATCATTTATATTGAATGGGAAATTATCAAGAAAAATACAATTTGTGATTTCTAGACCAAAGCTGGGTTTTAAAAGCTAACAGTACAATATAACAAGAACATAGAACACTGATATTCAGCTTCCTGAGCTTTTTCATTCCCGTCATTTTCCCTTTGAATATTTTCTTTTGAGAGTTTTAATATGAAAACGGAATGTCTGAAAAGTTAAAGACACAGAAGAGAAGACACAGAACAAGTTTTCCCAAGAGTTTTCAGAGTGAGATGAGTTATTCTTTAGAGTATGATAAAAAATACATTCAGAATGTTTAGGCAACTTGGAATTGCTGTATAAAATGTTGAGCTTTAAAGTTGTCCTTCAACTTTAACATTTCAATTCATATGTACCTAATGTCGGTTTTATTTATTTATTAATTCATTCTTTACTGTACCTACATTGAACACAAACAATTACAATCGTAGAAGGTATACATTCAAGTTAGATTTATTATTATTATTATTTGGATGATTTGTAAAGCGCCGTTTTGTGAAAAAAAAATCCACCTCAAGGGCGCTCTTTGCTAACTAAGGCTAGATACAATCAATATAGATTTATCGCAGCATAAATAATTTCAAATTAAAAGAGCAGCGACATTTTATTACGAAAATTATTACTTAAATTAAATTCATAAAAGTATTTACCACTCACTTGTGACTAGTGAGAAGAATTTGACAGTTCATTTGTTCCATATAAGTTTGATCTCATATTTTTCGTATAGTAAAAGTACTTAAAACTCGTACTCATGATAATGAAATATTTTTACAAAATACATCAAAGTTAACTCATCTTAATAAGTGATGGAATCTAACAATATTACCTTTCATCTCAATTAAGTCGTGTAGTACTCGGCCTTCCATTCTTTTTCGTAAGTTTTCAAATGCATTATAAAAAGCAGGAGTTCGATAAAAGACATAAATGTCCATGTTAAAAAATTATCAAAAACCAAAATTATTAGAAGCACCGGAAGAGCAAAACTTTTGCTGAAGCTTTTGTTATAGGCAATAGTAAAATAAGAATATAGAAGATAGCTTTGAAGTATGATATCGAATAATCACATGGTATTATCGAACTTGCAAAGATTGTCCGCGAAGTTCGAGTCATTGCACTTAACTTCCATATTATAATACGATAAGAAAATAATAAAAGTTGAGTAAGAAATTTAACTTTGCAAAATACATTTCCATTCCTTGATCTGTTCTACGTTTCTTTATAGTGTCTTTCAACAATCTATATTGTTTTTTTTTGTAGACAGGTAAGTATATGAATAAGGTTGTGAGAATTGTTTTGAATTGGGTATAAGTTCTATAACGCCTAGGTACAGTAAGGATGAGATATCAAGAAAACAAATAATTATCTCTGCACATTAAATTCTTCGTATGAAAAAATATGAAAGAAATAAGATTTTTAAGTATTCGGTGTCAACTGAGTAATCATTTCTACAAGGTAACCTTTGTATAGCATCTCCGATACTGATACGATACGACACTACACGAATAGTGTACTGTAAAATGTGGGTGAAATGAAAAAAAAGGACGTTAATTGAAAAAAGACCCACCTCACACATGGATGTCTTAAGAGTTGTAGGCTTATATTTATTCGCGCAATCAAAGCAATATTGTCCTCAATGGTGGGCCATTGGGCAGGTGAAACATGTCAGTTATAATTTGAAAATCTCAAAATATGGTAGCTTTTATTGTTCTCCTCATAACTTATTTTTCATGAATCATTCCACTGCCAGAAGCTTCACTATTTTTCTATCTTTTCAAGTTTTCTCTTAGAGATTTCCAACCAGATTTTTGAATATAAGTCCAAATTAATAATACGTATACCACGAATTATTTGATGTTTTCGATCGAATTAAAAAAGTGCATTGTTCAAACTTATTCCATTTAAGTTATGTTAATAAATGTGTGTGTGCACGTGTGTTTTTAATTTCGTAATAATCATTTCTCTTTCTGTTCTTGATTGTGTTTGATAGTGTGTGTTTTATTGTACTGTTGTTGTGTGCATCACTCATCGAAAAGGTGAACACTGTCATGCTGAGTGGTGTTTTCTTTTACTTCAAATAAATAAATAGATAAATATTTTGAATGTTTTCTTAAGTATTCTACAATGCACATCCGTAACTTGATTATTTAAACCGCGATCAATTTCGGTAAACCTATATGAAATCGATCGCAGTTTAAATAATCAAGTAACGGATGTGCATTGTAGAATACTTAAAAAAACATTCATAATGTCTCGTAATTGTTACATAGTTAATCCTTCTAAAATAGCTGATATAGATAAATATTGTCTAAAATACATTTTCTCCTCCTTTATATTTCAGTGATTTAAATTCTTTGGTTGATTTAAATTATTGGAGTGTCAAATAAATAGTTCATTTACACACCTGGATAATATTATTCTTTTTGCCAACAATCCTACAACCCAATCGTGAGTACTTTTGTGTTATTAAAGTTAACTGTAACTGCTTATACTATATAAACTTTTAAACTGTGCTTATATGTATATCTAACGGTGAACACTTAAAAGTTGGAATAAAACTTATAGCAAACGACAAACACAAGGAATAAAAGTACAACTACACACCTACAGTATGTACTATTGTATTACCACCGAATGTAATTCTAGTAACACCTTCTCACATACAAGAGATTCATAAAGCGATATCAGTATAACAACGACATCAGAGGGCTAGGAATGTTATGGAAAGAGGTGACGCAATCGGCGCAGAGTCGCTCTGAATGGAGACTGGTTTCTGCCCTGTGCTCCCTAGAGGATTGTTGAGGGCGATGATAATTAGTATACCTATACTTTACAGTGGAGCACCTGGCAAAGAATTAGTCTTCCACTCTTTTATGTAAGTTGGTGTGTTGAGTATCATGTACAAGACAGTTGTTCGCAAAAAAATAAAGATATTTTTCTTCTTCTTCATTTTAGCGATTTTTGGTATTAAGCGATAAATCTTTTAAATAGAATTGAAATATATAATTAAATCAAATAAAGTTATTCTAAATGTTTACCCAGTTTGTTTTGTGAAAGTAATTAAAATAAATTATAATGATTTATGTAATTACAAAAACAACGCAATGTAGATGATCCCATAATGATGAATAATGCAATGAATCCATTGACAAAAGACGTTGTGCTGGTTTTGATGGACGGATTTCATACATGTACGCCACATACAGTAATTGGATGTTACAACATTCAATATTGTTTGATTCCGTGCTCCAGATGTTAAGAATTCCATTTGTTATTCTTTGTTATCGTCTCTTGTATTGAGATACAAAAGGCCATGAAAAGAAGACAACATGCTCTTATGAAGTTACGAAAGGATATGTTCAGAACTGGTATTCGATGCAAATTTAACAAATGTGAGAAGGACTTTAGCGCAGAAATCACTGCATACGAATTTGAAATAAATTGTACACCTTTATCCTACTACCAATCTCCATGTTTCCTTTTTAAACTTGATAATGGATAAGAATACAAAAACACAGCATGGTGTTAAATAACGCAAAAACACACAAGAGGTTATTTTTCAATTTACATAAAACTTGCTGAAAATTTATCAAACGATTTAACTTTTAAGCATTTGCAAATACTGGTATAATCAATTCATTTGGAGTTTGTAAATAATATGCTGCATATCAGCAAAAGAGGTACAAAGTTCATTATTTTATTATGAATACCTATATAACGAATAAAATATACAACATCTTCAATTCGGCAAGGTATATATATTTAACATTCATCCTTGTTGTCTTGTTTTTTCATTGGTACAAAGAGAGCGACTTGTATGTTTTATGGTATGTATAAGTTTGTAGGTATGTATAAATGTAGGCTACCATCTGTATGCAGATGATTTACAAATTTACTCACATTTCGAGTTGGATCAAGCACAGCTTGCACTCTCTCACATAAATGGTGAATTGGACCGCATTTCTCATTGGGCACAGCAAAGTGGTTTGTTACTGAATCCTTCAAAATCTCAAGAAATCCTAATAGGCAGTTCTCGCCTCTTACCTAAAATTCCAATTGACACTTTACCCAAACTCTACCTCAATAACTCCGAAATTTCTCTCTCAAAAAAGGTTAAGAATCTTGGTATGTTTTTCAATCAACATTTATCCTGGCAGTCTCAGGTTGGAGAGGTAAGTCGCAAATTTTTCTTTAGTCTCCACTCTCTTAGGCGACACCAAAATTTTCTTCCCCGAGAGACTAAAATACTCCTATCACAAACCTAACTTCTACCTTTGCTGGAGTATGCGGATGTGGCCTATCTGGACATCAACAACGAACAATTGATGAAACTGGAGCGTTTGCAAAACATCTGCATTCGTTTCATTTTTGGACTTCGAAAATTTGATCATATCTCTCAATATAGAAACGAGCTCAAATGGTTGAAAATGTCACAGCGTCGCAATCTGCATATTCTCTGCCTGCTCTTTAATGTTCTCCGCAACCCCTCTACTCCGAGCTACCTAAAATCTTGTTTTACGCCTTTGGCATCTCATGGTTTGCCTCTTCGTTCTGGTGCACTTGGTACGAGTACGTTAACTATTCCCACTCATCGAACATCTTTTGTCACATCTTCCTTTACTATACATGCAGCTCGGTTATGGAATGATTTGCCTTTACTGATCAGACTTGCTCCTTCAATTTCCATTTTCAAAAGTAGACTGAAACATCACTATCTTGCTCTCAATAACCCATCATAATTCCACCCCCTTCCTTGTCCCCCTTTCCCCATTCCACTTTATGCATGTATTATATATATTATTTTTTATTTTTGTATGGGTATATTTATTTATTATTTTGTATTTTTTCTATGGTTCTGGCATGTAGTTCATTATTTTTCTTATTTTTTTTTTCAAACATCAGGTTGGTTGGCAGAAATTGCCATTTGGCAATAAACCCGCCTTTTGTACAATGTACTTATTATTGTCACAATAAAGTTTATTTTATTTTTTTATTTTATTTTTATAAGTTTTATGGTTCAAAACTCACTTCAAATTTATAATCAAAATTTTTAGAACTTGAAAATAATAATATACCGTCATACTTCATATTTTCTATTATAACTATTACTCACAATATACAACGTAATGGGAAAGATTCAAGGTTTAATTTAAATCAGTAAACAATGTTCGGGTTTTCAGAAAAGATACTACTAATATACCATCACAGCATATCCCATAAGTGAGGTAGCCAGCAGACCAGCTGCAAATAATAAACATGCAAGCTGTCCTCCCCATGCTAATATAAAACCATGACATTCAGGATGGGTGGCAAACCTCATCGTTGAATTTAAGATGCAAAATATCTTAATTTTTCGAACACCTACCTTTTATAGGACACTCGAAAACTTACGGAGAAGAGTGGGAGACCAATTCTTTACCGAGTGCTCCACGGGATAACAGAAAAGATACACTAAAGACAAAGGTGATTATAAGCCTTTAAAATATATATAAAACGGTAATCATTACAAGTATTTTGGATAAATAATTTGTATTAAAATTATTTTTGAATGAATATTAATTTAATCTTTATTTTTATATGCTGTTTCCAAAAATGTAATATGTTGTGTGAAAAAGTATTAAAATAAAATTACGCATTATAGATTTTTGATAATGGACTTTTAAAATCTACATGGGTTTATAATTCGAAAAAGCTTTTAACGTTAAATATTATCAAATAATCATTTCATAATAATGTTTCAAAACGAAACTCGCAATATTTAGGAATGACAAGTTTTGAAAAATAATATTCGATGAAAAAGAAATGAGAAATGATGATAAACTATTTTAGTGTACACTCAACATATTGGCTTAACAAAAAGAAGTTTAAGGTTATTTTTAAGAATTAGATTATTGGATCATATTATTTTGGAAAAATGTGTATTTTGATACCTAATCATGTGAACAGAAAAAGAAAACAAAGCAAGCAAAGGGTTCTGAGTTAATGGAGAGCATTTAAGTATACTTCTAAACTTACTTCCTCACTCAATAAGTGTGATCAAATGGATGTATTGAATCAAGAGTTGAAAATTTCAAGCAATACCTTATCATTTTAAAATCATCATCATTTTTAAAAGCAGTTTATAAAGTGTAAACTTTGAACATTTAAAAAAAAATTTATTGGCATAATTGAATTAAATTTCACAAAAAATTTAGGAAATGATTGTAATAATATCATATATGAATAATTCTACGATAATTCCACAAAGCATCTTTTTTGATGTAAACAAGATAATTGGCATCAACATAGCATTGAATTTTTGCATTTTAAGAAGTATGAATTTACATCCCTAGACACACTTAACGGAAATTACCTGATCCGTTTGATACGGGAATGTGTCACAGAAAATGTGACAGATAATGTTAGGTACACTGTACGGTAAAGTTGGGATGACATTTTAAGGAGAGGCTTCTGTGTATAAATATATTAATAATACATATGTACGTACATAGACTGTATGTACATTATATTGTAATAATATATTAATACTATTATAACATGAGCTTAAAGCTCGAGTAATAATACTCGGAAAATTAATGTTAATTTCATTATTATGTCGAGTTTGTAAACTCTGCATATTATACTCGAAGTAACTCAAATAAATGTCGAAGCATGTTTTATCAAGTAGAAGTACTCGTATTTTTTAAAATTAATTTTTATGCGTTGATATTATGAAAGTGCGCTAAATATGTAAAATTTAAAAGGTATACAAAAAACATTGTTAAATTTTACTGTGATTCTGTATTTAATCAACGGATGATAAAATATTAATCAATACACTTATTGTTGAGTGTTTTTGCCTTGCGGCATCCTCAGGGCAAGAGTTACTTAAAATATAACGTTAGTTTTAATCAACATTTATCTTGACGATGCCGCAAGGCAAAAGTCCTCGGCAACAATTATTTAAGTGTTTATTTATCAATTGTTAATTAACAGAATTACATAGAAATATACAACGTTAGTTTTAATTAACAGTTGTGAGGACGCCGCAAGGCAAAAGTCCTCGGCAACAATTATTTAAGTGTTTATTTATCAATTGTTAATTAACAGAATTACATAGAAATATACAACGTTAGTTTTAATTAACAGTTGTGAGGACGCCGCAAGGCAAAAGTCCTCGGCAACAATTATTTAAGTGTTTATTTATCAATTGTTAATTAACAGAATTACATAGAAATATACAATGTTTTTTGGATGTCATAGAACACGTGAATAGACCACGGGGATCAAATTTAAAATGTTTATGGACAGCTGCGCATTGTTGAGTAAGCGAAATCGGCATGCATGTATGAGAAATTAGATGAAGGTGTGGGAAGAGAAAAGAGTATGAAAGGATAGCTCAATATGGCATTAAGTTCTCTCTGCCTACCCAACCTGGGACACGACGTGAGGTTAAATGGATATTGATAAAATAGATAAAGATCATTTGAGGTTTAGAAAACACAGCCTAACCTTAATTGGTAGTTTCGCGTGCTTAATAAATGTAATACATTTTATCCCAAACAAAAACGTTTTACAAAGTGCAGATGTCAGATGATCACGTGTCTTGACCACGTGGATCAAAATATTGTGTTGAATAAGATATATTTGTTTTTATGCACAAGGACTTGTATGAACATCACGGTTTTTTTAATGAATTTTGTTTTATTGCAATTCATTTCAAGGGAATTTATGTTTTGAAAGCAGGTTTTTACATTACCGCCCTTGAAAGGACAATTTAGAACAATTATAATTTTACTTAATATTTAGAGAACACACAATTTATTTTAAGCAAAATACAATAACTAACAACAAGTCTGATGAGGGTGTAACATATTATGTATCAGTGCAATGAGTTTTGTTATTCCTCTATCAAATGCATACAAAGTAATTGAAATTAATTTCCGACAAGGCGAGGTGTTTGCTTAGTGAGTATCTCACTATTAATATTAGGTATTTGGTATTTTCTCATTAGGAGACCCCACCTTGAGTTGAAAATGTTTTAGATTACGTCATAATGAAATGACAAACGACCCCTTAAAACCCTTCTCTCATTGCGTTTATCAAAATACAAACATTCATCAGTGGAGGGGCTAGATTTCGGGGGCACTAGACTTTTTAAATTGGTCATGCATTCGTTATTTTCTTTAGTTTTCACAATTCAGAATAAAAATTTCAGAAAATACTGACCTTTTCAAATGTAAACCCCGCTCTCCACTTCGGGAATATAAGAAAATTAGCGATTTTTTATTCTTGTACGGTTTATTACTTGTTATTAACAAGTTTTACAGTCATGCATGCAATTGTTGAGACAACTGGTGATATTTTGCATATCATGAATGAAAACAATGGCTATTTGCATATTTATTTATCTTTCTAATATTATACACGACGTGAGTCTTTGAAATGTATAATAAAATAAGTATGACAGACAAAAACATATACAATAAAAAATCGCAAGTCAAAATGAATGTAGAAATAACATTGTAATAACTAATGAAATAGTGATGAAAATCAATGGAAAAAATGTTTAATTAAAAACAAATGTCAATTTTAGTATGAAAAGGAAATAAAATTTAATAGGGTAGACACAGTTTAAAATAAACCTCTCCATCGTATGTAAGCGTACTGTGCTTTTTGCATGTATATAATACACGCCACTGACATTCATATACTTATTTGCTGATATGATTGATGTGTGAACATTACATTTAATAATTATGTTGGTATATAAACCCTTTCTATTATAATATACAAGATTGTATTTACCGTAATATATAATATATTATTGTATAGTTTCATACATATATCTTTATAATATCTATCTATTTATCTCAATCTCCTAATGTATTGTAACTAACTGTGGGGTAAGCGAAGAGATAGACGATGCAATGATTGCTAACACTAATATACCCTCACGCTGTATCCCAAGTGAGGTAGGCAGAGAGGATGGAATGTCATATATAATATCAATATCTATCCCTACAAACTAATTATCATTTATTTATTTATACGATTTCTCATATACGTACGCCTGTTTTTATTATTCAATATGCGTTCGTCCTTACGAATCTGTTTTTTGTACGTGATCAAGCCATGAAATTCTCGAACAAGGGCGCTTTCACGCACCTTCTTTTTTCAGATAAATATACCCTTTTCATCACCTTTCCATCATCTATTTGCTCCACATGTTCAAACCATTGCAATTTGTATTTGCATGAAACGATAGTTTGTTTGAAAACCACCTTTAAACGAACTTTGAGTTTTCATCACATCAATCCAAAATTATGGTTTTTATAGAACTTTGCAAACAGTTCTGTAATTCTATAAAAGATTTCAAGCACTCAGAACGAAATAAATTTATTTGATTAGTAGAAATTCTGTTACCATTTCATCGCAATAAAAAGAAGATTTCTAGGACGAATTTTCACCGATATATAGCACATCTTTAATTATCATCATCATCATCATCTCTGTCGGTCCCTCAATCCTGAGGATCGTGACCATCATGCCTCGTCCTGTAAACCATCTGTCTCCATGTTGAGCGATCCTCCGCCATGTGTAAGGCCCCGTGAAGTGAGCTCTGTGTGGCCTCCTTAATTATAAAGTTGCAAATAATATGTCCTCAGTAAAGGGCAAATAGACTCTAATAGATTCTTGATCTCTCTTGCTCTTTTGTGTAAATTTTCGAGAATCTTATAAAAGGCAGGTGGGTATTCGTAAAACCTCATGTATAAAACAATTAAATTAACATCTTTAACCATGATTTTTATTTATTTATTGGCATGTCGAGGACAATTAACTTGTTTATTAGATGCAGTTACATACATTATTACATAGATAATATCAATCGAGATCTAGAGGTGCTAAATGCTAAAGACAACAGGCAATTCATTGCTCAAAATACAAAGGATTGGAGATCTATTCTTTTGGAGTAAAAGGCCATACAAGGACTTTTCGGCTATCGGAAGTAAGAAAGTAAGTTAGTCCACTGTCATCCTCACTTGTGGGTACAGCATAGAAGGAAACATGTACCTACTTAGTTTTACAGTAAACAACGACATACATATATCCTGCAAAGATCATCGCTCTTACCAATGTTGTTTATTATGTTCTACAAACATTCGTATGGAGAATACACGCTATTATGAATACAAACATTTGTAATAAATAATTCTCAATTCTGTTTAAGAGATAGAACACCCCTGTATTATATCCACTCATAATGTCTTTTTTATCGTATTTGAACCAAGCCTCGATATCAGTCCGAATTTGGTTTCGGAAAATAGGCACGTTGAATGAAAAAAGATCATTATTATTTTTTGTTTGCTTTCATACATGGATGAATCGCAAGAAAATAGAAACGGTTTGAACAAAATTTAAACAATTTATTTACAGATGACAAATTTATTTGTACAGTAATTATGTTGACATGTTTTTTTCTACTGTCGATTTTTTTTTGTGTAGTAAATATTTTTATTATTATAATTTATTTATTCCCGTGGAGCACCCGGTAAAGGATCGGTCTCCCACTCATCTGCGTAAGTTTTCGAGTGTCCTGTAAAAGGCAGGTGTTCGAAAAAATTAAGACATTTTACTTCTTAAATTCAGCGATGAGGCTTGCCACCCATCCTGAATGTCTTGATTTTATATTGGCACGAAGAGGACAGTTGGCATGTTTCTTACATGCAGCTGATCTGCTGGCTACCCCACTTGTGGGATATGCCGTGATGGTATAGTAGTAGTTGTAGTATTTATTTATTTACACAAATATGAATGTATTAACGAAATTTCTCGACATGCCGTGATATAAAAAAATTCGGACTCTGGCTGCAAAATTATGGGCATTGTTAGTTTTTCTCGATAAACCCGGCCATATATTTCATAGATGGAGGAATGATTTTATCCCAGTATGGAAAATAGTGGGCACTTTATAAAATTCGCTGAAAGCCTTTGTTCCGAAAACAAACTTTAATGAAGATTTATACAGTGGGCGTCTCGTCCGACAAATCACAATCAGATCTCTTCCATTTCATAGAGTGAGAGTTGGTGGTGGGGTGATGGACTTCTACCCCTTTTCCATAAATAAATCAACACATATAGTGAATCATGTATGCGGTATTGTATATGTTAGTAAAACACGGTTTAATTATGTGAATTACGTTAATTTTTTTTTTATAAAAATTTTGAACGGCAGCGTACAGACAGCTGGATGCGAACGTCAATCATCAAGCATCAAGCAAAAATCTTAAATCTTTCGGCGACAACTCGGAGCATTCTCCGAAGAAATATTGGAATGAATGCCTTCGTTACCCGTCCATGAGACGTAATGAAGGTATTCATTCCAATATTTCTTCGGAGGATGCTCCGAATTGTCGCCGAAAGATTTGAGGTTTTTGGTTGATGCTTGATGATTGACGTTCGCATCCAGCTGTCTGTACGCCGCAATTGAAAAATACGTAGTATGAGAAGGAGAAAAAGCAGTACCTACTTGATAAAATAAAATTTTAGGTTTTGAAAAAAAAAGTATGGACAGTATATATTTTCAATGAACATGTGTGGAAATATTTTCGAAAGATAGAGTGCATACAATGTTTTTTGAATATGGAATGGAAGTTGGTGTAAAAACTAAAATTAATGTAAAATAGTTACAATGGTTTGATAGAATGACTAAGAAGAGATGCGGTTACCTGACCCTGAGTCAATAACACATTTTCACGTTACGTTTTCGTTCCGTTAGCGTTCAAATGCAGACTATGTTGCGCCAATGTGTTAATTTTCGTAACTATTGTGTATCTTAGCAACGAAATTGATACTTGCTTGCAACTTTGTCTATACTCGAACGTTAACGGAACGAAAACGTAACGTGAAAATGTGTTATTGACTCAGGCCTCTGATACGAGCAGACACTAACAGAACAAAAAATCTCTCTCGAACTTCTGAAATGAAGACTCTACGTCCGATCGCGGGAAAACGCTCAGAGACAGAATCAGAAACACCGAAATAAGAAAAATCTGCGAAACTGAAGATATCGTTCGGTGGAGCAGAAAGAGAAGACGGTTCTGGAGGGACCATTTGGACCGCATGAGTAGCGAAAGATTAGCCCACATCGCCGCGAACGAGACTCCACTAGGACGAAGATTGCCTGGAAGGCCACCCAAAAGATGGAAGGATAGTTGGTCTTCGGCGTCGCAAGAGGAAACAAATTCCGGCCAAACAGGTCAATGACCTACTGCAAGCAGAAGAAGAAGCCTCTGATACTCAAGAATGAAGACGTGTTGAGTACAATAAGTTGATGAATGAGAAACCGTTTGTATGTTGTAGAAGCAAAAAGAAAGAATAGCAATAAATGGCGCTTGATTCTTTCTGTATACCCCGCAAGGAAAGCGGCGTGGTGGGACGATTATTATTCTTAACTCGTTTTTTAAACTTAATAAAATAGAGTTATTTTCAAAGGTTTAATTGGAAATTGAATTGAATTCACACAGAATTAGTTACTAGAAGAAGTGTCGAAGTTCATATACAGATTTAATATGTATGTATTTATATGTTCTATCTTGTGAAGAGCTTGTGTTTGTACAACATCACACACCTACATCAATTCAGCTGTGAAGCTTGACGACCATCCCGAATGTATCAAATTTAATTGACACAGAAAAGATGGCTTGCATGCCTACTTATTATAATTTGTCGTTTATCTGTTGGGTACCCTATTTTTGAACTGGCATAGTGGGACTGATAGACTGGAGAGAGTTGAAAGAATACCTAAATAAATTGTCATCTAAACGGATAAATTAGGAGTACTTGGACTACTGAAATATCCGGGTAATAAAGTAATTTAAACACTATTTTTGAAAAATACCGTGATGGTATAAAAAAAATTATCACCATAAGGGATATTACATACCTTATCTTTTGAAAGTTACACTGTACAAATAGATTCGAGTATAAAAAAATACAAGGTCTGGCTGGTTTAAAGAGGGAATGACAGACGGATGAAAATTAGCAATTAATGTGCGCATGCATTAATGTACAACATAGTTGTGATATGTGGTAAGTAATTTACTCTATATATGTATTATGTGAAAAGTAAAGTATAGAAATACATATGGGGAAACTAGTGGCGTAGCATTCATATAAGCAAAAAAGCCGAGAGTAAAACATAATAAATAAATATTATTTGATTGCGTTTACGAAGTACTTGAAAGATTCAGATTTTATGATTTAAATCGTAACTGTATATCATTCTACAAAAAGGAAAATCGTTACACAGGGGGTATTTTAATGTTATTATACGATGCACCTAAAATAGTTGCATTATTTTATCCCAAATAAATTTTGTGATTAATTAATTATTTACTAATTTTTGGTTACTGATTTAATTATTATTGATTGATAAATCGTTGTTCATTGTTTTTAACAGGATTCTATCTACATAGAGAACTCCTAAAACAAACCTTATTTTTCATAGGCGACGACATGCATCTAATTAAAAGTTTTAAAGAGATGCACTCGTTTCGCTATGTCAAGATTATTTTTAAAATCTGCATATTTCTATAACATAAAATAAATATTTTTAATATTTAATAATATTTTTTATCATAGTTCGCTTAATGTTGTAGACAATTTCACAACTTATTTTTGAAGAATCGTCTAATTCATTTTCTTGTAGCTTGTGCCTGTTCAATTTCAAATCAATGTTACACCTCTGATGGAACATCCATACAAACATAATGATACGTATAGTTGTGTTAGTATCTACCACACCCTGACTAATAATATAATAATACACACCTTATAGATATGTATATTACTAATAATACCATGAAAGGGTGTAAATAAGTAAGTATGTGTGTAGTATGAAATTACATTTACATACACAGGCAGATGTGCCTGTGTTAGTGTGCAATAGTTATATTTGTGTGCGTGTATAATTCGTGACGTATAATATTAGAACGGAGTGGAATACTAAAAGCAGAAGTAGGGTTGATGTGGTTTGTGATCTATGTGCATTTTTTTTGTTGAAAAAACTGGTAGAAATTTTATATCATGGCTTTCTTTCTTATTTTATTTATATTTCATGTGCGTATTGTAAACAGCAATTTTAGATTTATTTTTCTTGGAAAAATACTACGATTGAAAATATATTTTAAGGATAAACTAAACTAATTTCAATTGTGGCTGAAAGGTTTCATTCCTTAGGTTTTGATGTTTCATCGCAAATAGATATGAATATATGCTATTTTACCAATTTGAGTTCAGCGTTCTCTTTTGTTCGTAATAATATGTAAAAAACTGTTGTAAATCAAAACTTCTTCAAAAAAGTAAACTCATTTTGTTTTTACCCTGAAAATAAGCCACAAATATATTTTATCTCAAATTAAATTCTAAATCCTTTATAATTATTTATTTATTTATGTACATAGAACAATAATGATACAAAAGCACACGCGTAGCAAAGCACATTCATGGAAAGTGAAAGTGAACGTCAATCACAGTATAGTAAAAAGGGGTTGAGGGTAACTGAACCGAGAACATGTTTCATTTCACTTATTACCACCATTTCAACATTTGAAAGAGAGAGATGGGATGAGGTGATTTATACAACCTAGGAAATATAATCGTATATTTAATATGAATGCATTTATCTATCTATGGTCTCAGCACGGTTTTTACTATATTACGTCCTCTTCTCTTTGAGATAAGCGCTATTTAATGATGGATACTTGAATGACGTATTTAGGTAATTTTGGCGGGGAAATGTAGCGAATTGACGCGACTATTTTTGTATTTAGTACAAGATTATACTTAAGATAAACTAAGTATATTCTCCTCACTCAAATCACAAACTTGTAAGGCAGTACCAATTTTATTAAAAAGCAGGTTTCAAAATTATCAAAAAGACAAAAAATATTAGTTGTCTCACTCTATAACATTAGTATGCTAATGGTCTCTCTTGCACTTATACATAAGTATTGACTTAGTCAAAAAAGTACCCTTGCAATACAAAATATTCTGTTCCCGTCATCAGTCCCGTCATCAGAACGATGAGAGTGGAAGTTGGTTCGTCGGTTCTCAATTTATAAAATCTTATGGAGACACTAAATTATAAAAATATTATTATTTTTGTAACACTAACATTGCGCTGTTTTTGTTATTAAATTACCTCAAGAGCGTATTTACAATTTTATTTGTCACTTAAATTTATTTTTATAATTTTTACAGTACAAATCTTGTAATCATTTTTATTGTCACAAAACCCCATTGAATTTAATTTAATATTTCTATTCGATTAAAATTTATCAATTTATTTAAAAACAACCAACAATCAAATAAAAAAACACCGTATGTTAGTCATAAAAAAACTAGATCGATATTTAACTATCATTTTTACTTTAAAAATTGGAGAAGTTATGGGTTCAGGCAGCTAGATGAGCGCCATCTACTCAAAACTTGAAAAAAAAATGAACTTGCATCAATTACCTCCAGTTTACAGCAATAACTATATAAATCTACTTACCAAATATTTGAATGTTGACAAAGTTGATAAATAAATGCGTAGTTCACATACCTGAAACAAAAAGAAAAAAAATTATTACATACCATCGTTAACAGATTATTTTTTCATGAACTTTGATAATTAAAACTTTCTACGTCATTAAGAAACTTGTATGTCATTAAAAAGAACTTATACTGATCCACGTTTTTAAATCGGACGTAATTTCAGGACGAAGTTCTGTATAAAACGTGATCTCTTTTACAAATAAAATATTATATCCTCCAGCCACGCCGCGCAGTATCTCAAGTTGCCAGTGTATTGATCTGTACATACAAATCTTTTTCGATTCCTCCACATTCATGAAATTTTTCATACTTTAAAATAAATAATAAAAATATTTTCCTATACACAGATGTCAGTACAGATGGTGGACTTATTACTTATGTAAGTAATAAGTCCACCAGCGCAGTCCAGACAACCAGTGCTGTCTCAATTTTCAAGACATTTCTTTTCCAAACCCCAGCTGCAAAAATTCCGTACGAAACTCCGTGACCCAGCTGGGAATCGAACCCAAAACCTCGATGACGCAAGTGGACTACGGTAGCCGTTGCACCACGTGTCCATACGTAGGTACGCCGATTTCTCTTACTCAACACATAACCGTCGACCGTAGTCAAGCTAAGTTAATTTCGGATGTGCGCGCTTTTTCCATCTCATCTTTCAGATTACATTTTGTTTTTCTAATCCTTTTGTCATTCAATCGATTTACGTGACCAAAACAATAATTTTTTTTAAAGCCATTTTAAAGTATTAAATTGAATTAACCAATATGGATAATGTATTGAAAATACACACAACCATACCTGAATATAATAAGGTTTTAAAATACTTATGTACACAGGTAGCTCGAACGACACTTTTGATCAGTCATAATGCCAAAATGTCATTTTGGCACGAGATCAAACTGGCACATCCCATCAAACGAATTGAGAAGAAATAAAATACATAACATATTATTATTCAATACCTATCAGTTAAGTAGAAAAGTACATAATACTATGTAGTAAGTCCCTACTGCTAATATGGGAAAATAATAATTCCACCCTTTGCATGCGGCGCATTTCAAAGGAAATTTGGTGTAAAATAAATTCAAATATGTAATAGATTTATGAGAGGTTTTTGGGAATATGTGTCTGATAGACTTTTTGATATTACGCAATATCAACATACATTGGGGAGCAGAGATTTTTGAATATTCAAAATTAATTAATTTGTTTTTTATATACAAGTACAAACGTGCTTAATTTTTTAATCCTAAAAATGAGCGTTTGAAATTAATTTGATTTTATTGAAAGATCACTGTTATATACATGAATGTAATTGATTATATTTTCAGTTAGTCAAAAGATACTACGCATTAGTTTATGTGACGCAAAGGTAACAACTGTCATACCTAACAGGTGGCATACCTAACAGCTGATCTGAAGATGTAAAAATCTACCTTTTACAGGATACATACATTGGGGAGCAGAGATTTTTGAATATTCAAAATTAATTAATTTGTTTTTTATATACAAGTACAAACGTGCTTAATTTTTCAATCCTAAAAATGAGCGTTTGAAATTAATTTGATTTTATTGAAAGATCACTGTTATATACATGAATGTAATTGATTATATTTTCAGTTAGTCAAAAGATACTTCGCATTAGTTTATGTGACGCAAAGGTAACAACTGTCATACCTAACAGGTGGCATACCTAACAGCTGATCTGAAGATGTAAAAATCTACCTTTTACAGGATACATACATTGGGGAGCAGAGATTTTTGAATATTCAAAATTAATTAATTTGTTTTTTATATACAAGTACAAACGTGCTTAATTTTTCAATCCTAAAAATGAGCGTTTGAAATTAATTTGATTTTATTGAAAGATCACTGTTATATACATGAATGTAATTGATTATATTTTCAGTTAGTCAAAAGATACTACGCATTAGTTTATGTGACGCAAAGGTAACAACTGTCATACCTAACAGGTGGCATACCTAACAGCTGATCTGAAGATGTAAAAATCTACCTTTTACAGGATACATACATTGGGGAGTAGAGATTTTTGAATATTCAAAATTAATTAATTTGTTTTTTATATACAAGTACAAACGTGCTTAATTTTTTAATCCTAAAAATAAGCGTATGAAATTAATTTGATTTTATTGAAAGATCACTGTTATATACATGAATGTAATTGATTATATTTTCAGTTAGTCAAAAGATACTTCGCATTAGTTTATGTGACGCAAAGGTAACAACTGTCATACCTAACAGGTGGCATACCTAACAGCTGATCTGAAGATGTAAAAATCTACCTTTTACAGGATACCATAAAATAAACAGATAATAGTTGTAGACCTATTCTTTGCCAGGGACTCCATAGGATTATTTATACTCCTATTAATATTTTTACATATTTATAAGTAAAACACTTCTTTACAACTCAAGTGTAAAGTATGATTGTGAGAAAATAAATAAAAATTAAAAGTGTTTTATTAATAATTAATTTTAGATGAAATTCCACCAAGAACCGTCGGTCGAAAAAAAACAACTTTATTTTTTTTTTACGACAATTGATCACGGATCATTGCAGTTGAAGGCCAATGCGATCTCATATCCAAGTCTTGTCATTGTGGTGAGGTCAAGTTTTGTTCTATGTTCCTAACAATACCAAATGAATATACGAACATGTTTTACATAAAATGTGTGTAGGTATATTTTTCATTTTACAAAACAGTTAATATCGAGTTTATTGATGTGGTACGAGTGTTATTAGCCCTTTTAAAACATTTTGTAGGGGCGATGAGACAAAGAAAAATAAAATACAAAACGGAAATGTGCCTTTTTGGGGTTGTATTTTATATTTTTTATTGTGAATTTATGTAACATTTCACGAAGGTATCTAAATTTATCTTTTGATGCATCCCTTATGTGGCGGAGACAAAGAACGAAACACTAAATGGCTATATTAACACACGTTTTTTATTATATAAAATTAAGGTAATGACAGACGAATTGAACGATCAATACAATGTACATGTCATGTTGAATATTTATGAAATGTGGAAAAAAATATGCACTCTTTTTTTGTCAGAAAGATGAAAGTGTAATAGATAAGAATAAATATATCATCATCATCACTCTCAACGCTCCTCTCGGGAGAACAGGGCAGAATCCAGTCTTCCATTTTCAGAGCGTCTCTGTGCCAATCGCGTCACCTCTTCCCACGATATTCCCTGCGCTCTGATGTCGTTGTCAAAGGAACGGTGTATTGTGAAAGAGGGTCGCCGGGCCGACGGAACCCTTGCGGACGGAAGAGCAGTGCCGTTTTTGGCCAACTATCATTGGACATTTCTAGAACATCAATATATAGATAATAACTACTACTACTACTACTACACCATCACGGCATATCCCACAAGTGGGGTAGCCAGCAGATCAGCTGCATGCAAGCTGTCCTCTCCGTGCCAATATAAAATCAAGACATTCAGGATGTGTGGCAAACCTCATCTGATGTAAAAATGCACATAATAATAATATGTTTAATGCATCTTTCAGCTGAAAAGGCCAACAACTAGTCCTGCTATATTAAAAACATCTCTGTGCCTATCGAGTTGCTCCTTTCCATGACATAGTTGACGCTCTGATCTTGTTGTTGTCATAAGAACCATGTAATGTGAAAGACCGTAGTTTAAGCCGTCGTGGCATTGTGCCGAAAAAATGTACTCTTTCTTAGCTAAATGATATTGTGTTGCATAAACTAATCCATAATTATATTTATGTACAAAGAAACTTATACGACGGACTTTTCTTCATTTAAAAGGAACATTAAATCAATTTCCCCTTTCCCTTCTCCGCCCTTTTTTGAGCCGGCACAGAATTAAAATAATATGGATAAAATACTTAATTATTTTATCAGAGTTTGTCATTCAATATCTTGCTTCAATACAAGCGTATGTTTACGGTTGTCTGGAAAATGATGTATTACAACAACTCCGCCATTTGGCTGCTCGTTGTTGATGCACTGTTCTATACTATTTATCATATTATTTTTTATATTCATGTTCTAAATATCAAATCCCCGATCACATTTCCCAAGAAGTGTGTTAACACTTCCTTTTTATCATTGTTCTCAAAAATGTATCTGGTAATTTTTTTCATTAATATTATTTAAAATGTTCACGAATTTGAAATGATTTAAAACAAACGGTTTCAGACGATCAGCTCTTCAGGATAACCAGTAAAACTAGTCAACAAAGAGAGATGCTTCATATTGAAAAAAAAAAACATTGACAGGAGAACTCAACTTTTGTAGAAGGCATTTGAGTATGGAAGAAAGCATTAACGTTACGTGGTTTAAGGTGATAGACAGATTATAAATAATTATATTCAATCACATTGTATTATAATACGTGTCCAATAACACGAACGCTTCACTGGCTTTTCATAGGATGTTTAGGATCGGTGAATGAATATTTGGGATTAGTAGTAGAGGCACATTACCTATAAATATCTTTACCAATAATATTACTACATGAGTAATAATGATAGAAGTAAGTCCTGTATGTATAATTATAATATGTAGATCCTCCCCTATACTTTTAAATCCCTCACACTTCTCCCTCTTCCCTCTACTATGTCTGCTCTCTACACACATCATACGGTGCAGTCCTTCGAGCTGGACTGAGCCCCCTCATTCTGTTCATTCTCTCTATAGCGGAATGAGTATTAATTACTTCTACGAATACTTTATACAAAGCAGTAAGGGATTTGGAAAGTTTAAATTGAAACTGTGAAAATGTATTCAACTACGAAACATCAGAATACAGGGTATATTAAGAACATTGTATAAATTTATTAAACATCAGTGTTTTGGATTTTATAAAAGTTTGAGATAGTTCATAAAATAATCAGAACATTTTCAAGTTAATAGATTAAATGAAGACATTTCTTACATTGAAATAGTCGGAATTGAGAGATTGTAATAGAATTACGACCCACAAAAAGATAAATAGAAATTTAAAATACGGTATGCAATTGAGTTTTAATACTTTATTAGGGAGACCTGCATAGGCTTCGACATGCAATGTCTTCGTCAAACTTTTTAACTAAGCAGAAAAATTCTTCGTGTCGAGTTCTATAAAGCTGCATTTTCCAAAATAGTCACATCATATGAAATTTATGTGCAAAATAGCATAATAAAAATCAATGTTAATGTGAAAATCAGTCAGATCTTATTAGATTTTGGGCTCTATTACAAAAAGATTTGTCCAGAATACACCCGTATGTATATCTTAAAATATTTATATAGAAATCAATTGACTAAAAAAATACTCGCTATAAAATAACATAAATAACAGATTCTAAAACTATAATTGACAATATTTTCTTTTGACAATTTATTTTTAGTCCTAGGTATACATATTTTAATTTTTATTGATAAATCACACTCATTTGTTGTATATATAGATATTTTTTTTGTTTGTCTAATGATTTTAATCAATTTTAAATTCAATTAATCTTTTGTACCTGCATGTGAAGTTTGTTTTAGTTTATATATATCTTTTTTTTCATTAATTTATTTGCATGAAACTGTAACTGTATAATGTCTTCGTCTGTCAAATTGTTTTAATTGTTATTATTATTTTATTGTTCAACATGTAAAAGGCTTTGCCGTGTAAAGAAGTTAAATAAATAAAATAAATAAATAAAAATAATGATAACTGTAGAAAAATTACGCACTTAAATATATGAAATTAATCATCTAAAAAAAGCAATCAACTTTAAGACAAACTTATATTGGCTAAGCTACTATTATTTTGAACCTCATTGATGTTGACTAAAATCAACTTAACTTCTTCCGGGATACTTTCAATTAGAGTCTTTGCACCAATTAAGTCACCTATTCCAGGATATATGTATCTAGCACCCTGATCAATGAAATCTACATAATACTATTAAAAAAAAATATCTTATTTTAAATACGGTCCTGTTTCCGATATATGATTGTATGTAGACATATATCCCAAATAATAATGTTTAGTGGTAGGTACAACCTACCTAAAGTTCACCAGATATTATTAAAGCTGTCCAATATGAATTCAGGGGGGGGGGGAGATGTTTCAACAAACAACCAGAGGATATTATGCCCATGTAACAGTGTAAATTTGATGTTTGGTAACTGAATATTATGATGTTAGGTTGGTGATGTATGGCACAAAGGACAAGGGTAAGAGAAAGGGCAGATCTAGCAAATTATTTTGCTCTCATATACAACACTCATGTACTTGTTATTGATATTATATATATATATACTCATATATATTATTTTAAATACGGTCCTGTTTCCGATATATGATTGTATGTAGACATATATCCCAAATAATAATGTTTAGTGGTAGGTACAACCTACCTAAAGTTCACCAGATATTATTAAAGCTGTCCGATATGAATTCAGGGGGGGGGGAGATGTTTCAACAAACAACCAGAGGATATTATGCCCATGTAACAGTGTAAATTTGATGTTTGGTAACTGAATATTATGATGTTAGGTTGGTGATGTATGGCACAAAGGACAAGGGTAAGAGAAAGGGCAGATCTAGAAAATTATTTTGCTCTCATATACAACACTCATGTACTTGTTATTGACATTGAGAGATGTTGTAAGGATTCGCAGTTGTTTTCTAAATAAGTTTTTGATATTTCTATGAAAGACGTGAGTTCGTATAACTTCATATTCGAATAATTTTACCATACTTTACTATACCATCACGGCATATCCCACAAATGGGGTAGCCAGCAGACCAGCTGCATGTAAGAAACATGCAAGCTGTCCTCTCCGTGCCAATATAAAATCAAGACATTCAGGATGGGTGCCAAACCTCATCGCTGAATTAAAGATGTAAAATGTCTTAATTTTTTCGAACACCTGCCTTTTACAGGACACTCGAAAACTTACGGAGAAGAGTGGGAGACCAATTCTTTACCTGGTGCTCCACGGGATAATTGTAATGATAATGTAAGTTTCTAAATATCATGTAAAAAACGCAGGAAGGTACTTGTAAAACAAAATTAATTTCAGTAATTTTTTAATATTTAAGATTCAGAAAAATAATCAGCAATTCATTCATCCATATCGCCATGACATTTTTCACAAGTATGCTAAACCAGTCTTACATTCAGTGATGAGATTTGCCACCTATTCTAAATGTTTTCATTTATTGTTGGGATGGAAAGGATAGCTTGCATATTTATTACATGCAGCTGGTTGTCTGACTTGTGCGATACAAGAAGGCTTAACCAGTCTTACATTCAGTGATGAGGTTTGCCACCTATTCGAAATGTTTTGATTTTAGTCGGCATGGAAAGAACAGCTCGCAAATTTATTATATGCAGCTGGTTAACTGGCGACTCCACTTGTGGGATATGCCGTGATTTTAAAGAAGCTAACCAGTGGAATAACTGAAAACGTATAGGAAGTTCACTCAGCGCTATAAAACGTTTGATTTGCTGAATTGAAGGTGTCAAGTTTCTAATTTGTGATCTTAAATGAACAGAACACAGAACAAATAAACAGAACGGATTTGGAGAAATATGTATGTAATTTTAAGGATTCCACGGGTACTAAGGATACTGCTACTCCATGGATTTTAATAAGAATCATTATTTAATTAATTAACATACATAATTAAATGTACAAAACTTCCTACAATAAACATTTAATAAGGGACACAAAGCCAAGAAAAATCTAGTCCTTCGTGGCTAAAAATAATATTATAATAATACACATAGGATGTGAATATGTATGTATGTATGTTTGTTTGTTTGCACATAAAAATATCATAGGAACAACAATAATAATAATAATGCATATAGGATGTGAGTATGTATGTATGTACGTTTGTTTGCACATAAAAAATATCATAGTATGTACCCTCATCGCCGTCCAAGTTTTCGTCGTATATTTTATTCAAATTCGCTATAATAACGTAAATTTCACTTGTAAACATGAATACACTGTTGTCGTCTAAACACATATAAATATGTTGTTTATACTTTTGTTGATACTGACGGAGAATTTTGTGCATCACTAACACCATTTTTTTTTTAATTGATATATAAATCTCTTCAATAGCAAAACATTAAAATAGAAGAAAAAAACAGAACTTTTGGGATATGCTGTGGTAGTACCTATATGTGGTTAGAATAAGAAACAAAAAGTTAAACAGATAAATGCTTTGTAAAAGTGAGATAGAGAGTATATAAAAAAACTGCACGATTTAAGAAAATTTTACATACATCTTTGTATTTGCATTTGCATTAAAAGGTGGGTTGACGACTTTTTTCCATTTAATTTTTTTTATCGTAAACGCAGCAATAGACACTTAAAAAATAAAATTAGTTATTATTACCATTTTTCATTAAAGTTTTTATATGAAAATTATCCAACTTTTCTTTTCATATTCGTAAATATATTATATTTCATCTAAACAACGGTTATTGGCAAAATAATTTAATATTGTGTGGATGGTCACCCTGAACTCGTCTATCTATTTTGTCTTTGCTCTTCTTGTCTATGATTTTTTAAAACCACTTCTATTAAATACGGACAAATTTGTATTGTGTGTTTCGTCTACTCTGTGTTTGAATTGAAAAAAAAAACGTCATTTTCCACCTTCCAGAATTCCACAACGATCATGCACAAAAATCCATGATTTTACACAATATTTGCACCCTATGATAGTACACGTAGATGTGTACTGTACGAATTTATATGCGTTCTTACTTAAATAAACTTTAAGTTGAATGGAATTTTCAAAACAAACATTATAAATTGTCAAATGTTTGCATACAAACTTACATAATAACAGACCACCTTTGTATACACATTATTCTTATTACATTCTAGGACTTACAGTGAGTTTTAGTATGCAATAATAACTAGTAGTTTAATTCTACTCAGTGATCTCCATGCTACTATTGAAACAACTTACCTACTTAAGAATTAATTAAAATAAAAGTTTGAATGAACATATTATTTCTATGAAACTGATAGTTCGACAACATCTAATGCTTAAAACATTATTTATTGCATAAATAAAATATTTTTCGAAGAATTAACTATAACAATTGCGAAATATTTTTAAAATAAAGTATTTTTACTGTGCACTATCTGTTACTTGCGTTTTTAAAAAAATCGCTATCGGAGAATTTATCGAAATATTGTGATATTTTCAAAATGACCCGGTATACCTACTCGTAAAATAATTTAGCGACCTCGTTGTCCAGTAACAATGTGTACAAAAAGAACTATTCTTACACCTTTCAAGCTGCTGTACAATTGTTTCAGCACTGAAGAAAAATCTGAAAAATATGTGAAAATGTATAATTAAGAGTAAGTTAAAAAATATTAATTCAAAGAATACAGTTTCAATATATCCGTTAGTGAATTTGAAACTGAAGGCATCTACCTATCTCCCTTTTCCCTAAATGCCATCTCATCTTCGAAAATAGACTAACGTCAAGGCTATTTCCACTTTGTTGACTGCGATCCTGAACAGCAGTGTGGTGCTACTTCTGAACCATTGTCTTAAGTTGTGCAGTCAAGAGATTCTTCTCCGACCTAGTCCACTCCTTCCTGGTATATTGCCTTGAATTATTAGTTGTACGAGTTGGTAAAAATATTTTTTTCGTATAAATACCTACATAAATTAATTTGTGAACGATACGCATAGATAACAACCATAAGAAATAACAAAATTAATAAAAGTCTTTTCATTCCATAGAGACGGTGCATGAAAAACGAGGCTCAGATGAAATGTACACAAATAATAATATTCACAATAGAAGACGATGCGACACTCAGAAGTTAGAAGTAAAGAGAATAGAATAGAGAAAGATAAGACCGTTCACGATGACATTTTCCATAAAACAAGTATTAGAATATATCGTCCCTCTTTTGACTAACAGTAAGTTGTATCTGCCTAAATGTAAGTTGTTCAGGAGAGCGTTTTTATTGTTTTGCCGTCTCTCCTAGTTATATGATACAGTGTAAATGTATTACATTATTTTATTTGTACCTATTCTTATATATCTCAGAATAATTTTTGTGATGAAATTTTGAGGAATTAGTAGATACAACACATTTTATTTAGAATAAATCGTAAATATGACAACAAATCAGAAATCTTTTCCAGGATAACGGTAACAGTTACGGGTGTGATCTTCAGTGAGAACATGCAGGACACATATAAATACACATTGGTGATCATAACTCGATTTCGCCAAAAATGTCAGATACGACAGTTAGTCAGAAGAGGGACGAATGTACACAGAGAGAAACTGCTTTTGTTTTATGAGCACTTGGTTTTAAGTTGTCCCGGTGATCAGTACAGGAATGAAACATTCTACTGGTTTATATTAAAATTCTCATACAATCTTCTACTGCAGAGAGTGACCCACTTTCGTAAGACATTGCGCTTTTGTACGTATTGAGCTTGCTTGTATATTATTATTATTGTTTCGTTGAGATCTTCTAAAGTCTCGACTTATTTCTTCAGTTGAAAGTGAAAGTTATTGTGTGCTTTTATTTTTCGTCGCTCCATTTATTTTAAATTAAAATACATACAAAAGGAATTATTATTGTAGTATTTGTATCTTGAAAATAATTTTATTTTGATTGATAAATTATTTTGGGTAATATAATGTCAGTTGCTTGAAGTCTGCTTTAGAATATTCAGTTAAGAAATTTGATGAATCAATTCCGTTTTGATTTTTAAAATTACAGTTTTTTTTCATGATTTCAGCGCTTTTGTATACATTTGTGCTTTACTACAATGTGGAATTCAAATGCTCCTTTTATATTGTTCGTGGTTCGCCAAGTGAATGACAACTTAAAAAAACTAAAGTAAAACTTTAGTACATTACTTGACCATTCTCGAGAGTAACGCTGTACAATTTACACACCGAAATGAGTCATGTATGAAGCTTTTTGTTTATGTATTATATTTAAAATGCTTTATTCAAGCAATTCAATAAAATTTGTAGAATATTTATTTGCGGTTCAAATTATAAAGATGAAAGAAATATTTAACTTCCCAAAACAATTAAATAATAATAAAACCAATTATATAATATAAACAAAACAATATTTCAAAATTATTAATAATAATATTATTCAAAGGATTGCCACTTAAAACAAAATGGTTATTATACCAAATAGCGTAACGCAAATAAGATGATTTTATATTTACGGTCAGTCATAATATAAATGAAAATTTGGATGATTTATCTAACATTGGGTATCTCACATAGAATGTCCGTTTATTTTCGCATTTTGATTACAGCACGCCTAAAAGGATACATATAATAGTAATTAATAACGAACGTTCGTAAATTACAACAGATTGGTTGGAAGATAAAAAGTATAACGTGTATGCGAGAGAGAGAATGCTGCGGAATAAATATATTTTGTAATCGGATGGTTAGGGACACAGCATTAGAAGGAGATGGTCAAATGTTAAACTGCGTTCGTTGTAACATGACGGCTAATTCAATTTTCTTGCTATCGCTAGAGAAAAGATAAGGTTTTACTTTGAAAACAACATAATTATACTAAAAAGGCGAATTTATTCTGTCATAATTCACGACTTTCAAGGGAATGAAAACTATACTTATCACTTTTTTTCTGAAACTAAATTAATAATGAAACTTAGATAGACGAGGACAAGATTAAAGCAATTTAAGTCTTCAATTTAAGAAATAACAATGCAGGAAAAAATATTATAAAGAAACCAAAAACAATTATATTGTAATTTAACTGGTACTATCACATAAAATTTGTAAGCTAAATATTGCAATTTCAACGAATCCAGAATATTCACAAGCATGTAAAAACATTGAACCACACTTCAAAAATATTCTTCAAATGAATTGGATGCTGAATATAATTAATAATTTAATATGCAAGGTATCTGCAATATTACATCGTAGATATTATAACAACGCAGTTAGGATTTTGCTAATTCCAGTTGAGTTTCAGCCGGGCCCAGTCCAGTGAGTGGTGGGGTCAGATAAGGTTATGTTATGTCCTGTAATTTATACTACCTCTCTCTCACTCACACTCTGTGTGTGCAAATATTATTATTAGTATAAGTAGTAGGTATATAGAAGGTACCTACCCCTAATAGCCTAGTAGCCTTACCCGACCATACCACATACCTACTATACAATACCGTACAGACTATACTTAGAATAATAATTACTATGCGCCACTGGTTCTCAGATATAGATTTTTGAGAATTTACACATCCAAAAAATATTTTTAGCTATATATACGTCTATCGATACCATCTCGGTATATCTCACAAGTGAGGTAGCCAGCAGATCAGCTCCATGTTATTAAGATGCAAGCTGTCCTCTCCGTGCCAGCAAAAAAAAAACAAACATATTATATACATTTTGAGAGAATTTGTGTACTTACTGAATTTCGTGAGTTTACTAAAGGTGCTTAATCTGTATGATTATAGACATTTTTTCAAAGATTCTTGTCTACTAAGGATTGTCGCATATCTCCCTCAAACTCTCTCTTTTTGAAAATAAGTTAAAAAAACTTTCTTCATTGAAAAATAAAAATCTAATTTATTACAAAGATAACAAGACCATAGAATATTTCTGTAATATTTTAATTCAGTACGAGAATTTCACTTCACGTAATAGTTTTACAGGCCTGAGGCCTAAGTCAATAACACACTTTCGCGTCACGTTCCTGCTCCGTTAGCGTTCGGGTGCAGAGGATGTTGCGCCAAAGTGTTAATTTTCGTAACTATTGTGTATCTTAGCAACGAAATTGACACTTGCTTGCAACTTCGTATATACTCGAACGTTAACGGAGCGGGAACGTGACGTGAAAGTGTGTTATTGACTCATGCCTCAGCGGTTGAGAATCAATGATAAATACGTTATGTAATAGTTCTCATGAAAATTAGAGATAACTTTTTTTATTGTAATTGGATTTTTTGCAAATTTAGTCCAAAGCTCACCAATCACTAATCGTATCGAATTATCTTAATTAAATTCCTTAAAGCTATGCAAAAACATTCGTCACAAAAATATCAGATTATAAAAAAAATATGAGCATTTCAAAGAACATTTATGGTTATTGATTTAAATCAAGCATTTAAATTTCTAAACTATTCTTTTTTCAAAAACCATGCACTCATTTACGAGCTATCAAGGTATTCATAATTGATATAAGTTGTCGAAACTGTGGTCAATTTAATTTATTGATAAAACTGTAAACCGCATATGAATTTTTTATCTAACAAAGTAATTGAATAAAAGTGATTAAAAATATTTCAAGGCAAATCTTTCATTTGACAAAACCAAAGACATTAATGTCGTTGGAGGAAACATCTGAATGTCACTGAAACAACTGGACTAACACAAAAATACTTAAAAAGAAGGGGCTTGATTCTTCCAAAGACGTAAATGAAAGGGTAAATGAAATATTAAAATAAAAATTGAACACGAGTGATAAAAATTTGTGTAATGAATGTTAATGTCATAGAAGGGAATATTGAGTACCGTAGAGGAGATGGAAGGAAGCGGCTTTCCTGGCTTCAGAACATTCGAGAGTGGACCGGGAGGAGAGGTGTGGATGATCTGTCTCGTGCTGCCCAGAACATACAAGATTTATTCCAGGTGATCGTCAACGTCGGGGGGAGGGGGCAAAAAGACACGAAAAGAAGAAGAAAAATGAATATAAACATTATTTTTTCGAAGGATCTCGCAGTACTTAATGTAATAACATTATAAAAGATTGATTGAGTTCGTCGGTAACCTGGAGGTAGAGTCTCGGCCTCACGATCAAGGGGTCCGTGGTTCGATCCCAGGTGCCGGCAAACTACCCTTTCACGACACAAGCTTTTAACTAAGTGTGAAAGGTGTATAAGGTTGTATTTGGGTTTATTACAAAACCCAGATATATCTTTTTAAAAAAAATAACACGCGAGTTCAATCTAGAGAGCGCGTGCAATAAAGCATATTCCATATAGAAATATGTGAACATTAATAAGTGCAAAAATGCAAATGATGTTAGTAATCTGGCCTCCTAGACAATGTATAATTACTGTTTAGATATACACTGATAAAGATTAATAATTTTTCAGCTAAACGAAACATTGTCTTTCGATAAAGATTTAGTTTACGTATATTCACTAAACCATCTCACCATTGCCGCACTATACTTCATACAAAACGTCATTGTACCTGGATAATTATTCTATTTAGTATAACATTAGGTTCTGGTGGCAGTACAGGCGCATTATTTGTATTATTATAACATTTATAAGGGATCTGTTATTATTATACTGTGTTTTGCTAAGAGTGCAGGTTACCTAGATATTATCGTCGTTATGCTACCATGGTCATAAAGTAACATGAAAATACAACATGTTATTAAAAATAATGTAATATTATATGAACAATAATTTGTATGGAAACTATGTAATGGTTTAAATATTATAATGGATACCGTTCAGTAAAAGTGCTTTGGGCTTTTCTCATTAATATTATTGATACTTTGACAAAAGCATTAGTATTTTAAAGCTTTTGTCAATTAGAGGTTTAAAATGCAGCTATATTTTTTTTTTTTTTTTTTTTTTATTTATTTATTTTAAAAAATGGGCAACATACAATAAAATTTTACAAAATATAACATAATAACCATTAAACATATTTCTTGTACTTGACCAGCCCATCTTTGAGTTCATTATTATTATTGCCAGTACAGTACAAACACAGAAAGAAAAAAAGAAAAGAAAAAGAAAAACTAAACAAATATTTCATTCCTGTCTAATGTGGCTCCTAAAAAGGCTTCTGGACATACAGAATATGTCCACGGACCTCACCTTCTCCAAATTGTTATATGTGGTAACGCATCGATGTAGTGGCGAGTTCTGAGCAGCATTAGTACTTTTTTTACTTAAAAAGAAAGTCGAGGTGTGTCTCGTTCGTCTATTTGGTATGTTAAAAGTAATTTTTGCTAAAAGGTCTGTACACTCAATATTTGAGTTTATTAAATCGTAAAGGTACAAAAGGTCTGAATTTCTACGTCTTGTATGTAATGTCTGTAATTCGTTTTTGTAGTTGTTGCCAAATTTGTAGTTCATATGTTTCAAAAATATACGTTGAATCTGTTCTAAACTGTCAATGTAAATGTAGTTTTTTTGTAGCTTCAAAAGTCAAATTTTCTCCTTTTAGTCACGTCCTTTGTGGAATACACGGAAAAGACAGTAAAACGTCTATAATATGATAGATGTTAAACGAAGTTTTTGCATTTACTGGATTTTCACACCTACATGAGTAAAGATATTAAGAATATTACTCAACATATATCCCATCCGCACAACCAACAGACTGCAAACTCTCTTAAGTATGAAACAAGAAAGGTGTTCCGATGCATACGAATCGGCTTAGGTTGGTTAAGTAATATTCTTCAAGTCTATAATGATTATCCTAATATATGAATTTTTGAAATATAATAGCTATATGGAAAATTCTCAGAGATCGTGGTAGTACCAATCGAATATACGAATCATGTACTATGGGTACTAAAATGACGATACAATATTTTATTTTATTTTACATATTTACGGCGTTAGCCTTTGACATGTTAACAATCATATTAAAAAAAACAACACAGCGTATGAAATCAAGAATTAGTGTTAGTGAAATGATTATTACATGTAAATCAAAAATATTCAAATAGGTCATTGTGAATAAAGGATTCATATATAGTCATACAGGTAAAATAGATATAAGCGAGATAATTATTATACCTACGTCAATAAAATATTCAAATAAGTCATAAAATCTAGTTCGGAAGAGCTAATACACGAGTCCGGCCATGTTTCAGTTAGAAGAATAACATCGTATCCGAAAGACGGTATGGACTGACGAAGCTCACTAAGCTTCGTTTTCATGCCGGGAATATTTAGGTAGTAACAGGTGAGTTTTTTAAAAAACTAATAATGCAAAATATACACACATGTAGCACTCAGACTTATGTTAATTGGGAAAACGTCATTCTTCATTCTGTTCAGACAAAGAATCCAAAAATTGATTGCTCCTTAATGCCTACCCAGCAAGTAAACAAGTCAACATAAAGGACTAGATAATTGAAGTAAAGGGATGTCTGTGTGTAATAATTTATTGAATTTAAAAGCAATTTACTGAATATTGAAATATTAAAACTGTATCTACTCGCTGTTTATAATATTCCTTTATTCCCTTTGTGACATTTTTAAAAACAGATATAAATATTAATATTTCGATTACAAAGAGAAAGGGTTAAATTACAGAAACATCGTATGGTTGTTTTATAATAAAAACAACAAGAATATTATAATAATAAAACACGGCGACGACATGGTGGAGAAGGGGTTATAATATTATATTCACGGGGTTTTGAATCTAAAATAAAAATACGTAAAATATTGTTGGTTGAAACATTTGTATGTTACATTTTATAAAACACCACAATCTACATTTGAAATGGGTTTATTTAAATCTGATCTTTGCATGCCGACAAATAGACTACCATTGACATCGTTGGAGGCTGTGGGCGAGGGCAGAAGAACAGTAAGCTGTCTCAGTAAAAACAGATATCTGTGTTGTAAAACTTGGTTTTGGAGTGACCAGAGGTCCTTGAAGCAGCAAAGAATAAGAATCTCTGTGCTATGGGCCCCTGACCCAACTAAGATGATGAGCAGATGAAAGTATGTATTCGTGAAACTTCAGGTATTTTAAGATATTTACCATTTTCAATTTAATGATGTAGTTTTTTCGTAAGGACAGCGCCTACTACAAACCTCATGCCGTACCGTGAGATATTATGTATACCTTTAATGACACACATACCAACGCACAAACAAGATTTATTGTCGCATAAAAACGAGAAATGCTACCCCGAGGGAGCACTCAAGATTAAGCACATTGACAATGCAGTTATGCTATCCAACATGATTTTTTTATGGCATAGAGAAGACAACCTATATATTTGGGTTGAGTTCGCCAATTATCTTATTTGTGCCAATGTGTAATGTGAAAAAGGTAGTAATATTACGCAAAAATGCAAGTTAATATCGATAATGCAAGCCATTAAAATAGAACAAATAAAACTGTACTTCTAAAGTTTTGATAATTTATTTTGCTATTTAAAGTTCGTGAGTACTATGTACATAGAAGTATGACAGAATGCAGTGCATGAATATTATGTAATTTGGGTAACACCCTCCAAAATACAGTATACAGAATATGCCCATGGATATATGCACACACCTACATACCTACTGTAAATCATGTTAACATAGCTTAGGGACATTTAACACACCTGCTTGTTTGGAAGATGTGTACTTGCGATAATGTATGACATCGGTGACAACGTTACATGAACCAGAAACCCTATAAATAATATTGCTAATAATATGAATAAAAGTATGATTGAAAACTTTGATTCAGTAAAAAATAATACGAATAATTAACATTTCTTGCATTTATAAAATATTTAATTTTACACATAATACTTTTCCGCAAAGTTCTCAGAGTAGAACTTTTTTTTTTATTTTTTTTTATTTTATCAAAATTGATTGTATTGGTTTGAGATACAATCAGTGAGCGTATAGAATGTATAGAACAAAGCGACATATTTCTTTGTACCCACTAAGTATTGTTTTGCTATCAAAGAAGAAGAAAATGAGGTCAACTGTTAGGTGAGGTTCTAAATAAAATAAGAAAAAATCAAAATTACACGAAAGTCGATCCTAAGACTTGTTTTTCCACGTTATGAATTCCCATAGAAACTATTCATAATATATAATATTTTAACCTTATGTATTTCAAATTGAAAATGAAGTGGGATAAAATAATATGAGAATGTGAAGAAAATTGATAAAAATTGCTCGGTCTATGTGGCAATATATAACATTTAATACACCTGTGCACTTGATATGTGCTTCTGATATCGGGTTTGGTTGCACACCATCCTCCCCAATGGTTAAATTCCTATTTTCCACCCTTCCCACCTTTCTCTCTCTCTCTCTCTCACTTACCCCCCTTTCCCTCGTCCATTATTTACGGACAATTACGTACTGACAGTGAACAGGCGACCAATATCAATGGCTAAAAAGTAAAATGAAGTAAAGACAAAAACTACAAATAAATTAATTTTGTAAGTTATTCACTTGATTTTGTGATTAGTATCAAAGATAACTAAAATAGACAAATTTAAATTCAGTTTTAATCTGCGGTGGACATAATCCTAAAAGTAAAATGTTTACAAATTATTTTAACTAGATATAAGGTGTCCAAATTTGATGTTATGAAACAATAACTATGAAATAACAATTTTTTGGAAATATTTTTTTGAAAATACTTTTTGACTTCTAAGATTACTAAACTAGGCAAATATTTAAAATCAATTGAAATCTTGCGGTGGACTTATTTATATCATAAAAAGCAAAAAAAAATAAAATAATATTAACTAGATATAAGAAGGTGTACAAATTTTGTTATGTAACAATACACACAATTTTTTGGTTATAATTAATTGAAAATCCATAAAGAATCAACAAAAATTTAGGTATATATATGTTTCATGTATTCATATTTTTTTATAATGGCATTTCAACAAATTGAGTAATTTAGCTCATAAGGCATGCCAATTTACTTAAACGGTTAAATATTTTTTAATCAATTGATATTCTCGATGTTTTTGGCATTAACTATGTGATAATTACGCGACATGATTAGATAATGAGTTTAATTCACGATGTATTTAAATTATCACTTGATTTTATATATAGGTCTGCGACCGGTTTCGATACGCTAGTATCATTCACAGCAGAATATAGTTTATATTCTGCTCGTGAATGATGCTAGCGTATCGAAACAGGTCGCAGACCTATATTTAAAATCAAGTGATAATTTGAATACATCGTGAATTAAACTGATAAATAATATGCCGTGATGGTATAGTAGTAGTAGTAGTAGTAGTAGTAGTGAATTTAACTCATTATCTCATCAATTAATATTCATTTGTCATGGAAATTGTATGGTTTATTCTCTATACAATTGTTGGAGTTTTTTGAAAATAAATATTACAAATTCTATGGTTATTGCAAATAAAAAAACATCTCACACCTTTTATATAACTATCTCAAGAATTACTTTATTAAATATGTTAAACCTTAGTTAAATTAAATATGTTAAACCTTAATTAAATATGTTAAACCTTAGTTAAAAAAATACATTGGTTCAACGTATTTGTATATTAACTTCATTATTTTTGTAGATACAATGATTTTGTTTGCTGTTTATTTCGAAAAGTATTTGGCCATTTGCGAACGACCTCTCCTTTTACTAAAAAGTCCTGCAGGTACCTACATATATATACTGCAATTAAATCCCAAAGTAATTTGAAAACATATTTCATACAACCTTATATTTAAGGGGTTTTTCAAAAATCGTTTAATAAATTTACACTCGATATAACAATGTGGGGTAATAAGGGGTGATTTTACAGTTTAAATACTTTTGAATTATTGTTCTGAAATGCAAATTTGACCTAAAAATTTTGAAATGCAAGTAGCCATGTATGCTTTAATATTTTTTCGGACGCATCGTTAAAACAAACGTGATGATATTTCAATTTGTTTTGAAATAACTTTTCTACTTTTGAAGAGCAAACACTGTGGAAGTTCATATTGATTTTTTGATAATAAACAATATAAATATAATTAAAAAACACTATTACTTTCACAAATTATATAAAGAGTTATAAGTACTTTTCGGACATCCGTCCATCATCAGTAACAACTTAGAACTAAATAACAAAAGACAACAATCATCTCAGAAAATAGTCATGAGCGGGGAGGATTATGGCGGGGTTTTTACCTGTTATTGTTTTAGGATTATGGACATGTATAGGTAGGTGTATTGTGTTAAAGCTATGTGTGTGTATTAGTTGTTATAGTGAAAGGATGAGTCAGTGGGGAAATCAAGGGAGGTATTTGGATATTGATAATATTGTTACAATTTCTATTAATTTCTATGGCTTCAAGTACATTCATTTTTTGTCCCTTTTTACACTTATGTAACAAATGTATTCCATCCATATTGAAGGAATGTCCCGATTCTTTAGCGTGATCTGCCATTTCTGAGTTGACTGCTATGGTGTTTAAGGCTTTTCTATGTTCTTTATATCTCGCCAAGACCTTCCTGCCTGATTGACCAATATAACATTTTGAACAGTCGTTGCACTCCAATTTATAAATACCGCTGTGGTCCAACTTGTCGATTTTGTTTTTTGAGTTAAAAATTCTTCTTCCGATATTATTTGTTGTGTAGAAAGCTGGTCTGAAGTTGGCCTTTTTGCATATATTCGTCGATTCATATGTTAATTGTCCCATAAATTCAATCCTTTTGTAATTGTGATTATTATCTTCATTAAAATTTAGTGGGATTTTAGGATATAGATATTTATTAGTCAATAAGATTTTTTCTTTCTTCAGCAAAATTCTATCAATCTCTTCTTTCTTGTACCCATTATTATACGCTATTTGTAAAATTGTGTTATATTCTAAATTGTAATTTTCTTTTGATAGTGGAATAGATAGTAAGCGGTGTATCATCGAATTAAAAGCGGCCATTTTGTGTGATTTGGGGTGGCAAGATGTAGAGTGTATGATTGTATCTGTATAAGATGGTTTACGGTAGATTTTGAATTCAAATTTGCTGTTTTTAATTGATATAGATAGGTCTAAGAAATTCAATACCCCGTCTTCTTCTACTTCGGCGGTAAACTTAATGTTCGGATGTTGTTTATTGAGGTGAGATAGAAACATATCTAACTCTCTTCTTGTTCCTGACCATGTGCAAAATACATCATCAACATACCTATGATAATTGGAGATGTGCTTGATTAATGGGTTGTCGGATTCAAAAAGTTTCTTTTCGAAATTGTCCATGAAGATATCAGCCATTAAAGGACTTATTGGAGATCCCATTGGTAGTCCAGATGTCTGCGTGTAAATGTCTTCTCTAAACTGGAAGTAATTTTGCTTAAGGCATGTTTTCAAAGTTTCTTCAATGCTATTTGCTGTATCACTGTTTTCACATTTATCTTGTAAAATAGATTTAACGATACATAATGTTTCTTCTACTGGAATATTGGTGAATAAACTTTTCACATCAAATGACACTAGTAGACATTTTTTAGGTGGTGTTATTTTGTTAAGTTCTTCACAAAGATTAACTGAATTTTTGACGGTATATATAGGTTTGAATTGGGTGACATTTAAAAATATTTTATTGATGGATTTCGATAAGTTACATGAGGGGGCGTCCACATACGATACCACGGGTCGGAGAGGGGTATTATCTTTATGGATTTTTGCGAGTCCATATAATCTTGGTGTCTTAGGGTTCATAGTAGTTAAAAAGTCATTTTTATTATTTTCAAAAAGTTTTTTATGTTTTTTAATAATTACTTTCGTTTCTTTTTGAAACTTATCAGTTGGATTTTTAGAAATTTTGGTGAATTTTGATTCATCGCAAATCACTTCGTTTATTTTGTTAACATAGTCAGTGTCATTAAGTATGACAATTGAATTTCCTTTATCGGCTTTTGTTATTATAAGATGTTTTGTTTTAATAATGGTGATAATTTCTCTTAGAATTTTATGATCTTTATTATATTTAACTGGTTTTTTTAAAACTTTATTAATTATTTTAGCGCATTGATGTTTTAAAATTGGATCTTCTTTGTTTAGAGCTATATCAAGATCTATAGCCAGGTTTTGT